>KK499882.1:124642-486065 GCA_000688715.1 Glossina pallidipes
AAGACACTGTAAAAAATTCAAATGAAAAGAATCAAGACTGGAAGAGTGCTTCACGGGCCGTTCGAGGAATTCGGATTTAAAGTTCGATTATTAATTGACTTTATTTGAAGTACATTTATTTAAACACGTTCTCAACGAATACGTCTAGCCGACTGAACATTGTTAGGCGGGATTGTAGTTCATCTAGCATAAATGTTGCACATATATGTGTTTTCGAACAAGCCTGCAATGCCGTAACAGCACAGCTTCCGAAGGGCAAATCTGTTTTAAAATTTCGAGTACCACCAAGCGTTGAAATAGTAACTTGCGTTTTAATAGTTCGGTACATGTCTGATAGCGATGAATTTCACGCGAAGTAGCTATGCCAGGGCAATAACGATGAGGCCTCCTAACCAGTAGCTAGAACGCTCGTTCAAAAAATCAATACTTTGAATAATCCAATAAAGCAAGTGGCTTTCGCGACGGAGTCCTCTAGTCATCATAGTTTTTTGAAGACGTTTTTGATAGCCTCAGAAAGCGGCGTTTAATTTTGTAGAAAATGGATGTTTGCTAGACATAACGTACTATGATTTAGAAAGATTAATGCTTAACGAATTTTTTTCACGGAAACTACAAAAGACCTTTCAATAAAAACGAAAATTTTCCCGTTTTCCTTTCTCCTCATATTTTAAAGCGTTTCAGATAGTAGCTTAGCTGGCTATTAGATTACTAAGTTTTCCGCGCTTATTTATTAAATTTTCCAATCATCGCTTTTTTTTCTACATTGTATTAATATTTAAAATGCATTAATAATTTAAAATGCGACAGTAACTAATTAAACACCTCGATGCAAAAAACCATATTTATTACAAAGCATATTAATACTACAAAATATGAAAAAATAATAATACCTATAAATTAAAATTGTGCGTTCATTCTCTCTGAAGTTCAGTATACTAATTAACGGTGTTTGCAGCGTTTTCTAATACGAAGCAGTCATAATTCCGCGTCATTGTATAATAAATTTGTAACAAAATTCAATTAAGCAGTGGACTGTAACCATAAAAACTAACTTGTGAGCACAACTTATGTGTCACGAGGTACACACGTACAAATAAACAATGCAATTAGTACTAGATTTAGAAAAAGACTAACTTAAAATACAGTTGAATAAATTTAAAAATTTTATTGAATATAAAATGAAAACTTTTTCAAATTGTAAAACAGCGGAGGCTATGTTTTAATAAAAACAATGAGAAAGCAACAAAAAGTATGCTTTACATTTTGCATCAATTTACAAAAAATTCTATTTTGCAGTTATGTATAGAATTTCAATTTTTTTTTTTCTTTTTTTTTAATTCTAATAAAAATATTTTCTACAATCGCTTTCTAAAGGATAGTGGTATACGAAAGTTCTCGCCCGTCTTTTTGCCTGCCCGTGCATCTGTCGGCGATCCGTTCAGCCAATGTAGAAAACTTAAAATAGAAATCTGCAACTTTGCATACGTATTGCTTCATTTTCATCCCCCTAGCCCGAGTTTAAAAATTGATTTTGATACGTCCATAACCAAGCCCAAAAGAAACAAAGAAATATAGTATGAAACGCACACAATACACTGTCCATAACGTAGTAGAAACATTTACCAGCCCCTTTGAAATTCCAGCACAAAAAGAGTGAAGCTAACTGGGAGCCTTTTGCCTATCTGCATAAAATACCTGAATATCAAAAGATTTATTTAAATTTCTGTGCTTATATAGGGAAAAAAGGTATTCTAGCAAATAATGTATTTATGTATATATAAGTTGCTTGCCCAGAAATTGTAAATTGCTAACAATTGATTGGTCTTGTTTCATTATTATTTCACTTGTATTTACTTCAGCCCTAACTTATTTAACCAATCTTGATGCTGGTTAAAGTAAGTAGTGTAGAAAGAGTGAAATTTCATGACGATTGAGTTAGATTATCATCAACGTGTCAAGCAGATGTCATACCATAGGAAAATGGAAGATACTTTTGTTAAGGCATCACCATACCGGAATAGGAGAACTTGAGGTAGTCACTTCTAATGCTACGATTGACAAAAACTTACTAATAGTTGAGCGTTTCCGTAAACAAATACATTTTCATTCTTAAAACTTACGCAGGAAGAAGGTTACTTAGTCAAAAATATGTCCGAGAGATCTAATTGACCTTTGTTCGTGCTCCAGGTACCTATACGATCAGAGACTTATGATTCCTTGCGCAAAATCAGTTTAATTCATGTGGTCTTCCTTAGCATTAAGTTAGCTGCAAGTCATTTCTTTAATTTGACCTCTTGAATTGTTCCAACTACGGTCGCAGTGTAAAGCTTGGACCAGAAAAGTCGTGCAAGAAGACTAATAACATCTAGCTAATCAAAAATTCGCGAAAAGGCATTAAAACGCAACTACACAAAAAGGGTTGCACGACAATTCGGAACTACTACTTTCATCCAGTCAGTCTGAACTTCAAAGGTAGTAACCTCAATATCTCGTCATATAGCTTATCTATTCTTGATTAAGATGAACTTTGAACTCAATTTGGAAATGTCCCTCTGTTCTTACGGCCATTGGTGCTGCAACGTACAGCGTTACAAAAATTCATATGGAAAGCTGACCCCATTATTATCATCACAGTATATACAGAGCGAAGAAATAAATTTTAGAACTAAAAGTAGCATAATTTGTTGCTTCAGTTTGCTTCCGTAGCATAAGTCGCCTACCGCAAACAGGTTCATAATGTTTGAAGAAGTGAATAAAGCATTGATTTTTAAATTTTTCTCAAACATTACTTAGGGTCGTATAAAGTAATCACCACATTATTGTAATCAACATAAAATTACATGAGGCGGTAATTATCGCTCAGATCGATTAAAGCCTTTTTATATTTTTAAAACCAAAAACATATATAATGAATTCCATAAATTCAAAGGCATTTTTCGATTGATTAAAATTTCTTTCTTCCTTAAAATTATATATTTGTAAACAGTTCTTTTTTCTTTCATTGAACTTTATGATATACTTTTTTGAATGGATGTGGATTATATTAGGTTGGCGGGAAAGTTCTGTCGTATTTTAAACCAAACATAATATCTGAATGTGAAGATGTTTGATGTGTTGACAAGGATGTTAAATTTGGGTTACTGTTCAACATGGTCCGCCAAATGTCACTATGGACTAGATCGGAGATCTGCTTTGGGACTGAAATTTTCCGAAAAAAATTCGGTAATTTGTCCTTGGCAGATCCGATTACTTACAGCTGCCATTTCCAATGTGTCACACAAGTCTTTACAAACAATGCGACGCATTACTTCCTTTGTGGAACTCATATCAAATGCAATGTTTTAACCCACTTTGCCCACTGCATTTTATTCACTTTCCGCTTCTTAATTAAGTGATGAAGGGTATTGAAAGTGAAGCCCTTGTATATCGCCAGAGATACGCTAAGTAATAAGAGCCCAGGTGAGGCATTTTATCTGTTTGCCTTGATCTGACTAGTAACACTACCTGTATATAGTAAGATATGTCATAACTTTCCCACCAATCTATTGTATAAGTTTGCGTATGTAATTGCGTGTGTATGTTACGTATGTAAATTTAAATGTCATTATACAGCACAGTGCTTTTGTTTTATCATTAAAATGTCTACATGTGAGATATTATCAATTTACTGTTATTAAAAATAAATGAGCCCTGTTTTTACAATATCTACTGATAAGACTATTGCTGGCTATTTTGTTGTTGCTGGCTATTGCCTATTAAGTCTTATCATATGATAAAGGAGAGGATTGCCAATGATTTTTATCGTAATTACTGTATAATCATTTATAAAATTATTCCGGTTATTAAAGGAATATTGTATGGAAAGTTGTTAATACACATTCTCTTTTTAAAGATTAAATGTGACAGAGTTAAAACGCAGGTTAACTCCAATGATATTAAAATAACTGTTCGAACAGGAAAGATTTCATTTAAATTTTCATAATACTTTTGAAAATTTATATTTAAATAACCTTGAGACAGTAACTAATATTCCTTAACCAAGAAAATGTAAATTTTATCATCCCTCATAAACATTGCATTCTGGATTCCAAAAGACACATAAGAATTGAAAAAGAGATGAACGTAATAGTAGAGGAAAGAAAAAACTGGAAATAATAATTCAATAAAGACAAATAAAATTACAGAAAATTGCCTTTACAAATATGTATTTAACAGAAACATGCAGGAAGTACAATCATGCTAATAAAAAGAGGAGAACAAGAAGGAAAAGAAAGAATTCGAGTCGGCTGAAAGACTAACTGACAGATTTACTTCACTACTTATTGTGTGCCCCATATTATGTATGGGAGTAGTTGGCACTATTTTCAATGCTGGCGTTGCTTGAATATGTAAAACTTCATGCTGCTTGCACATCCTGTGTACAAGTTCATGTTTAAGTGCCTTTCTGCCTGCCTGGCTGTATGCCTCTGTCTTTCTACTTCTATGATTTCTCTAACACAGTTTACCGTTATTATTGAAGCAAGAAAAATTTTGCAGGAAAAAACTTTACGAGCTATCGTCGCATCAATAAGTGCAACTTTCAAAAGGTTTACTTAAGGTAAATAGACGGCGAATAGCACGTACTTTATTGGGTAGGCGTTCAACAAAATTAAGTTAAAAGGAAAATTTAATAAAAAAAAAAAAGAGAAAATAAACATAATATTTTAAGAGTTCTTCATCCACCTTCAGTGTTATCGGCTTTACTCTAGAGCTTAATAATTATAACTAGAAGTCTTAAATAGTTATTACAGGCCACTTAAGATAAGCATTGCGAGCTCTTTTATTAATTCTTTGCTTAATAAATTGCCACCGTAAGTCATATTTATATAAATTAAAGAGAGATAAAATAAAGAGATATTACTTCTTCTATTTGCTTCTTCTTTTTGTTTAATATTTGAAATCGTATTTAAATAAAACTTTGTGTGTCACTTCTCCAACCAACTCCGTCGACAAGTTTAAAAACAAATGATAGCATTAGACGAAGGCTGCAGAGAAGATGTATTAAACTATGTAGATTTAGGTGACGTCAAGAGGTGAGACGTCTTTACAATCCACGGGTGTAGTTCGGCAATATCAGCATAGACACCCGGATATTTAGGATCAGCACAACCCTCTCCCCAAGACACTATACCAACTAGAAGGCCGTGAGATACCAACGGGCCACCAGAATCTCGTTGACAAGCACTTTTGCCCGGGCCAGCGGCGCAAATCATTGATGGTTTGATATCCGAGCCATAACTATATGCAGAGGAGGCACAGTTAGTTCGACTAATAATTGCTACCTCAGCCGATTTCAATTGATTAGGGATATCAGGGGCGCCATCAGAAGTGGTGCCCCATCCAGAGACAATAGCAGTAGCACCATCAGCAGGAACACTGGTAGCGAGTTTAATAGGCTGAATCTTGGAGCTAAAGCGCAACGGAGAAGATAAACGAAGAAGAGCAATATCATTAACTACAGTTTGCGAGCTGTAGCCGTTATGTATTTCATATTTTCTAACTTTAATTTTTACTCCCCCTGATTGCCATTGAGAAGAGCCAGCATGAATTCTTATATCACGAGGATCGTCGAAAAGGCAGTGAGCAGCTGTTATTATAATATTTCTATTATAGATAACACCACCGCACCGATGTACGCCATTGCATTGCACAGAAACTTGATAAGGGAATGATTTGATATCACTATCACTTCCACCGACAATTCGCGGTTCTAGTTTCCACGATGGTGTGCTACCGACGAGAAGACAATTGACTAGCGACAATAAAGCTATGAACTTGTACATTATACCGAACTACTGAAGACTTCCGCACTAATCGTTGGTTTTTATAGACGGCTCCAATGAGTCCAATAAGATGCACTTTAGATAAAATTGATTAATTATAGTTGTATCGATTTTCGAAAGAGACAACCTTGATACTTAATATCTGTTACGACATGTGACAAAAGTAAAAGATTAGATATCGTTTAAAAACTTTGAAATTGAAATTACGTTATAGAGGCTTGGTACTTAACACCCACGAATAGATGTGAGGAGAATAAAAGATTAGATATCGTTTACAAATTTTTTGTAAAAATACGAGAGCACGTTAATTTTGTCAAACTGTTCGTAGAACAAACTGAAATTTTTAGCCAAAACTTCAGAAAGTTACTCGTATTTCTGAATAAAATCCACTCTCAACTAGATGTTGATCGATAAGGTTTAGCAGTGATTTTTAAAATTTGCTCTCATATGTTTAGTAAAGACAATGAAAATGATTTAAAAAGTCGATCTTTTCAATCATTATCGAACCTTAAAATCGAAGTCTCTGTAAGAAATTATACGTCAGAATCCAACGCTTATAGCCGCTATGTTGTTAGTCGATAGCAGCGAAATTGCAAAAATTGGATATAAAATCAATTTACTTACCTGTTAGTAAGCTTCAAGTAGGTTGTCGAAGATCCAACTAAACGCCTCTTTTGAATTGGAAACTGTTAGCAGCACTGTGTACGGTAAATTGAATGTTGGTCCGTATACCCTTCCAATTGTGTCTAAAAATATCAAAAATTAAAATTTAATAGGACTTTGTTCTTAAACTTTTCGCTATGGCGCTACAATGCACAAAGTGATTGCCGTGTATACACGGGAACCGTCGGGAAATAGTTAAATATGACCTTTAAGAGAATTTTTTGAGTCAACACGATTCAAAAGTGTTCTGTATCATTACTCAGCGAGGAGGAAAGATTTTAGCTAAACATAGAGACCTAGCAAATATAACCATCCACTCTTTTACACTTGTGTCCTCTACCGAGCTGGAAGACTGAACCTCTTAGACTTTATTTCTAATTACAATTTCAAATTTTCATTGCTAAGCACCTACGCAGACTTCTCTAAAAGTACTTAGCAATGATTTCGATAGCATTCCTTAAAAAATGCGTCTGATGGAAATTTGATTAAATTAAAAGCCATCGATGCTCAAGATTTCATTGACAATATGCTCCTCTTGCTAATGGAATTTTCTATGCAAAAGCATAAATATGCATCGTGAAAACACACAGCGAGACACACACTGCGTGTGTACACATTTATATAGAAGGAATAGCACTCAGCAATCATCGAAATTGAATGTATCGGCAATAATTTGCACTGGAACGGAAATTCTTGTTATTGCACTAAATTCACAATAAAGCGTATACGAAAAGGGGGAAAAAAATTAAGAAAGTACAAGTTCGAATGAAATAAGTGAAAGAGTAGATAGCAACAAAAATTGTATCAGTGCTTCTAACTTGGTAGAATAAAGTGAAGAGTTAAGATAGGTGTTAATAAAAAAAAAAATAAATAAAAAAAAATAAAAAGAAGGAATAAAGCGCATCACACTGTTGCTTGGACTACATCGAACAACGTCACTGCTCTATGGCATTTTTTTTCTGCTTTTCCACGCAGATACATAAGTACATGTGAAAAGTCAGAGAAATAAATAAAATAAAAATGAAAAGACCATAAGGCGACCTCAAAGTGTAGCTGTAATAATGTATATGCTCCGATAGAAAGGAAATACTAAGCAGAAGCAGAAAGATTAAAAAAGAAATGAAATACTGCCCTGAACTAAACACTCGGAAGGGAAGAGGAAAGAGAAAACCAAAAATCAATTTTCAATTGAAAACATTCCACAAACTAAGAATGCGGTCAATTTGCCAAACTCGACGATTTAACTTTTTGGATTCGTTTAGATTAAAGAAAGCAAAAAAAAAAAAAATACGTAGAGCAGAAGTCATCTTAAACGCTTACTAGCACGAACATATGGAGTTATGGAGTTATAACCACATAGTCTACCAAAGACGGCAATGGAAAAAGAAGGCAAAAGTATTTCGTATTGTAATTGAAATGTTATGGTCTTTTATTAGACTGAGAGCAGAGGAGCTAGATATCATTGCTTACAGAAAAGTTTATTACTGTCTCACTCTCTTTATCTCTTTCGCTCTCTTGATCTATTTTATGTCATACATAACACAGAACATATATTCATTATATGCTGGCAAGTGCTTAACCACTTGTGCATTGGTTATTATTGCTACTCTACTTATTTCTTTGGTTATCAAGCTTGTGAAAAGCATTTTCGACCGCAATTTGTACGTTATATTTGACTTTGATGTGGTTTACCAGATGTCCAGAACATCATCCAGTTGACTTTACGCACAGATTGTTATAAAAGTTAATATCACAAAATTCATACTACATTTGCGAGCATTACATTATGAATAAAACAATGCGAGACTACAAAAAAAAAAAAAACAAATTTACGAAAATCAAAGATTTGAGTATTTTTTGTTTTTTTTTGGTGCTTCATGTCCATTAGAACTCATACGGGGTTACATATATACCTTTAAATAGAAAATGTTTACGAGCTGACAGAGAAATTGCCTCCAGAGACTTGTATATTATGTACTTTTTCCATACATTACATATCCTTTTTTCTTGTTTTTTTCTTCTTCCAGAGAGGGGTACGTTATTATATTTTCTGTCTCATGGCGCTTTATCAGTTGGTTGGCAATATGTAGATGCACTGTCTTTTGGTTGAGCGTTTTCTTAGATCGCAAGAATTGACGCAAAATGCGGGAATAAATTACATAAAACAGTATATTCTGGCGTTACGACGGGTCGCTTATATATACTTACACATATATTTTACAGTTTTTTACTCAAACTTAATATCCCCTTGTACCACAAGTAGTGTTGGTATAAAAAAGAAAGGCTGTAGCTACAAAGCTCTTGAGTCTCTCTTACGAATTAAGTATTACTGTTAGTATGGTTATAAGTACTTCTTCGAGTGTGTATAAATATAGGGGATTCACAATTTCGAAAATTTAAATATGCTTATACCCTACACCACTTGTGGTACAAGGTATATTAAGTTAGTGCGAGCATGTATGTAAAACGCAGAAAGGCTTAAGAAAGACTCGCCTTTTATTATGCCGACCGAACCAGAATCATAATATGAATTTATCTAAACCTGTCTGTCCGTCTGACGTCGGTCCATGAATATTTGTGTTCAAGCTATAGGTCGCAAATTTTTGAGATGATTTGAAGAAATTTGGTACAGTGACATGTTTTAACCCAAGAACGAACGCTATTGGAAATGATTCGGACCGGTCTACTTTTTTGACCACTTCCCATAGAACGTCCTATTCTTAATAGTTGTTATATGGAAAAAAATTGCAATTTTCAAAAATTCTCGGCGAAAGTTTCTAAGTAGTAGTATTTCGGCATTCTAAATTGGTATGAAAACTTTGGACCGGCTGAGGTCATTTTTGAAGGCCCTCTTACATTAGGTTGCGTTTTGGGCCCGCTCCCCAAACAAGATATAATTTTTGTGTTCTATAATTAAAATAAGAATTATGTTAGACAGTGGGTACACAATGGCCGGCCTTGCCCGACTATAACTTTTTTACTTGCTTTTTAACAGTTAAGATTGTTTGAAAAAGCTTAGCGTTTAGTTTATTATAATCGAAGGATGCTGAAGATTTCGAATGATGGAAGAGCCAAGTTGTTAAATTATGAAGAATCCGATAAGTGAACAAGGGAGTTATCATTTAGACAGCGGAAGGAGAATACAGAGAAAATATTTTTGTCAATATAATGTTGATGAATGGTTTTGGTGTGTGCAAAGCGAAGCCTTATTCATTTGGAAATATAATGTCGTTGAATTTTACAGTTCGTTAAATAATTTCTAATGGAAAGTTTATTACGATTTCTAGATGTTGGCTTATATGTGTTACAACCTCTCTAACATAACTCTCTGAGAGATTCGGTAAAGACTCTTTTATTCATCTATAGTACAATAGTCGCGATTTATCGTCTTGCAATGCGATTGACATTCAAAGTCAATCATTTGAATGAAAAAATTAACCTACAAGTCGGTTCAGATATATTTTTTGTTCTTACTTCACCCGCTTATTTTACTACTTCGATTATGTAGAAAGCAAAAAAAAAAAAACGCTACCACAAACACAAACCCACGCATCGAAACATCCTCTGGTAGTGGAATTTTTACGTAAAATTAACTGCTTTCTGCTCACATATCTATGCGTATTGAAAAGTAATATGCTTTGAAAGTAGATTCATTTGTTTATTTATTTGTTTGTTTGAAATATCATATAAACGATAAATTTGCAAAAATAAAGCCATTGGAAATATTAAGCGAATATATAAATATGATGCTCCTTGTGGTGTGGCGACAATAGAAACAACAAAACGGCTGCAAAAGGAAACCATAATCAGTATAATAAGATCTCTCTCTATACATAAACAAGAAGCTGAATTTAAGAAAAATGAGAAAGAGAAGAAAACCACAATCATTGTTTATCCGAAATACAAAACCAACTTACTACACAGTTAAGTAAAACCACCAACGATTCCCCAACCGACTGACTAGCAAAGAAATGATGCAACCGTTAGCGAAATAAAAAGAAAACCGCACTTCACTATGAAATGATACGATAGAAAAAGAGGTAAAAAAAAACAAATATAATAAAAATTTCAAACATAAGTAAGTGTTTAATGCATATCAACGGGATGTAGTTGCGTAATGGGAGAAAAATTGATGATAAAAAAACGTAAAAAAAGTAAGAGAATTATATTTACCCTCGGGTGAATCTGTGATGCGTTCCCAAATTAATGCATAAAGGTCCCAATGAGCTTTAC
Source organism: Glossina pallidipes (assembly GCA_000688715.1). Classification (NCBI taxonomy): domain Eukaryota; kingdom Metazoa; phylum Arthropoda; class Insecta; order Diptera; family Glossinidae; genus Glossina; species Glossina pallidipes. The sequence goes on from KK499882.1 coordinate 135,361, forward strand.
TCATTATTTGTTTACACATTAACGCAGCCTATCTGTGCCTTGTCAAATATGCTAAGAAAGAATATTAGATAAACACCTTTTGTGAACACTAAGCTACTGCTTTTTCGTGAAGTATGGCCATTTGCAAGTCTGTGCTTGCCAAATATAAAGTCTCAATTTTCCATAACAATTTGTGTGATCGTACTGTGTCCACCAACAGTCAACAATCGGAGAGGCATAGGTGAGAAGAAACACAATGTCATAAACGCACAATTCGCAAAGTCGGTCCACTATTCGAAATTATACATACTTCTGAATGCTGCAAACAGAAGAACACCTCTAGTGGTGAGTGTAAAACTCAACGTCATTCCAAGAATGGTAAAGGATCCAATGTAATGATAACTAGTTCGATTAAAGTCTGAAAAGTACCTAAGAAACATATGATCCCTATGCGAGAAAAGTTTCAACGAAACAGTCATTTCATTAATTTTAGGAATGGGATCCCAAAACTGTGCTTATTCTAAACTTTTATAGGAGGCATTCCCATCAATATCAACCTTCTATTACTTTTAAAACAATTAAAGAAGAATAAGTGACGCGAGCCCAGAGGTACTCAGGCTGCTATTTACGTCAACTTCAGTTTAAGTTACTTCGTAAATTTAGAAGAAATTTAAAGATTTTTAAAGATTTACCATTCTACAACACTTCACTCCACTCCAATGGAGAACGCCTCCTTTGCCTGAAGGCCTTGATTCAGCTCTTGTATGTCGATTAGTTTCTCTGCTTTAAAATCTGCGAAATCCTGCCTGCATGGACGCGACTGTAACACAGTCTTTCAATACATCTTATTGTGCTGCCGAACGCGGCTTCCCCGGGGTTAACGTTAGAGTCAGTTAATAGATTCAGACGAGAGAGAAACACTCCTTGCGAGTTTAAAGTGCCGGTTTGTTGCCGCGAATAGATTATCGCACTTAGAATACCACCCTACAGCTGTCTGCTGCACATGACTAGGATATCTTGACCTTGAATGACTTCGCCGCCAAGTAAAGCGTGTCTGAATTTCGCTTGTTTATTTCTTTCCTACTCCCTAGCTATCTGTGAGCTGAGCGTTTTGGGTAATAGGGTCCGGAATATGCCGGCTTAGTGTAAGCGTCGATTGATAGGAGATAGAGACAGAGAGAGACAGAGAGACAGAGAGAGGGAGAGAGAGAGAGAGAGCGGGAGGTATAACCAGGTAACTTTGTTCATACACCTACTATCCTCGGACTACCCTATAGCATATGTTCCCTGCCTACTGTAATTGAAAATGGTATCGAGAATGAGCCAAATCAATCGAAGAACACGCCCACAGCATCACGTAGACTGAGAGAAACTCGGTTTTTCAAAAAGAATAAAAAATTGCATCTTTGAAAGGCGCAAAAACATAAGCTTCACAAATCTCGTAAAGTATATAAAGTCTTGGCCAACACATGTCCGTCTATGTGTCTGCGCAATCATGTAACATATATGGCAAACAATTTCCCTACTGTAATAAGGCCCGATATACGCCGGCTGCAAAGCCTTCGATGTTACGAATACCACATTTTATTCTTGCATGCAGTATTTCCACTTATATTGGTTACTAAGCAATTTTCCTTTCACTTCACTTACATAATGCGCTTTCATTCTATGAACCGGGTAAAGCATCGAAAATCATAACTTAATTAGTTTGCATTGCCGGCAAGTATTAGGCGACTTTTATGTCCATTTATTTTATAAAATTTTGTAATTTTGAATTGACAAGCTGTCGTTGCACTAAACTTTATGTTGTTAATACCAAGAATAATTTCAATATTTCGCATTGACAAGTTGACAATACATAAAATAAGTTGCGTTTGTTTTCGTTATTTTCAATCAATGTCGTAAATCAAGGCTTGGGTGTAAAAATTTCATTAAAGGATCACTATATCTGTCTATGTTTTTAGCCCATCAAAAAGTTCATAGCCGTAAGAATTTCTATCCCTAATCTTTTGCACTCTTATGTCGACTATGGGTAGATATTGTAATCCCTATATCCATTTACAGCCGTTTTATTACATTACATATTAGTAATTAAGGAACGATGGGTAGGTAAAGAGAAAAGTTAAAATATATGTACAAAGGTTTAATGTCAACACTTGCTACGTTAAGAATTCTGAAAAACTTATCACTTTCTTCTCAGTCGATATATATATTTAATCATGTGCGAAGATTGTTGTGATTTTTATTAAACCCAATGCTCGCATATTAGAAATTGGTCTAAAAAAGTAATATTGAGAGACAAGAAAGCGTGTTTGTACGTGTATTTGAAATAAAATACAAAAACATACCACGCAAACCAATCTCGAACGCAAACGACAAAAAATACACTTAAACGCCACAAAATGTCATAAAGAAATAACTTGAAAAACTCATACAATCTTTAGACATAGTTCGTATATGTGTATGTCTAATACGAATGTATTAATGTCTCGAACGTCTAAATAAAAGCAAACCAAAGTAGCGACATTCCAAAACCACTGAACCACTGGTCATATCTTCTGTTTTTAAACACGTTGCAAATCGTAAAACGAATTCCAATCACAAGATCAACTTATAGAGGTACGTGTGGGGAAAATTATCTCTTTCGCCTCCGCTTCTTTATAAAGTCTTTTCAACTATTCTTCTACGGCTTACACATGCGGTCAATTCAATAATATGGTTTATAAATATCTGAATGACTAGCTTACTGGTTCGTTGGCGAGCTGCCGGGCTGGTTGCAGGATTTGTTCTATAGGGTCATCAAGAATTGAGACATTCCTTGTTTCTTTTTTTTTTTTTTTTTTTTTTAAACAAATAAATATAAAAATTGTGAAAAATCACGCGTCTATTTTTTTTTTTTTTTTTTTTTTTTTGCTTAATGTTCAATAAGAAGCGTGAGAATTGTACGGCTGGCTGTGTGTATATATTTGTGCTACCATTACCATTGTACGGAGATTATTGCTTTCGGGCGTTTGATACGGTTTTTGCCTGATGCACATTGTAGCTCTGCCATCGTACTCTTCTGTCGCTGTCACTCCCTCCGTATGACCACCAACGTGATAAGAATTATTGCAAACGGCATAAATGACAGTGAACTTTAAACATCTGTTATTATTGCTGCTGTTGTTGTTGCATACAAAAAAGAAAGAAGATGTGTCGTAAACTTGGCCAACCATTCAACCATTCAAATCAACACAATTCCAATGCGTTTTCGCATTGTTTCATTATTATCGGATTGAGTGCATATTGTTTGCCTGAACGACTAGCTGCAGGAATTATTTTCATATATTTTCTTAAGCACATTTATTTATATTTATTTTATGATAAAGCAAATAAATATTCATTTACATACGAGAAAATATAATAACTTTATCGTTTCGTATGCATCCTTCGAATTTATTGAAAATTTCTGACTTACATAAGACACTTTAACAGGGAACCATGCACTTTACTGAGCTAATGCTAAGAGGTCTGTAAACGCATAGACATTATTCAGAGAACTCTATTTACTTTTTATAAAAGAAAACATGAGAGAAATGTGAAAAATCGCATAAACTGATGTTAAAAGTTTGCAAAGAGATTTCTATCAATTTTTTTTCCATTTACTATCACTGCGTGATGAAAAATTTGTCATTTTCATAAAAGAGAAAATATGCAAAAAACTCATAAAATATATGTATGCCCTTTCTGGTGCTTGTACAAGGGGACGCCACACACAAACAATGAGATTGACGTTCATATCCATTTGAGTCTTATGCATCTTTTTGCATGCGCTAATAGCTTTAAAATTCGTATAATGTCGTAGATAAAAAAAGGAGAATTTTTCATTTAAACTACGCAAGAACTATGAAATTATGATATCTTTTTGTACGTCGGGGTAGTGCTGCTTTTGACATCTATATAGAGTTTCATGTCTATTTATTCATTTGCGGTTTTATGCCGTATACCACTTTTGATACAAGGGTATATTAAGTTTGTGCGAATATATGCAACATCCAGAAGGATCTGAAATTAACCCATCCTTCATCTACCCGTTTGTCCGACCGTCCACCATCTTAAACGAAGTAGTGCAGTGTGTTTTATGGTGGGCTGTGCCCTAATTGTTTAATTTCGCTATTAAGGCCCATTGAGCTATAATTCGCATTTCCTTCACCATCTAAAGTGATTTTATGGTTATATTCCGATCTAGTCGTTCTGCTTTGCGTACCCTTTACATAAATATTAAAAGCGACCGATAAAAAATGTTATGGTAGCCTCTTTATAGCAGCCCCGGCAAACGCGTCGTTTCCGATATTTTCGACAAAAGGTAAAAGTTGGTATTACCTGATATACTACTAGAATAGTGCGCTATTGAAAATGATTCGGATTTGACTATTGAAAAAGGGAATAACTGCATTAAGCAAAGTGGTGTAAGGTATTCAATAGTTGGTCGGGGGCGATTGTAGTGATTTTACTTGTTTTAAGCATACAAAAGTGATCTTCGATTTTTACTGTCTCTCTGCGAAAAAATGACTTCTGACTACTAAGACAACACGAACCACGTTAGTGCGAAAGATAAGACATACACTCAGACATATGACCCGAAAAAAATCTAGCAATCGAGCGAATATTGCGTAAGAAGGGAATCAAGAGTCAAGAAAAACAACACCAAAGTCGTCACTACGTTGTTCCATTATCGCAGTGTTGTTTCATTATGAAAAACTTCCGCCAGGCCGTGCTCTTAACGAGAAATATTATTAGAGGGTTATTAGGATGATGATGGGTATGAAATTGAAAGAATTCGAAGAATAAATGAAGTGTTTTCACTTTTACCTTCGTTTTTGCTCGCAGAATACTAGCCTAGAGTAGTAAATCCATCTGTCCACCCATTTGTGCTTGGTCTGAGAACAGTAATAGTTGAAAATTGAATTTTCGAGTTACACTGTAGCTCAGGACCGAAAGAAATGAAATTCATAATAAAATCTCTTCTTACACTCTTCCTGCTTGGTTGCTGCCAGACACCACAATTGAAAAAATAGTTTTGCTAAGATTTGGATCAAAAATCGCGTAAACGAAAAGAACCTTTTTCTTTACTTCTTTTCAATTAAATCTATTTTAAAACTTTCTCCCATTGTTGTGTGTAACAAACTATTATATAAAACCATTTATTTGTTTAGCACAAATATTTTAATATTTCTTTCTACTCTTTTTCTTTCCTAAGTTTCGTTCCAGAGATTATTAATCAAAAATGTGAAATGTTGTTTTTTATTTTACGCTTAAAAAACACAATGTGCCTGAAACCAAAGTTATCTTTTTTCTAAAGATATTTGTTTCTTCTTCTATTTATATCTTCTACAAAGATAAATCGTTTTATTCGCAGGAACTAGCAGAGATGATAGACTTTATTTATTAATCTGAAACTCGGGTTGAATTTATATATTAGTTGTATGCAAAAATTTTAATCAGCGACTTCTGCAGGTAAAAATGGTAAAGAGATGGGAAAGACCAGTGTATATAACGGTTGAATTCAATGGTCTTAACCTTCCTCTAAAATAAAATAATAGTTTTCCATTCAATATTATTGATTTATTCAGCGTAAGCCGACGCTAATCATGGACCGCTCAAATTTCTTCTTCTTCCAAATTCATTACCTTTTAATGTTTATTCGAAGAAATGTGCTGTCGAAGCCGGATAATGGTGATGCTCCTTCATCATATCAACGGTTTAAATTTGGCGACACGAATTGACTGAAAATGCCATGTTTTGGCCACATGTTGCAAGAGCTGTCCAGGATACTCTGTTGCAGCTCGACTAAGGTCGATGTTCAAATCGATGCAACATGGCTTGGCTGGCACGCGGGTCCGCAAAGTTGAAGGAGTGCGAAAATGGGTCCGTAGGCGTATCCCTGCCAAACCGAGCTCTTTCGACATGATATCGTAATGTTGCCAAAAGTATTGTAAAATGTTGTAGACAGTGATGGAAACCATTTTCATAAATATTGTACCAATAAATGCTCTTTTTAAGTAAAAAAGTGATCAAAATTTTTGCAAACACGTAATATCTTAATAGATAGTGAATGGAGTTAAGACTTCATTCGGTTTTAAATGGGTTTTAATTCTTAGACGATAACTCTACCCGTAACATGATGACTAAATCTCGACATCAATGGTTTGTAATATGTCAAGTTTTAACCAAAAATCAGATAACGAACTCTTTCTCCCCCCACCAGATCACTTATTTCATCTCCCCCTAATCCTAATACCTTGAATTGATTCATGGGAAGGACTGATATACAAATCCAATTACTCGTTAAGTATTCGTTACATAGATACACAAACCCAATTACTCGTTTAGTATTCGTTACAAATTTGAGAGGAAATGAAGTGCGAAATCCGGAAGTTACAATTCCGTTTCTCCTAAAACTTTTATTGGAAAGAGGGTTAGACAGTTTTCATTTCCTAAAATGCGGTCGTATTCATTCATCAAGAATGTAGAGTAGCGTAGAAAAATAAACATTTTTTCCAAAAGTCATTTTAAACCACAAAAAATTAAACTAATCTTCACTTTAAATATAAAGAGCTTTTATACTCACCACTGAAGAAAGGAGGGTATACTCATTTTGTCACAATGTTTGCAACACCCAAAAGGAAGTTTCGCAGACCCTATGAAGTATACATATTCTTGATCGGCATGAAATTCGGAATTGATTAAGCCAAGCTTGTCCGTCTATGTGGTACGAGCGTTTGACAATCTCCTGGTGGCACCACATGAAGATATCAACTTCGAATTTGGTAGAAAGATTCGAAGGTTGGTATTGAAAATGGGTCAAATAGGTCAGAGCACAAGCCTCGCAATTTGTAAAAAATAGAAGGCTGAAATTTTCGACGATTACTTAACGAGAAACTCTATTGAAACCACTACCACGACCTGCTGGATTTATTTCCAATCAAATAGAAGGATTAGGAGAGTAGAGCGCGGCAAGCTAAGTGTGTTAATTCCAGGTTAATTGTGGTGGACGCCACGACATGGTGGCTAAATTTTTTAGAAAATGGGTATCACGACTTGGTAGGTTAATATCTCTTAGCAAAGTAAAAGGTGAAAGATAAGTTTTATCGCATTCACTTTTTCATGACAACAACCGAAAGCATTGGATGTCAAAGATTGTAACGACGGGGCAAGGCCAGGTTCAGCCCCAATCGAATACAACTTTGTTTTTTCAGCTTTCATTTTTTCAGCTTGCTTAGGCGAAATCGGGAATTACTTGCTTTTTCCAAAGAAGTCTACACCATTCAACTTCAAAGCCTCATTGTACAGCCCCAAAATGATAGTAAATATAAAAAATATTGATTTATGAAAAATAAGTGACGTCTGTCTTTCGTTTGGAAATTCTAACAAATAATTTTACTTATTGTCTCGAAATTTTCATTAAAAAACAATTCGTATAAGCAAATCGTAAAAGTGGTGAAGCGAAATTTGTTTGTACATGTATTAGCTGCGACTTGCGGTGGCGTGTATGGATTAAAAAAATTTGCAGAAAAAGGAGAGTAAGACGAAGTAAAGATTAATTATATCATTTTGCTTTGTAGATATAACATCAACCTTTGATATTTTGGAATTAATTTCAGCATATAACAAATCGAGATGAGATAATCTTCATCCTCTATGTTTGCTTCAACAAATAGTCAAGAGTTTTGTGCTCACATCCTTCATTCATAATGTCTGGCCATGTCGTAATCGGTAACTTCATTTCCCCCTCCCACGTAATTAACAGCATTAACGGGCAATCAATGATTTCGGAGATTTTCTTCTTTTTTGCGCAACATAGTGTCACTCACACAAACCTTTGGTTTGTTTCCACTCATGTCGAAAAATATGATTTTGAAAACAGCTTGAAGGCTTTCACGTCTGCTTTGTTGATATTTCGTTCTTATAGACAGTGTTTAAGATGAGTTATCCATACAGTTTCCATCATTTCACAAAAATTTGCAATTTTTAAACCGCTTATCTACGTCAGTTTGCAAAATGCTGTACGAAAAAGCGGAACGGTAGAAGTTCCTCAATATTGGGTTATGTCGTGTGTGCAAGTTGAGAGTGTACCATCGACATCCCAAAAATGTATACATTACGTGCTTAGCATTATAATCTAAGCCGATTTCGCCAAAGTCTTTGGTTTGTTAGTGAACAGTGGAATTTTTAATTTTCAAAAGTAAAAGTGTAGATGACGTCCTACCGGACATGCTTGCAGGTTACTTCAATAAATAGACATTACACGGAACCATCGTTTACCATACGCGAAAGAATCCTATCCTTTTATAATATATGATTAATAGTCTATCAAAATGAGCTTTGCACGGGTGCAGTAAGTGTTTTGTTCAAAAAGGATTTTTGCTTAAGATCATTCTAATGCCATTAGACAGTTTCTTGGAATAGATATGTAACTCTTAATATAGGTTGTTGTTGTATTTTAAAACTTTACTTCGATTGAAAAATGTATGTGCGCCTATGTGCGTGCGTGTGCCCGAAAAATCTGCACTTAACATAATTGCAACATTATTGCACTCAAACATAGCTATGCAAAATATGTTCTTCCACTTTTCACATCGTGCGTATGCTTTACGATATTACTATGCTGAAGAAATGTAGCGGTAAATAACTTGAAGCAAAATTTTCATTTGAAATATTTTTTTCTTTGTTGTTTACAGTACGATAACATAAATTCATGCTTGAGCCAATTACGTTCACATGCGGTTGCTGGCTTGGATAATATCACCACGAACGACATCTGCTGTGGACGTTTGAAGGCAGTTTTGGCTTTGTTCTTTGCTTTAAGTCGTTACAAGCAACAGTCGAAGCAATCAAAGTGTGTCAACAATACGAATGGATTTTCGATAAAAGCTGAAATACACCAACAACCCCAGACAAATACCTTAAGCGTTAGTGTGGGTGGCGGAGTTAGCGAGAAAGTAAGCAACAGTTCAGCCACAGCGTTATTAGTGCAATCCATGCAAAACGGAAACGACACAACAATGGTGAATAGGTGAGTTTCTCTTGTTCTTCTAATCAAAGAAAATCTCGCGTTTTTGCTAACAACATGAACGTATATAACAAAGCAGTGCATATGTACAGAAAATCAACCAGGTTTGTCTCGCTGAAGAAACATTCACGACTAGACAAGCAACAAACAGTTACGCTATCTCTTGATTTGCAATTGAATTAAGTTCTTCACTGCTATGCTTCTGCTTGTTGGATTTTTTATCAAACTGAAATATGAATGAGAAATGAGTTCGACCACCTGTTGGAATATAAAAGAAAAAATCGTTGAGTTCTTAGAAGAATATTTTGTGTTGAATTTACACAGATATTGCAAGAAGAAGTGAACTATTCGTACATTTTCCAAAAGCCATTTCATGCTTCTTGGCAAATTAAGATAATTTGGTGACAACTGGCTTCTGTTCAAATGTTTTTTCCAAGTACCGACTGCAATACACTTCTAACACTCTTAACACTCTGCAATACTACGATTATACCTAACAATATTTAATTAGTAGTGAATAACAATAATAGCTATTGAGTTGGTATGAAAATCCGATTTTTTCGACATTGGCAAAATAATAAAAACCGAAACGAGGTAGAGTGGCCACAGTCATAAAACGCATAAAAGTATTAAACATTATTTCATGTAAATAAATTTTTTTCCAAGCGCTTCGCACGCGTAAAACAACCAGGGGATAATCACGAAAGTGGAAACTAGCTTTCACTTTCGTTTTTAAATGTTTTTGCTAAAGAACTGGGCGCGAAAGTGAGAGTTACGTTTTTCATAGGTGATTACCCCGAACTATAAGTAACACTCGTCACTTCTGAATTTTAACCCTTGTAAGCCAAATGTTCGTCCCCTCTTTCCAAATTATGTCACTGATGAACCAGCATGTGAGAATTTTTATACATTGCAACTGACATGCTTTGTTTTTATACGAACTGCAACTGGCATGATATATATATATATATATTGGTATAGTCAGGTTTCTCTACTGTACACACATATAACTAGATGTATACACATGGTGTAGAAAAACTCCAAAATGTCCAAAAAAATTGATATCTGGGAAATGGCTATCCTAAGCATATGTTGAACTAATAGTTATCTGTAAAGCACGAATAACACTATCATGAAACGAAAATTCTTATATGGAGAAAAAGTCTAACCTTTCAATATGCGGTTTTTCTAGAAGTTATGGCCTTGGACGAAAACAATGTGTACTTTTTGGTGCATCGTTACCAAAATGAGTGAATAATTGCGTTAGGAATCTTGAGATATGTTTTTCACTGCCTTGTTTGTTATCTGCTACTTAAACTCGTTTGTACTCGTCATACTTTGTTTGCGTTAGAGAAATGTACAGCTATCCGCACATAATATAGACAACGTTTCTTTTAAAAAAATTGTATATTTTAGGAAATATTTGCATATGTATTGATTGTATGGATATAAATCCGCCCTTTATGTCTGAAAGAAAACACGTTTGCTTGTTTAGAAAATGAAAGTACTGTTTACTGGAACTATATGTCCCACCTGGCGCTGCTTTCAGGCAGTTTAGGGCTACCATCTCTGAAAAAGTCTTCGTCTTTGCAGAAGATCCCATCATTTAGGCACTTTCCGGTCTCTGCGCGAGAACTAACTCACTGTTCAGAAAGAGACAGCTACATCGTCATCATGTGCAAATCTATTCTTTGCTTTTTTTCTTATACCCTACACCAAATGTGGTACAAGGGCATGCTAAATATGTGCGGATATATACAACACCCAGAAGGACTTGCGATAGACCCTCTTTTTGCTATGCCGATCACTTTATTCCAAAGGATCACTTTCTGAGTTGACCTAAGTTTGGTCCTCTGCCTGTCCGTCATCATTTCTTGTGTTCAAGCTATAGTTTGCAATTTTGGGCAGAATGCAACCATTTTTTTTTTCAGCATTGGATTCCTAATCTACTAAGGAATATTTGTGCCAAACTTCAATTTCCTACCTTCACTTTTGCGACTATGGCAATTCAATCAAGATAGCGAATTAGAATGACGCTTTTTGATAGATGGATAGGTGTACGCCATCGGCATGTCGAAAACTAGATTAAGCAAGAAAAAAGGCGTTTTAGGTCTTATAGACAACGTCGATCGAAAATAAAAAAGGATCAAAATGACGTACTCGGTCGTTCCAGGGCTAAAATGAAAGCGAAGTATATATTAGTGTATCGTAGAAAATCGAACCGCATGTGTGAATTTCACCCAATTAAAATCTAATTTTACTAAATCATAAGCGAAAAAACTTTTAAACTCCTTAAATTTACTTTGTCGATATTAAATAATTCAAAGATAACATAAATCATTTTTTTTTTTTATTATTCATTTTAAATGTTTTCTTTCATTTCCTTGCAAGAATGGTTTTTATGAGTTAGTATTTCGTTTATGTAAAGTAAAAGTAAACACTTATAGCTGATGAAACTGCCTTAGATTTCCGTTACACATTTACATTTTTAAGCACACTTTTAGATAAAAAGTCACCATCACTTGCTTATTGTCAACGAATGTTTATTTTTGATTCCCCCTACTTCTCTGCCCGCCGCCACTGCTATACGGAAAATGAAAGTTAAGCGTTTCTGCTTTTAACGACCACATTCAAATCAAACCAAAATGTTCATCTCCTTCTTTGCCTTTCCTCGTAAGGTCCCAACCAACTGTTGTATGAAACCGAAACAACAACTTCCTGTTCCTGTCTGTGGGGATTTCTTTACATAAACACCATTTTGGGGGATGGCTTTTTACAAAAGAACAAGTTTTCTAATTTTACAGCAACAAGAGCCCCAACTGTTTACATGCTGACAAAGAAAAACTTTATCTTTTTTTTCTCGTTTTCTTTCGTTCTTTTCCGTTTTATTTTCTTTGCTCTTATGCCTGGATATACTTAAAAATTCAAACGCTTTAGTAAATTTGCACATGTGCGCACATCCTATGAACGTAATGTTGATTCCGGCCAAGAATACATCTCAGAACTGATGAAGCATATTTTATAGGAGGAATATTGTTGTTACTGTCAGTCGAGTGAATGGAAGTAGATTTTCAGTACATAACTTAATTTCCGTTAAACAATGCCGTAAATTATATTAAACTTTATTTGATAAATGCCAAGCAAAGCAAACGATTTCGATACTTTAACAAGGAAAGCAAAAACAGATTTTACGGCAAATTTTCTTAAGTGATTTGATTAGGTTTTCTGAAAGTGAAAGTTGTTTAGAGATGAATGATGAATACAACAATCAGAAGAAGAAAAAGTAGTAGAAAAGTTGTTCTTTAAAAGTAAAAACTATTGGAAAAGACGTTTTCCAAATTGTCTTTTGCTCAGTGTACTTCCACAGAAAAGTAATGGCTTACTGGGATTAGTTGCTTTTGCCTAGAAAGACAACTTATCCGAATATTTTAATAGTTCATAAAAGTTAGTTTATTAAACGTTTATACAAAAAAAGTTTGCGCCGAACATCAATACATCAATATATGTGTGAAACATATTGTTATACATATCCATATATGTACACATATGAATATACGCGTTTGCATGACGAAGCAATGTTAGTGACGGACTGAAGGTCGTTCCAAGTCTTGGAAATAGAAAACGATAGCCACCGTGTTTTGAATTTGGCACTAAATTTAGTTATCTTAGAGTACAATAAGGTACGAAAGAAGCATTTGAATTTACTACTAAGCTTAGTCGTCCTAGAGTGTCACGGACAAAGCGCAGCCACTTCTTGTGCAAAATTAGGTTAAATTATGAACAGGGCAAAGCAGGAAATGGTACATGCAGCATAGGCTATATGCAAATGATGTGCATAGTGCCCGTCTGAGCGCTGATCGCACTGGAAAGCAAACATTTTCTATCTAAGCTAGAAGTAGTTAAAAGGCTTTGCAAATTACGAGCCCACTGTAGAGCTTTAACATTAGCTGCAGTAACCGTAGTAGGAATGTTGCCAATCTGGTTGCTGCTGACATGGAAAGAAGAACAGCCGAAGGCGATACTTCGCTTAGTGAATACATTTATCCGGCTGAACATGTTAACGTAGCGGCAACAGATGAGGAAAATGTTTCGAAAAGATGTTTAATCCAAAACCTTAATGCTAGACGTTGAACAGCGAGCTGAAAGCAAACACGGCGAAGCAATATATATACAGAACATAACTCAATAAGATCGTAGGATGCCACGTAAATGCCGGCACTATTGACGAAACCATATGACTTTTGGATAAACTCATACATATAAAGTATTGATGCGTTTGAAATAGGGAATGAAGCGGAATACAATCACCTAAGGTTTTCTCCATTCTTACTTCCAATCTATAAACCACCCAAAGTAGTTTAAATTCCAGCTTTTCCAAGTGTATTTAACACCAGTGAAGAGAAATTATTGAAGCAAGCGCTCCGTATTGTCCATGACTTTCTTTTGTAGCTGCCGTATGGGGAAAAAATGTTGTCCCGACATTTTTGTTGTTAGCAAAATTGCTTTTGCGTTGGTATTGTGAGCGCGTATGTCACATGTCTATGGTATAACGGAAGCTCAACTTCAAGCATTTAAATTCTCTATACGTTCGAATTCCGATTTCATATTTACGCACCCAGTCGCATCTATTAAACTTTGGTTCACAGTCGAAAATTAAAGTAATGCTTAACTGCCTCACTCATACTGGAAGCTCATGTAAGGTCTAAAAAAGTGTATCTTTTTTTGCAAAGACTTTAAATTTTTTTTGGTTCCAAAATGATTCAATCCATATACATGAATGCCGTTGGCTTGGAAATTTCCATATCAAAAGCGCCGTTGTCGTTCAAGCAATTTGATAATTTACGGAAAAGTTTTACATTAAGCCGATGGGGAATGCTTTCATATGCCAAATGAAATGAATTAAATTTGCATTTAAACAAATTAAAGGCAGAATAACATACGCATCCATATGTCTTGCATACCAAATACACAGTTATTGTTGGGAGAGCACAAGAAAAAATATCCTGAGGCTAGTGAATGTTAAGCTGCTAACAGACAGGACTTTCATGCATATTGCATGAATCCTTCTCGTTTATAAATCTTGCGGTAAAGGAGAAGAAAGTTGAAAAGTTAAATAATTTACCGCATTCAGGAGGATTTGAGGTTTTTAAAGGTGGACCCATCCAACAATGTGTGTGTGTAATGGTATATAAACACTTGTTAAGTTCTAATGTTTCAAAATAGATGATTACGACGTTGAGTAGTACGACAATAGTTACGACATTGCATTTATGTTGTTTACACGTATGAGTAACACACTTATAGAATTCTAAATTCACATCAATTAGGGGCACATCTTCTGTAAGAAGAAATTTCAGTAGAAATTTTTGACATACAGCCACTAAACGCAACTACATAGGAAGAATGAAGAACTTTATGGCCTCTGCGTTCGCCTCGTTTCCCATTCACACTTGAAAAGCGTTACGTAGTTCGCAGTAAACAGTAAATTACGTCGTTCGTATGCATAGGAATTTCCTTCAGTTATTGCTATGTTCTTAATAAGTGTGATTGTATAAATGCCTTCCGTTCTTCTGTTATGCACACTTCAGGCAATCGTATATTCCCCTCCACGTCTCGAGTGGTCTATCACGACTTCTATAAATTGTATACAAACTTATAGATGTTTCCCTTGGTGTGCTATATGCTTCGCTTTAGAGAGGAGTATGATTATTTGTAGTTTATGGAGTGGTAATCAAGTACACTTACATTTAACTCAATGTTATACATATAGACTTTAACTACAAGCTAAAGCCCATATATTTACTTATACTTATACTAACATATGCGCGAGGGAATGCTTTCATACGGTTATTGCCTCAATAAATATGTTGCATATTGATGTTGTCAACTGTATGGCAACATATTGTCTTCTCCCATCCATTTCTGTCTGATGATTTGACTAACTGGATGGCTTAAACGAGATGCAAAAATAAAGACTAGGAAGAGCCAAAGTCTATGAAAACTCTTCAAGTGGTCTTTTTTAAAACGTTAACTGTAATCAGTGGTTTTCCTACAGAATTTCCCCCTTATGTTCAACAATTCGGTTCAGTAACGTGTGAAATTAATAAACAAAAATTGAGTTAATATTAAGTTTGAAGTTTAACAAGTAAGGAATGAATTAATTTAGCTAAAAACCTTTGCTGAAAGTTGTACTGAAAAATGCGTAATTTCTCTTTTCCCAAATATTATTTGCCTAAAATGAGAAAAAAGAAAAGTGGAATGTAAAAAGACTTTATGGAGTAATTGCTTATCTTTTTAAGCCACTTCTCGTTGGGAGGACAAACCGCTCGCTAGAAATTTAAATTATAAGTAATGAATGCAGTTAAAATAAAGGGTAATAATTTATTATATAACATTCAGCAACCAAAACGAGCGAAAACCCTATAGTGAGTCACAGTCCACTATTAAACACCCTACACTACTGTACAATTATTTATATTTTCAAAATAAGACGTTATAGAGAAATTGGTCGAAAAAGTGAACGGCCCCGAACCACCTTTTATAGCATTCGTGCTAAGGCCAAAACAAGCTGCTATATCAAATTTCTTTAAAATAGTTTAAAAATGGCAGCCTATAGCTTGAAAAGGAAAACAAAAGCCAGATAGATGGAAAGAGAAGCTCGGAATCACTTTCTAAACTGATTGATATAATAAAAAATGGTTCTATCTTACGCCCTTCTGCATGTTGTTGGGTATTAGG
This sequence comes from Glossina pallidipes, assembly GCA_000688715.1. Lineage (NCBI taxonomy): Eukaryota > Metazoa > Arthropoda > Insecta > Diptera > Glossinidae > Glossina > Glossina pallidipes. Next base: position 151,130 of record KK499882.1, read on the forward strand.
AATTAGTAACTGCAGAAGTACGTAAAAATATACTGACAGAGACGACAGCTTATCGAGTAAAATTGAAAACAACTGACTGTGAAATAGGAAAGAGATCGATAGATAAACCCATTCCAGGACGAAGTAGAGAGGTTGGTCATCTGGTTTTAAATATGACTTGCTCGGGATTTTCATAAAAAATGTACAAAAACATCTGTCCGTTGTCAGTGGTGCAAAAAGTCCAACATTTCCACAGTTTTTGGCTGAAAAAAAAATTTATTTTCTAAAGAGATCCTAAACCCAGCCGGGATTGAACTTACAATTTTGTTTTACTAAGAAAACCTAATCGATGCTAGGGGGCGAAGTTAGCTTGAGGCCTATTCACATGCTGAAAGCTTAGCTCTAATATTTATTCGATTATAAATTAGGCGGAGAAGACTAACAAGTATTTTTATACAAGGGTATGTTAAGTTTGGGCGATGGTATGGACCGGCCAGAAGGACCTATGATAGACCCAACCTTTACTATACCGATCAATTCAGAAATGATTCCAAGGTTGTCTGTTCGTCTGCCTGTCTTGTTTTTTGCGTTCAATCTACAGGTCGAAATTTTCCAGACATTTTGATAAAATTTGGTAGACCGACATGTTTTGGCTCAAGAACGAAGCCAAATGAAAATCGTTTGGGTCAACCATTTCTCACATAACGCCTTATTGTGAAAAGTCATTAGCCGAATAAGTGGTAGAGGATGTTTAATGTTGGAACTTGGCCCACTTCAGTGTTTTTACTTGTTCATTTTAGAGTATGCTGTAACTTAAGGCTTCACACAGAGTGTATCACCTGCAATACGTTACATATCTTTTGCGGAAAATCTTATTTCTTCTAGTATTTCTAGTGAAATATTAAAGAAATTTCACTTCCCCTGGAACCGCATTAAATTCTTATTCAACTCCAACATCAAAATAATCCTGCTTAGTTCAATTTGCTCGCAATTTCTCATTAATTGCTTATTAATTAGCTACTTTGCGTAACAAAGAGACGGTAAATAAGCAGCGATTTAATTATATACCTCTGATATAAAAAAGGATGTTTTTTACCATAAGAGCAAAACATTGTCTGCGAAAACTACAACAGATTGACTGAAAATGAAATCCATGAAAATTCTTTGAATGTGCTTTTGAAAGTAGATCGAGTTTAAAAATTTACAAATCCAGGCGATTTAGTATAGAACCAAAAAAAAAAAGGACCAAAAAAGTTTATATAGCCAGAAAACAATTATTAGCGTTTTTCTTTCCGACTCTTTTTCTACTCTATGTAGCGAAAACAAGTGAAAGTTTACAGTCATAACAATAGTAATTTTTTAGGGCTCCATAAAAATTGTCATCAGTATTTCCCTTCTACTACCATCCGCCTAACGGCACATCTGTGCAATGTATAGGAGGTTGTTATGCTGTTAATGGTTTCGAATTTAAATATTTTTGTTTGTAAGTAAAACTCTACATCTCATCCATTGGAGCCCGTTTTACTTTCTCGCTTCACATGATGCCCCATCGGGAATGCAAAATTTGTGCGGTCTGTCAAGAGCAGGAGAGAGAGCATGATTACTTATTGCATTTGTGCCTTGGTTTCTCTGTTGTTTACAAACAGTAGCCTTGTTTTGCTATTTGTTGCCGGCATTCCTTTCTTTTGTACATGTTTGCCACAAAAAATGAGGGTTGTTTTTGTATGTTCGTATCTTTCTCGATCTAAGGGTAGCCCAAACACTTATTCGGTTTGCTTTTTGTTTGCTATATATATGTATGTATATGTTTTGCTTTTTTGCTGTGAATTATGGGTATACATATACACATCTCTATAAACTGTATTGGACTGAGTTTAGCCGCAGCAGACGTAATAAACATACCGTACAGACATATTTGTAGAGCTCTCTCTTTGTTGTATTTTACTTCTATGACCCCCTAAAACTGTAGTAAAATCAAAAATCAAAAGTTAAGGGGGCTTTTTGGATAAATTTTAAGGCCACGCACTTTTGCATAAGCATGTATGCGTGAAAGATTACGAAACCTAATCGAAAAATTAAAGTTTTCTTAATGCCATCTATTAAAATAAGCCGAATGTACGGAGAATCAAAGAAAAGCCTCTGCCGACTTCATAGTTAAATAATTTTTCTTAACTTTGGGTAGATAGTAGTTCGTTTTTCTTTAATTAAATTCAAACATGCAGAATAATATTCGATTTCAAATTTCCAGTTTCTTCAACACCGCCGAACAATCGGGATTTGAAACTGAACCCATTGTTTAATAAGAGTAACTGTGTCTTTAGTATGTAAAGGAATCAGTAATTAAATGCTTTGATTTCAACCTTAAATCTGAAATAGAATATCATAATTTATGAGCTCTCCAATGTGTATTACAAGCCTCTTGATGCACACGCTTAGTGGAGACAAAAATGTGAGCAATCCGCCTAATGAATACCATACAGATGAAGCTTTAAACACACGTCTAGAAATCTTGCACAATCCTTTGCTATCGTGGATGAGTTTTTTCACAATTATTAGGTGTACAAATACTTTCTCTGCATTCCTTTAATAAAATCACATTTAATTAAAAAATTCTCATTGTAAAACTTAATTATCGAAATATTCAGCATCACTAGTGATGGTCGTTTCCCTCTTAGTCGCTTGCGGATACCTTTGCGGTAGAAATTTAATGGTTTTGAAGCAAAATAGTCATCCACCCATTTTTGTACTCCTTCAGCTTTTGTATGGTGCTGCTCCACTAAATATGAGTGAAACGATCTAAAGCACTCCTGAGAGTAAGGAGATAGAGCTACGGAACAATTCCGTAATCAGGAGAAATTCCCAGTTCAAGTTGAAGATCATTTTCTGGATTGGCTTTGATGGAGTTAGACGAACGGAAGCGAACTTTTATCGCCTTCAAGACTGCAATTTTTTGCACGAAGTCTCGCCAACCATTTGCTAACTGTTTCATAGCTTTCAGCTGCTTTTTTCTAATTTAATCCACTGAAAAGCAGACAAACCACCAGTGTCTCCTTGCAATTTCATCGAACTTTGACTGAACGACAGCTCAGCTGAACGCAAGGCCCTAAAGAAGATCTATCTCTTAACACTTCCCTACACAGTGAACGATACCTTATAAACTGCCGAAGCTTAAACCCTGCCTGTACAAACATCAATGTCAGAATTATCTACAACTGAAATTTCAGAAGAAGTCAGTTGTAGCGACAGTTAGGTTTCATAAAGCAACCGTTTTCAACACAGAGAACTTGTTCGTACACCTATTAATAGCGAGAGGAATCTTTCGCTCTTACATGAAAGTAAAATTACATATAATTGAAAATTTTCTATTTAACACTTCCCCAATACCTTTCGAACACCAACCCTTAACTGTTTTCTAACAATTATTTCACGATTACTTTAAACTGCAGTTATTTATAAGTCCATGATGTGCAACCCTCGCCTCTTATGTGTATGTGCGTTAACAACTTTGCATTGCCATGAAATCATAATCTGTTGCGTACTTCTTATTAACGATTCATTTTTAATCCCTTTGAAAATTGACACCAGCCTTTAATGCTTGACCATGAAATTCAGCTTTGTTGCTAACACTAACCAAAAAAAAAAAAACAGTTAGTCATTGCAAATACTACCAGCAAATCTTTCATATGTGTACTCATATGAAATATTAAACAACATGTTGTTTAAATTTCCGCTTAAAATTCCTCTCATCTGCCCTAACTTTTATATCATTGGCTTTTCAGTCGTTTTGTTTCTTTTTTTTTTTTTTTTGTTTTCTTTTTTATTTGTTTTCTTTTTATTTGTTTTTTACATCAATATATATGAGTTGAATCAATAAAAATATTTGCATAGCCAGACAGTAATATATTAAAACACGCTTACACGCACGTAGTATAAACATATAGTGTTTTTCATATAATATCGCTTGAAATGCTTAAAAGATCTTCAGTTCTAAAGTGAAACCTTTTTGGTAAATAAATAGATAGTTGAATTCCAATGGCACATGGTTGCACGTACCACAAAAGGCCATAAGTACCATAATATACTTAATTCGTGTTTTGCCCTGCACTACTTGCGGTACAAGGATTTCTTAAGTTGCGCGGATATATTCAACAACCCGAAGGACTTGCGATAGACCTACTCTTTATTATTTTAAGTTTGTCTATCGGTCTGTCTATGTTGTTTTCTTGTGCTCAAGAACACAAATGTGTTCTGCAGATTGAATCTCTGTTCAGAGAGAGAATTGCATTTTCATCAATATTCAAACATACATTTGCTATATATGTCTGCAAGAACTCGAGGTAGACACACATTCTATTATCTATAGTTCATATTCTATGCTATGGTCTACTACTAAATTTGTCTGTCCATCTATTCGTATTGTCTTTTTGAGTTCAACCTACAGGTCATTGTTTTTGGGAGGTATTTTGATGACATGCAGCACGTCAACATATTTTGGCACAAGGACGAACGTTATGGGAAATGGTTTGAATCAGAAAAGTTTTTCGTTCACTTTGCATATCACAAATTGTGTTTGAAAGTCGTTATACGAGTAACTATATTAAGCGAAGTGGTGTAGAGCATTTTATTACCTAAATAACCTAAATAACTATACCTAACTAAATACCTAAATACCAGAAGTAACAATGTGTTATCTTGCTTTATGGAATTAACATTTCTTTTGTCCTTAATACGAGCTAATTGCGCACAAACGAAAAGTACTGTACACACTGGAAAAATAAATCAACATTAAATTCATCCTTCCGTAGAACAGACAGTTATTCAAATAATAAATTGTTATTTATATGGTGAGGATATGAAATGCACATATGTATGTAGAAATGAAAAGTAAACAAAATCGTTGGTAATAGTATGAAATTTATAGGGTTATAAACTAACTGACCAACTAAGTAACGGTTAGTTATCTTTTTATAGTCTTTGCTCTTTCCAATGTTAAGTTAAAAACAATCAAATAAAACTAGAGAAGCAGACAAAAAGATTTATCGATGAATCCATTGAAATGATAATAATGGGATAACGCATCATCACATTGCATGGATAAACGTAATTGAATTGAAAAATTAAATCATTGCGAGATTACTTTCCTCTCTTTTACATCTTTGGTTTCATTGTATGTAACGAAAAACTTTTTAAGCTTTTCATCATAGGAATAATTCAGAAAACTTGATCGAATATGAATATGAAGCCATATATAGACATATTCACATCATACGTTACGTTAAAGCAACAAAAGTTTCATAGGGTAAATCTGAATACTTAAATAAATAAGCAAGGCATAGATGGACATTGTGTCGTAAGGTTCCATATGGGATTTTGTTAGAGAGCAGCAGTTGCTTACTACCACATATAAATAATAAGTAAAGCGTAATACTTTATTAGTGCGCATCGACCGCGAAACAAAAACATAACATTTGCAGCAATAAATAAAGAAAGAATGTGAAAAATGCGTGTGATTGAGAAATAATTCGCAAAGATCGGCAATGAAAATAAAATTTGTCCAGATGATTCAAAGTAACAGCGCATCCTTTAATGATTGACTGCACCTGTCTGATAATCAAGAGTCTGCAACTTCTCTAAATGAAACACAACTTAAGCAGAATAAGAGAAGAGTTTAAACTTGAAATGCAAATTTCATAGCCTGACTGTTTAATTCGCAATCGAAGCAACGTTATTAGTAATTGATGTGATTGAGAAATGCGCCCAACGTCATCAAATAAATTTTTGTACCCTACGCCACTTGCAGTATAGGGTATAATAAGTATATGGTACGTAACACCCAGAAAGAACTCACCTTTCGTTATACCGATCGGTTTAGAACGATTTTCAAAATTAATTCCGTCTTATGTCTGTCCACGTATTTTTTCTTTAACTTGCACGCATGCTTTAGTCCACGGACGAGTTGAGGACGTATTGGGTGGAACCACCCCACCTCACCACCTCATTATATACAATGCCTTGTTGTGAAAAAGCCGTTATAGGACAAGATATATCATTTTTAAAAATTGCGAGGCAAAAATCGCTGAGTAATAGTGTTTTCGCATACTAAATTGATGGGAAATATTTGGACTGGACGAGCTGACTTTATGTAGCAAATCTAGGTAATATTTATTATTTTGCGAAGACAATTTGTCACCAGAAGTATTAGGTTTAGCAATCAACTGAGCAACTCTGGACTATGGAAGCGCGTTGTTTGTACCGCCTAAGCCCTTGTATGGAGGAGAGCTCTAATTTTCAGTATTTTGCGATAAAAACCGATCCACGACCGGAATTTGATATAAAACTTAAATTTGGACCAAGTAGAACTACCTATAGGGCATTACCTCATATAAGAATTTTCGTGAAAACACATCTTTCTATGCCAATAAAGTCTAATTTTTAGTAATTTATGATGAAAACTAGTGAAGAATAATAAGAAAATTAACTTTGGTAAATTGGCATGCAAAGTAACCGTTTGGATGGAAACAAAATTTAATGTGTGTATCACGAAAACAAAGAATTCCATCAGGGAATGTGAAGTTCGTTTAACCGCCGGTCTTGCCCAAGCGTAACGTTTCTACTTGTTTAAAATGCACTTCGTATACTGTAATCTTACTCCAACCATACACAGGCGCCACGTTAAATAATAACAATACGTTTTTTTTTTAATTTTTTTTGCAAGCATAACGTTCTATTTGTTGTTTTTTTTTTGTTTTTGTTCAATTTTTTAAACAATTTTTTGTGTGAAGATAGATTCACCTTTAGGCTATAGACAGTGGAGTCAATTTACATGTTAATAATTCGTACTAAGTTATTTATGGAAGACCGGCACGAGCAATAATATATCTCTGGGTTTTTGTAATTTAGAAAGTGAGATGTTTGATCTGCCTTTATATTATTAATTCGACTAGTCTTTGCACTTTAAGGTGCAACTTAGACAAGCAACTTGGGCAAGTCAAAAGACGTCCCAAAAGGGACGTAAGAAAAGATAATAGAAAAATATTACTCAAGGGACTTGTTAAGTATATATTGAGGAATTAAAAAGAAAATTATTTTGAAAAATATTAAAAAATTTGAGGAAAAAATCCATTCAATCTTAATAACAATAGGTAGCGGAACGGGCAGAGTACTTTAAAGATATTGATTTTTGTGTGAATGGTAAGCGTTTGACCCAAAAGTGTCAGTCCTTAGCCAAAGAACCACAAACCTCTTATCAATAGAGAGAATGATTAAATTAATTTATCGAAAATAACCCAACTATTCTGCTGAATAGTGTCATCTTAATAGTATTGGAAAAAAGTAGGGAGAAAAAGGGGGTTAAAAGTTTTTATAAGAGTTATAGACATGTTTTCAATACTGTTGCTAAGTATTCCCGTGCATGTTCAAATATTCTTCCTTAGTCTCTTTACCCATCGGAAGTGTCCGTCTCGGTGCATAATTCGAAAACGGAAACGTGTGGATTGCACTCTACGCCTTACGAGATGACAGAAAAAAAGGCAACGGAAAATGTGTATCCATAATCCATTCTCAAGGTACCCTTCCCTACCCTACCCTATTACCCTATTTTTCCTTTGCAAACTTTTTTAAATGAACATAAATACTTTCTAAAGACAGCTATTAGTAGACTCGGTGAGTAGCCCACCAGGGATTCATTTACCAAAAGCACTCCTTTCGCAAAACTTGCGCAAAAACCCAAAAATTGATGGCAACATTTTTTTCTAGTAATGAATACTTTCTGAAAACATACAAAGCTTCTCTTTCAATAAAAAGAAAAACTTTGTCTTTGCAAAATTTATAGAGGCCTTCATAACGAAATGGGAAACAATTTTCTCATGAACGATCAATCAAATCTCCGACATTCTCCCATGTAATGCATTTGTTTTGAAAGGTTCTTATATGGGTAACAGTGTTAAATGAACTGATGTGGGATATTTAATGGTGGGTCCTGTTTCTATTTGTTACGCCCCTATTAAGACACTTAGCAAATTTTCTTAATAATTAACAAAAACAAAATTGCTGCACACATTTATATCCCTGAAGGGCGGCTATCTGAAGCAAAGGACTGAATTAATTCATGAAATATCGCTGATTATCAATTGAAACGAGTAGAACTTCGTGAAAATATTAAACAGCAATGCCGTTGTCGCTACTTATTTGTTTGTTTGTACAAATCCTATGAGTGATTATTTCAATTTTTATGCTCATCGTTAGAACTTGGACTGCCATACCCCTCCCTTTACTACATTGCATCTGTCTGTTGTCTGTTGCTGAAACCCTTATACACCCAAAAACGTAAACAAACAACTGAAACTTGGCATAGGTTTCCTAACAAGGACAGAGCATAGGTGGAGTTCATAAATATCAACTTTTACAATTGCAGGACAATCAGTGTATAACTGAGAATATCTGACGAGTGAGAAGATGAAAAAGGTACTTTACCCCCAAGGGAAAAATTCATCAGATATGAAATCTCCTACACAATAGATCGCCTAAATACAACAATTTAATTAGAAACCAAAAATTCACAGCTTTCCAAAATCTATTCTCTTCTCCCACAACATCTGCAAATATAACGCAGAAAATCGCAAAAGAAAGTTTTGAAGTAAAAGCAATATTTAACTCCTTGTTAACATTCAAGCATTTAATTCGCTCGCATTGTTCGATGTGGCCGCACTGCGTCCTTTGTTCTTCTTCTCCATCTTCAACTTTAAAAAGCTCAAACACGAGATAAAGGAATATTAACATTAATGTTAACATTGTCTTATCAATCTCACCGCACTACCACACTACCGCTTGTGATCAATGTACAAAGAAAATATTCAACATTAACGCATCGTGAGGTTTATGTATGACAATAGCGAGCTTGATGAGCTGCTGCAGCAATACCCCAACCGGAACGAAACGTACAAAAAGGGAAACTGCGTAAAAAACACAAAAGCCTTACAAAAAAATAATAATTGCAACTGATTTATTGAAAATTAAAAAGGAGTTAAATATGGTCGCCAGTGTGTGGTGGTGGGATTTGTATTGAACAAATAAATTTTTGCTTTTCGCAGGAAGGATGCTTAAAAACTGTTTGACATGTTGAGTGGCAGTCTTATGCTGCCATAGGAAACAGATATCCAGAAGCCCACACACATGAACATTTGCGTTAACAGAAACCATATCATGAGTGTAAATATGCTTCGCTGCATATCGGTGACCAGTATAAAGACACTTTTTGTTCAGTTATGAACATATGACGTGCAGATAGCACAGTACTTTTTACTTAAGGGACTTTGACTTTGTTTATTACATATTTTTTGTAAAAAACGAAAGAAAGCAGCGAAAACACTATACTGGGCTCCGGCCTACTCTCAAACACACTCAACCACTTCATTTAATACAGTAACTTATATAACCATTTGTCAAAGCAAGTTCTTATGTTGGAAGTGGTCGAGAAAGTGGTTCGATCCAAACCATTTTCAATACCATTCGTGCTTGGGTGCACATATGCCGGTACACCCAACTTGATCTCGAAATTTACGAACCCAAGAAAAGAAGGGGAACAGACGGACAAACACGCTTCAATCAGATTACAGTGATTCTGAATCGGTATATATAATAAAAAGTAGGTCTGTATCAAGGCCTTGTACCACTACTGGTGTAAAATATAAAAAACTTGTTTTCAAGTGTCAATGGGATGAAGTCTTTACAATACAATGCAATAGAACCAAAGCTCGCAAAGCTGCTCAAGCTGGTGCCCAAAGAAATTGTAATCAAACTGAAACGTTTTATCCCTCATGTACGTGCGCATAGGATACGAAGAAAGCCTCTAGCTAAATACTGCCCCGGGCAACCACTCTCACAATTGATAATTCCTAAGCTATGTCTTTTTACAACATTGTTATAGAAAATAGTTATCAAGCACCAGTGTCATCATCGATTTTCCCATAAAAAGTTATATGCTAAAGCAAGTTATTCAGTTAAATGAAACGTACTGTGGAGCTTCTTGAAACAAGGGTTGCATCAAATTTTTATTACTATTATTACCAAAGAAGTGATAAACGCCAGCAAAAAAAGGGAAAATTATAGAGCTCTGCCCGAGTGTGTATGAAAGGATTTGCACATAATTTGGTTGACAAGTGTAAATGACAGTTAACATTATGAAAGAAGACAGAAGTACTCCCCAGGAAATAACAAATTACAGAAATGCTTCAAAGTCGAGCCTTCAAATGACACAGGTGAACGCACACGCACAAGTCTAGATTGATTCCAAGTATATTAAAATTTTGATAAATAATTCTGAACCCAAAATAAATTCGGCGAATTGGTTGACCTTAGTTGAGTTCACATTCGTTTTACTAGACGTTTTCCTTGAAAACTGAATCTGTTAAAGTTAGAAATGAAATCAAGTTTTTCTTTTTATACCCGCCACTCTAAGGCGTACACTCAGTTCGCTTTTTTTCCAATATATATGTAACATCCACAAGGAAGCTTCAGAGACCCTACAAAGTGTATATATTCTTGATCAGCCTGAAATTCAGAGTTGATTTAGACATGTCCGCCCGTCTGCCTGTCTGTGTGGTGTGTGTTGTTGATTTACGATGTACCGTTCCGTCAATTTATCCGTTTTACAAAAATTAGAAAAGAAAGGAAAATTGTCCGCCTTGAAACCTGCGGCACCTTGCGTAAGCCAACTTTTTCTCTTCGCTGATAGGTTGCCCATCCTTTTGTTTTTGCTAACAAATAGACTGTCATTCCTAGTACACACTTCATAATTGGGCGGTACTAAAAGTACCGTAAGTAAAATAAACCAGCTATAGGTTACATAAAAAAATTTTTTTCAAATAACTCTTTGTTGAAGCGAACTAAAAGAAAGAGTGTGGTTGTTGTCCCGATCCCTGTTTTATGTGACTGTACACGAATGCTTAGGACACTTAATAGATTAATGTGTGACAAATACCATTTTATCTAAGCATCCAAAGTGATGTTGGTATACCGTTGCTTTGATTTTAAGATGGAGCGAATATGCTGTCACTAATATGCGTCATACCGTTTATATTAAAAGTCATATATTGAGATAACTTGGCAGCTCCCGTTGGGTACACAGATATATTCTGCATATACTTTGTGTTCTTTATACCTCGTCTACAGGTATTTGTTGGTGAATACGTTGTTCTTTTGAAGTCATTTTCCAACTGGACGTTACACTAAGAAAACGCTTAAGACAGAAAGCCTTAATCGACTATTTAGCAACAGAATCAAAAATAATAATCCTGGGCAGAAAAATAGAAAAATATCCGTCAATAAATGAATCATGCCAATGAAAGTTATGTCTCATTTAATACGCCTTCAAGGCGCACTTCAATACGTTACAAAGATGTAAAATAATTGCATATACTCTCTGTAATGGATGTAACAACGAAACGCTTATGATGGGGTATATTAATCTACGACGAGATTGACTTTATAATTGCAATCGATGACTGCCTCATACTCTTGCTTTCTACAAAAAATGCAATAATAGAGAAATTTGCGAAAAATCTTTGCACACATTTTTTACATTAAAAGCAAAAAGCTTTTGAAAAAACTTGCTTCACAAAGAGACCACAAAGTAACCGTTAGCCGCAGTGCGTGCATAATAAATAAAAACCACCACAGTTTCTAATTGAATTCACATGAAATTTGCTAATAGCGCCATAAACAACCAAAAGATGAAAAAATATCAAGAAAAATGTTCACATGTTCTGTTGAAGACGAAACCTGACTACTTGCCAACCACCAGATCCCTAATGCATATTATACCCATCATTCAAGGATGCAGTATACTGAACAAGAGAGAAGAGAAAAAAAAAAGAAAGAAATTTGAGAAACAGCGACAAAAATTAATTAAATATTTGCAATATAAAGTCTAGGTATTGGAGAAAACTTGTTTGTTTTCAAAATAGATTTTCAAAACTCTAAAGTCTATTTTACTTGCTTGCGATGTGGAAAAACATTGTGAATTTGTATTAACTAGGCGTTAATGATTAAAATTGTTGGCAAACAAAAAAAAAAATAGATTGTCTATTGAACTTGATTGAAGTTAAGGTTTCTTTTCTTCTTTCGCAGTGAACTTACGACTGTAATGCGATTGTCTGATACAAACTGTAACGATTGCTTTAGCAAAAAGTTATGCAGTAATTTGTCATTTCCAGAACTAGTTAACAAACGCCAAGCGTTGCGTACTTCAAACGGATACAGCCGTAGTTGTAGCGTAGTTTCCCAAATCCAAATTATTGTGAGACAAATCTTTCAAGAAATTTTCAAATTTTTTTTTTTTTACGTTTCTCTGGATAGGTTTAAATGATATGCAATATAAGGAATCTTCAAGGATGTAAACTACATATGAGTCGTTTGTTTCGGAATTGTGGCAAGTTCCCTTTTTGTTCTTGTAAGATATTTAAAGCTTTGCATTTCCATAAATTGAAAAACTTCGATTCTCTTTGTGGTATTAGTTCATGAAAGCTTATTAGCAATAATGGTGTTTACAGTGCTGGTCGAAAAGAAAGTAAAGGTTTTATTGCATCGAAAAGGACTTGCCTCAGTTTTAACATTATTGAATTAATCGGTAGTTTAATGGACCGCATTTCAGTTATATCAGTTAATAATATAAACAAATGTGTTCCGTTTTAAAATTCAACTTTTTTTAAAATACATTTGCTACAAAGCTTTACAATCGAAGTATACCTCATCATCATCCCGAGTCTTTTGCCATTTGTCGGGTAGCTTATGGATGGCCCCGCGGTAGAAACTTGCCACTTTGAAGATGAAATAGTCCTCGACCCACTTTCTTATATCTTCTATTAACCGCTTAACCCATTAAATATGACCACTTCGATCTGAATAAGTGGCGGAAGGCGCCAGGTTTGGAGAATATAGCGTTTGCGGTAGACTCACCTCAGCTAAAAATTATTTCCTGGATTGCAGTTTCTACTTATTTCATATCCTACTGCACTTTTAATATTAAACAAATACATTCATCATGTCCTCATACTTGCCAGAAGTGTTAGATCTAAGCTTCAAAGAGTGACAATGCTATGGTTATGAAAATTTTGGGAGCCTCGACTCATTATTAGCGAATATGAATTTTTTAACGAATAACTCTGTAGATAAAGAGATCACGTTAAGCTTTATCTACAATTATCATTGTTTTCATTAACGGCTCATATAATGTAACAACATTTGTACGTCAGTCGACCACAGAGTTTTCCTCTATTTACTCAACTTTTCGCAAGTTCTCGGGATTTCCTCGTTGTTCTACTAAGTAGATATTTAATAGTGGAGTGAAATAAGGGCTCTTTCTGAAGCTTGTGCTACCTATCTTTCTTCTCACGCTATGCGTTAATCTCTATTTGGAGGCAAAGAAGTCCCCTTCTGCAGCATTTGTTACTTTATTACTCACCATGATTCGTTTAAAGTTGCACATGTCTTGTGTACTTTTCTTCTCACTATAGTTGTGTAAAACTCTTCAAATACTATAATAACACGATTCACAAGAGTATTGGCGAAAAAGCTGAACAGTTGTAAACCAATTTTTAATACTAGCATTACCGCTTGGATCAATTTTTGATTGTTTTCAACTTTTGACCTTCAAAGAAGTGGTTATAAGAAAAACTATGATACAATTACATATAGGCAAGCGCTCAGTAGTTCCAGTGTTAGTGTGATTCAGATAATTCAACTCTTGTCTTGAGCGAAAGTTTTGTAAAACATTTACATTTTCTCCAATTATTTTTAAAGGAATATGAAAGACATTAGTTAACGTCTGCTTTAGCGTCAGAACTCATTATTTTATTTGACACTTTTAATTAGTTCATGTTTCTCTGATGATTTAATATATTTTTAGATAAGTGCACATGCAAAATAAATGTGTTTTGTGAAAATACGAAAATCTCTCATAAACTCGCTACCTCAAGTTTATTGAACTGTTTCGTGTTATGATGAAATTGATGATCTTCTTCGTGCAGTGTTTTTTCACAAAGTGTAAATAAACGTTTATAAAATGCTTTGCTTGTTATAAAGAAATCGTACGAAGGCGACAATTATGATCATTGAAACGGATATCTTCACATTTTCAGATTCAAACAAGCGAAAATCCCTGCTATAAATAGTCCAACCTAAGGGCCTTTAGTTCATCTTGAATCTATTCGCAGCCAAAGTCCTATGTTCAAAGCTTATTTAAAAGTCTTCGAAAAGCTTTAAAATTCTTCAGAACGATTCACGTCGGCCACCGTAAGAGCTAGTTCTCTCCAATATAGTTTCTCTGCTTCGTTGTTCTGAACGCGGCATTTACTTTGGGAGATTTTTGCATGATTACAAGATTGTCTGGATTGGTTCATAGGATTTTCCCGTGCAAGGCATATTCTATTTGGAGGAGCAAGTTTGTGGCTATCGATGTTGGACAAACTTGATAGCTGTCGATTATGGACGCGCCTTGACTTTACTGCTGTTGATAAACAGCGTTCTTCTTACGATCGTAAGATTGCTATCGAGTGACTTTTCCAAGGTGCGATCGAGCTTACTCGGTATCAGAAGCTGCAAAGCGGCCACTGATGTTAGTACCGCAGCTGTACTAATGGATAGTTTCGGCTGTCGGACTTAGAAAGGGTGTTCAAGATTCTTCAAAGATCTTTTCAACTTCACACTCTCACTTCTCTTTCTTTCTTTTTGCTGTTTTGCTTTTCTTTTCTTTGTTAATTTTTTTTTATTTTAATCGTATTTATAATGCTATTTATAGTCAAAACAACAACAAGCTAAGTACAACAACTTTATAGCATAAACATAAAAGACATCATATATTATTTTGTCGATCATAAAGCGAAAACATGTACTCTAACGCTCATACTCATAAAGGCAGAGAATAAATTGCATATTAAATCAGGAAAAAATGCACTTCAAACTTTATGAGAAGTTTTTCCTCTTCGCCTTTTTTTTTTCTGCTGTTGTCAAAAACAACAACACAACTTCAAACGTGTTCTGTAACGAACTGCAACATAACAACAATTACACACTTCTATGCTATGCTTCAGCTGTTTGGTGGTTGGTCGAATAACCGGTTATCGTTTGTTTTGTTTTTATACATATTCGTAGTGTTCTAGTAAATATTATTTTTGGCGGAGTGGCTGAAAAAAGAGGTGGTGGAATTGTATGGAATCGGTTGTAAACAAATCAATTTTGTTTTGTGCACGAGCCGCGACTTGTTGTTGCTGCTCGTCCAACTCCAAAAACGAAGTTGGAAAGTAAAACACGAGACAACAATTTTAGTTGTTTAGCGGCCTTTGCAATTGTTGGTATAGATAAAGTGAAATAAGACGGAATACCGATGCAAGTGTTATGATGCATGATTGTGATAATATTTTTGTCAAAATTTACATTTTGTGCCAAATTCTTAGCCTAAGCTTTTTAAAATATTTTTAAATAGTCACCTTTAAGGGGCATTCGTTATCAGTGCTCAAAAATATGCCATATTTTCGTACGTTTATCAAAAAAAAAAAAGATCATTTTAACAATTAATTTGCATATTAAAAACGAGGCAACGGTCTATGCGGAGAACCGGTTACTGCTTTCCAAATATCTATTAATCATTACGGGCTAATGTTAAGCAGATCGCGCCACTAAAATAAGTGAAGATAGTTGTTTACAGATTAAGTGATAAATTTTAAAAATATGATCACAACATTACAATAAGATACGTGTGCTTAAGAAAAGAGACTAAAATATATTATTGTCAGTTCCAATTATTTTGCCATTCATTTTTAAAAAGCACGAAAATCAATATTTTAACTTACAATTGCCATATCACCATCAATCAATGTACCGTAAAGCGTGCAATGATTAATAAATTTGAGAGGTGTACAAGCACAAGTAAATCAATTACTTTTTTACAGCATATTTATTACATACAAGAGGAAAAATTCTTTTGCATACCAAAAGAATTCGAAACATTCTTTGTTGAATATCTCCATGACAACTTCGACAAAGACTTTTTAAACAATGAGGAGGCAATGGCCCGCCATTCAACTCCCGACACAATCCTACATGCATTCATATAACGATTTTCCAAGATGAGGCGTTAAGTTTAATCGAAATATCTAAAAAATTGGGGTCTACAAATTGAACACAAGAAAACAACGCACAGACGGACAGACAAGCTTAATTGGATTCAGAGAATGACTCTAAAAAAAATGGGTCTCTCTTAAGTAATTCTGGGTACTGAACATCGCTCCACTAGATTAGTATACCCTTATACCGCAAGTGATGGAGGTTTTAAATATAATCTATAACGAGGTGAACATGGTCTGGTCTCCATGCAATGGGAAAAAGTCTACATGAAAAGCATTAGGAAACCTGATATATGCTTTTCATTCTTGAAGACGCCCCTTCAAATGTGAAGCTCTTATCATCACTTTCTGCCCCATGCTATAAATCATCTCCGTCACTAAAATATGAGGATACCGTAGGTATTACTTACAGAGGAAACTGTTTTTCATTTCGCTAAATCGTTCTATTGCGGATGAAAAACGAGACAACAAAAAACTGGTGTATTAAATTTCCATATCTAAAACTCTATCCTTCCCATTTGTAAGGAACACTTATTTAAAGTTCATTTCAGGCAATTGTTTTGATAGTCGTCCAAGAATTGAAGCAATTTGTCGTAGTCAGGTGAACAGCCTAAAACGCTGATCTACCAGATTTCCCTCCAACCATAGAAAATACAACAACACATTCCCGTCTCTTTATTTTAACCTCATCTATCTTTTGCATTAAGTTTAGAGTACGCTATGCTTAACTAAATTTATGTTAATGATTCTGATGAATTTTTGTTAATATGATTGCACTAAGGGCTGTTTTGAAAAACCATTTTGTAAAAGGGTACAGAGGGAAAAGGAAAGTCCGACGTCGTCCAATGTTATTTTTATTTCTTATCGAAAGTAGGTTCAAGAAACATGTAAAATTACTGGTGTCTTCGGGAGTTTTTTTCTTGCATTCGGTCTTCGGATCCAAAGAGTGTTTTATCGCTCGAAACCAACATTTTTCAAGCATTTAAATTATTCTACCAATGCCTGGGTGGGATGCAGCATATTCCTTAAGCCCAGTTTCTTTTAATACGTGATAGGTTTCAATAGCAATTTTGAAGTAATCTTTGTGTCATTGTTCCAAGGAATGGAGTGCTAATGGCGAATGTTAAAAACTGAAATTGCTAAGCCAAGGGAGAGAAAACTTAAAAAGCAATCAACATCGGAGTTCTGAGTCTGATATCATCGAGACGTCACAAGTTACAAGCCTTTTGTGCCTTTGGTTTTCATCATGAAAAACATAACAAAATTGATATTCGAGACTTTTATTATGACTATTTCCGTTGAATAAAAAATTTGATACAAAGTCACGAGAACTATGAGAAGAAAGCGTATTGGTTTCTCTAATGACTAGTGACCGGCCACAACGACAGAATACGGCTGGCAAATAATTGCAAAGAATAAAATCGTATTTAATGCTAAACTGTTATCCTGTTAGTCTCATATTAAAGAGCACAAGGAATATTTACTTTTATAACCTCATGCAGAGAGACTTCCTTCAACGAAACTCTATTAAAATATTTATAACTTTGTGTTATCAAAACTTTTATTTTAATATAAAAAAAAAACATTCACAAATTTAAAGACTACCTCTTGACTTTGCAGCTATCAAAGCTCACCACTGATATCGCCGGTTTTGTTTTATGCATGAATTTGCAAATTATTTCTATGTGATAAAACATGTTCATTGTTGATTATTATCACACTGCATTAACTTTTCATATAAATTACCCGTATCTCCGCTATTCGTAACGTTTTGGTCGCAAACAGAACATAGGCGAAACCATCAAGGCAGAAGACACTTTCATTCACCTTGCGACGAATCTTGAATGCCCAACATTGCAAAATGCTTTGTCGTGCATGTCGATCGGAAGATTGATTGAATTAATTGCTTTCGCTTTATTGTTACTTTTACTAGTTTTTATTTACTTGCGTAAATTTTCAGTTTATTGGTCAAAATTTCTTGATTTCTGCTAATGAGCCAACGGTCCCCTCCATTTTCAAACATGATCTACGATATGTAGAATCTTAACTTTGATTGAAAAACTATGTGCACATAAGTGTAGTGTTAGTTGAATTCTACAAACGATATGGTAAATGATAAAATTGATATGCTGCCGTGTGTGTAGGTAATGGTCATAAAAACATAGATTGTGTTTTTCTATGCGCAAAATACATCGTCTCTGTAGTAGTTGTGTTTTTGCGTTAACATCATGTTTGGCGACAAAACATACAAAAACACTTGCAGATATTTTACGCTTGTCAGAGCCGGTTGGGATGCGATAGTAAACCCAAGTGTTATATGGGCTTGCGGACAAATAACCGTTAAGATAAAATTAAATTTATGATCGCATATAATAAGCAAACGTTTCTAGGGGATATGATTAGGCAGCATTAACTCGACGTAAAAGTGCCCTTTTCAAAACTTATTTACCTCATTTAATATTCCATTTTTATCCGCTTACAAATGTGGAATTTACGCAATTGCAGTGTCGACATTATTTGAACCTTCGACTCACTGAAGGGGCACTTGTGTCTCATGTCCGGGGTTTATTTACTTTTGTTAGCAAATTTACAGAAGAAAGCTTCTCCTCCAAGATGAGAGCATGTGGAAATTTGTCAAAAGATCGGCTTCCCTAGTACTTAAAACATCACTCGATTAGGTAATAGGATGAGATGTAGATGTCGCCGTCACTGACAAGCCCATAGATTTTTTAGATAGTAGCCACCTTGTTCGCTAGTCCGATGAACTCACTGAGTGATGTGTTATAATGGATATTGAAAATTGACTGCACGCATTACTCAATAAGTTCATAGGGTGATATACATATAAATGTCGGCCCCTTGGGCAAACCCGTATGTTTTTTAGAAAGTACCAATCTTGGTTGCTCGTCCTATGAACTTACTGCGTGATGCGTTATAATGGATATCGAAAATTGAATGTACGCATCACTCAATAAGTTCATCGGATGATATATAACTGTCGACGAATCTGCATGGCTTGTATATAGGGCCCGCTTTGGATGCTTTACCTATGGACTTAGTGAGCGATGTGTTATAATGTATATTGAAAATTTACTGTAGTGTGTCCTGTTTGCTGCCGAAGACCGAACATAGACTGAAAAAAGCAGTCTCTCGCATAAAGATGTAATTGAAAACTTGTTCCATAAAATTTTATTTACTTACTATACATATAAAAAGGTAGAAAACTTAATTTTAATGAAACGAGACGGAAAAATTTAACCCTCTTTAAATAATCGTCTTTGTGTCATTATAAAAATAGCAATTATTAACATTACCATCATTTTACAGTGCTTTAATCTTCATGCTCCCAGTTAATTTATAGATAATTTTCATAGTGCGTAAAGCCGGTAACCGGTTTTTATACAATGGCGCGTGTCTTTAATTAATCATTACTTACACCCCATTGGGATTATGCGGAAAACAAACTCATCTTCTTTGCTTTTCTCTGCGTTGTTGTGTACGTGTGTTGGCTACGTATGAGAGAACTAGTTTTTTTCGTTTTCTTTTTCTTTTTTTTTTTTTTTAAATGAAATATTTGTCATGTTCTCTTTTAACTTTAGATGTCTTTACGTGCCTTTTAGTAACTTGTTTGAAGTATTTATCCAAAAAAGGGATTAATTTTCTGTTAAAGCTAATGTTAAAGGCAACGTGAAGCGATGTGTAGTCAGCAGCGGGAAAGAGTTGCGGTTTCAAATGAAACGGAAGAATTCAGAGCAGTATAATGAAAGGTCTTCTAGTTGATGTGTTACAAAGATGCACGAACGATAAAGAATTTGGAATATGGATACAACATACCAGCCACCACCATGTACGTTATCTCGACAATCGTGTAAATAATCTTTTCTTTAGAAAAATAAATAAAGATCAACGATAGCTATTGGATCGTTGCGTTAAACGTAATGACATGAATAAATTGTAATTAACTTAGAAAAAGGCTTATACTCTTCAGTCTGAACCTCTCGTGACCCTACTCTTTAACATCTTAACATGAACAGTTATAATTTACGTCTTTATTCGGCAAAGAAATGTATTTGATATTAAAATCCTAAACTCTTGACACGTTGACGTTTTTGCCTTTTGTAAAACTTTCACCCTCAGATTTGTCTAAAATTTCATTTCAAATATTTTCAAAAAGAAGAGCAAAAATGTTTTTTTTTTTTTTTGCCCTTTTGATATCAGTTTTCAATACTCTGCTTGCACGCAATACTTGGTAATTTGATCAAAGCCTGTTCGACAGACATTGACAAACTGTCAAAATAATAAATAATCAAACAGGCTTCGTTCTTATTGTAATCCATTTGTATTGGAAATTCTTTAGACAGGAAGAGAGCTGAGAAAATTTATTTTTATCCATAAAATTTCTTTCTTATCATATTTTCTATGCGTATATATTACGAACGTAAACAGCTGCCCGTCCTAGGGATGTTATTTTTTGTTAATATTTTGTTTAAATTTTGACATATTCATCGTTTTCCTATAATTAAGGAGCAATAATGTCAAAATATGACAAGCATTCCCTCGATTGAATTTAAAAGCATTTTGTTTTATTTTCCCTGCCTTCCTTCAATTAATCCTTTTTTTTTTTTGCGTTTGTTCTTTCTCTTTGCGCAACATTATATTAGGATTGATGACTAACAATTATATGATGATGGTTGTCATTGAGCGTGCGAATTAACGCCCACCGATTTTTCATTAAAATTGAACGGATATTATAAAGGAATGTTGCTTTGTTGAATGTGTTGCCCAACAATGCCCATTGCTTCTTTCATCCTTTATGCAGAACACGAACTAGTTGCGAAACGGACAACTGGTGTTTGGATTCTATTCACAACCAAGTCCATATTTACGTATCGCTATGGGAATTCGAAGCACGTTTCGAAAAAACAATATGTCATCTATTGAAAGACATACTAATAGGAAGGAGTAATAGCTACTGATAACAGTGGGCAGACTGGAACTGCAAACATTATCTGAGCGAGTTTTGAAGTCCTTCTTATTGAATTATTGTGATAGCGTTTTTCGTCACAGTTGCACCATCAGTTATTGTTGTCGGCGTTCCTTAGTGACGATTTCATTTGGGTGATTGGTTGCCATAATCCACTCCGCTCAACCCACACTCAATTCCTTAATGAGGTCATTGTGGAAATTGAAGCGGCTTGACATGTCATTCTATCAAAAAGGCGTGGAAATATTGAAGAAGACTTTGAAGAAGACTGTATGAGTAAATAATGTTCGAATTTTCTCCAAGAAATTATTGATCAATATGTTATAGTAACATACCTTCTTATACTTCAACTTCCAATATCTTACGTATTTCTGCGCCTTCGAGTAAACACACACAATGCATAGTATACAACAAAAATGAAAAATAATAGTTTTATCGATTCTCTGTTTATCGTGTTGAATATGTGCTGAAACTTTAACACAAGCCTACGTATTTGTTTCCTTTTCCGTTTTTGCGATGCACGCCTATCCCTTTTCATACCGTAAATGGGGTCTTCATAAATTCGTAAATAATCATAAACAAAATCGAAAGTAGAAATTTTTAAATAAAAAAAAACGTCTAAATCACAAACACACATTTGTAGTATTTTAAGCATTTAGTGAATATAAAATAAGAGTAACGTCATCACTTCTCTCTTCTCCTTTATGAAAATAAAAGTAATATTACGAAAAATGATAGTTGATTTAATTTGTGAAACAACAAATGTAATACAAAAAAAATCAATTTTATGGAAATAAAAAACTACTCTCTACCACTTATGGTGTAAGGCATGTTAGGCTGACGTAGATGTATACAAAACCGAGGAGGACTTCAGATAGACCCATCTCTTTTTATACTCTATCTATTCATAGCCACTTTCGCAATCACTTTCTGAATCTATCTAATTCCGTCCATCCGTCGGTCAATGTTGTTTGCTTCTGACCAATCGATCGATCGCAATTTTCGCGATATTTTGATGAAATTTGATGCACTGACGTTTTCTGGCTCAAAGGACGAGCGCTACTGCAAGTGCTTCGCATGGTACCACTTTTTCGACTTATTTTGAAAAGTCATAAGAATAGCTATGAGAGGTGAAAGCTATTCAATGATGGACTATGACCCACTACAATTTTCTTATTTGTTATTAATAATAACATGTTTAGGAAAAATTTTGAATCTCTTGTCGTTGTTGAAAGTTTCAAATAAGAAGCAGATTGACATATGGTTAAAAGTTGATTCAAAACTTCATACGAAACAAAAGTATACGCTTTTCCAAAATTATAAAACGAATGCACCTCCGACGGATCAAGATTGATGTAAAAGTTTGCTATTCTAGCACAGTGGCGTGTCCGAGAAACGTAAACGACAGCAATAGTACGTAGTAGTAAAGTAACCTTTACTGTCTTGCAAAGTTGTCGGGCTGTTAAATTGTTTGTTTTCTTGTTGTTGTTAGTTTGTCTTTTGCTAGGCTATATGACATGCTCATGTCAAGCGTCAAGTTGACGCCTGTAATTGCTGTTACACATTTTATTTGCACTCGTTCAGACACTCTCACACCAAGATTATTGCTCTGTGCATTCCACCAAGTCATATCCATACTGGCTGCAGCCATGCAATGCAAACAAGCCTCGTATTGTATTATCTTTATCTTGAGCGCAACAGCTTGGCTGCAAACATACAGTACTGCATACGAAATTTGCTGTTTGTTTTTAATATTATTTTTTCTTTTTTTTTTTTGCTTTTTCTTAAATTATTTTAGATTGTTGTTGTTTTTTCTTTTTCGATACTTCTTTTGCTCTTTGTTTCTTGCATTGATTTGCAATTCATTACTATGCAGCAAAGTATCAAAAACAGATAAATTGTCTTCTCCTCGTGTGATTGTTAAGTGTTTGTTGTTGTTTTTGTTATTAATTTAACGTTTTATCGTTTACTTTGGATTTTATAGGGAATTTTTCTTCTCTTATGCTTGCATTTGATTAGACGTGAAGCCTATAACAACATAAATTTGTCACAATTTATGGCGAGATATAAATACTTTCCGAAGGGGGGATTGAGAAAATTTGCGTGTAAAAATAATTTAAATGAGTTTTGTACACTCAACAATCGTTAAATATTTACAATAAATTATGATAGAACTTATTGATAGAACAGGGAAGAGATAGGGAAATGTACTACATGGGGGATCTAAGTAAAATTTAACGAGTGTCTATTATAAGGTTTACTAAGAACCCACGACTGTATTGTACATCGAATCAAGCATATATTGTCTTCCATGCAATGAAAGAGACATCATTTCCGTTTCTGCTATTCAAGAGAATTCAAGCATAACTACAAACTGTCCTTTTTTTTTGTATAACTTTTGAAAAACGATTGATTGAAACGAATGTAACCATTACTTCTCTATAGTTTTCAAAGTTAATCGAGCAATGTAATAAGCAGTCAAATGTATGGATTTTTTCGAATAAAAAAATTATACTTATATATATAATTATGATTATAAATTATAAATGTATGACATTTTTTCGAATAAAAAAATTATAGATTTTAATGAGTTGAACTAAAATCCACGTATGATAAGTAAAAAGATTACAATGGGCCGTGGCCCGTCGTTAAACCCCCTACACAACCCTACAACTATTCACATAACGACTTTTCAAAAGAAGACGTTATGTGGGAAATACTCGAGGAGTGGTTCGATGCGCACAATGCGACGGCCTGGAGTACCACAGACGGTCGAAGACAATGAGTAGCAAGTGTTGAACGGAAATCTATCTCAAAGGCTCATAGAACTTTCGAACAGATTGGCAGTTGATGAAGCAACTGTTTCTAGACGTTTACATGCGTTGGGAGAGATCCAAAAGCGCAAAATGGCTACGATAGCAATTGACTGAAAATGAATTTCGAACCAGAAGTTTCAAAATCACGGTTTCTTTGCTTGCCAGGCAAAGAAGAACAGTTGTTTTATTGTGATTGGGGATGAAAAGTGCGCTTACTACAATAATCCCAAGCGCACAAAGTCATCCCAAGCGCAAGAAGTCATGGGCTAGTTCAGCAGATCCATCCACATCGACACTGAAGCGGAATATTCATGGCCGTAAAGTTTTGCTGTGCACATGGTGGGCTCAGCAAGGTACAGTGTATTACGACGTACTGAAACTGAATCAAACTACTACCGCAGATGTCTACCGACGTCAATTGACGAAATTGAAGTGTTGTACAAAAGATCAAACTCAAAGTCATCCGCTTGCATGACAACGCTCGACCAATGCTCGCTTGTAAGAGTTGTCAAGGATACACTCTTCTGCCGCACCCAGCGTACTCACCAGACATAGCCGCTTCTGATTACTACTTGTTCAGATCGACGCAGCATGACTTGACTAGTACGCGGTTCCGAAATACCCAAGAAATTCGCAAATGGGTCGACGATTGGATCGCTGCCACACCAATATCGTTCTTTGAAAAAAAAGTGATCGAAAATATATTGCTTGATATATTGATTGTGGCAATTTTTCTCAATAAGTGCCTTATTTAACGGAAAAAATGATCAGAATACATACAAGCAACTAATCAATCAAGAGCAATGTGCACGGTTTTATATTGAAATCATGATTTACATCCACCGCATGAAACGAGGGACACCTGTATATAAATGAGAGAGACAAAGTTTACTTTTCGTTTTATTTTTCTTCCCTGTTCACTTCGGATATTACCTTCCTAGCTCCACAGTAGCTATTAACCTTAATATATGCACTTCACTGTCGGCGCTTTAATCATTTCGAAGATTGTTTTATCTACTGGAAAAGCACGTTTATCACGAATATGATCCACATTATGCGCAATTTCCTTTTAATTCAAGTGCTATTTTCCTGTTTCTACGGGTATCCTTAGGCTTTTAATGGAAAACTCTAACAGCAAGCACAACAACGTTTACCCTCAATCCTTGCACATAGTTTGAAAATGACTTTGAAATTATTTTTATTAAGTTATAGAATATTTTTTTTTTCACTTGACTATCTTCGATATCTCTTTTTTTATGTGCTTTCACAATTATGTAGAGGATTAAAGTTTGGTCACGTACAGGTTTACGTTAAAAGCCCTCAATAAAAAATAATTTAATATTTATTAAAAGAAAGAAGTATATAAATATGTATTCGTAAGATGAAATTATACAAAAAAAAAAAAAAGAAAAAAAACAAAACAAAAAAGCCCTAACTTTGTTTTGCTCACTTGGTGGTTATACTTAATTGGAAATGGTGAAAATACGTCAATAAAATACATATGTTAGCTGTTTGTCAAAATTGATAAGAGACTCCTACACTTGCTTCTATTTTTAATATTTCTTCTTCAACTCGGTATTATTGCATTCGTTGCTGTTGTGTTTATTTCCTAATTTTTGGACTCAGGAAACGGATACTTTTTATTTATTGCTTTTCATTAAGTGAGACCAACGTGTCACAGGTGCTGTGAACATATGCGGTAGTGCTAACTTCGACTGAAGCTTAAATAACGGTTAAGCTTTTTTTCTCCAAGTATGAACAATCGCATAATTCATAATGAGTGCACGTGAGGAGTTGCTTTCAGTTTGCGCAGTTACAATATTTTACGTACTGACGAAGTTACTATCAATGAATGCATAACAACTTAAAATTCCACTGTTGCTTCAATTCAATAATTTACAATCGCACTAATTTAAAGACCTTATGCTTGGATTCAAAAGATACTTCGAGTGCATATCATGATAAATAAATCTTAACATTTTTATAATAATAAATATGCAACGATAATTTGCTGCTGAAAGTTATCTGTCCTTACGGCATCAAACATTTGAAAGACAATTCAGTCTCTTCAAACTCACAAACGCACTTGCCTAGTAATATCTTAGCTTTGAAATCAGTAGATAATTAGCATAATATAAAGAAATAATACTAGAAATGTCACTTTTCCAATTTATTTATTCATTTATTTGTTTACGTCTGCTAAAATCAAGCTCACAGAGGGCAAGAGCCGAATTTCATAAGCCGGAACACTTCAACTAGCAGTATAGTTGAACAATGTTGAGCATTGAATATCCTTCCCGACTTTGCCTAATACAATTCTTCATTTATTTGAAAACGATGCATTGTTTCTCCAGGGGGTCCTTATAGAAGAAGACCCCTAAAAATAAACTAACGTGACCCAAGCTTAACACAATAAATTTTCTCGTTGAAGACTTTATTTTTTTCCTTGCTTTTTGTTGCCATGTAAGGACTCATTCAAGAGAAGCTTCATGTGGGAGGACGGGAGCGGTTACAGATAAACCTAGGAAAAGTTTCGTACACATAATTTTCTTTTGCGCCAAATTTCAACCAATATTCGCCATAAACCATCAAAAATTACTGCTTTGTCGTTAAAAGTCGTCCAATGAGAACTTTTCGTATAAGTATAGTGTGCTGTTATACCATTACGCGCCTGTTTTTCCACAGAAATTTTAAAAATGGTAAATTTGTTTATATAATAGACTTACATGGGGAGTGATCAACAAAAATGTATCTCAAAATTTTTGATCTGAGGTTGATATAAAGTCACAAAAACTATGGCAAGACAATTGACAAAGCATTCGAGCCAAGAGTACCGATGATAACTGATTGAATAACGGCTTTTCATTTACCGCCTTTTGTATCGTAAATCGAGGCTCTTCAATCCTACCATCCCCTTCAAAATAATTTTTCTTTTTGACCATCGTGCAAGGAGCCTGCATTGAGCTTAGCTGAAAGGCGCACGATATCTCTTTGCCTAAACGTTAGTTTTATTCTTCTAATGTTAGATGTGGAAAGTTTTTTGATGGCCTCGAAGTGTTAATGACAAGATGCATTAGACATTAAATACCTATGCGAGAACGTGTAGGAGTAAAGGCTAATGAAAATGAGAGAAATAGTGGCTAATTATGTGGTTGATGTCATCTTATGTTCTTTTTTTAAACTATTTTATGTGCATTGAATTGCAACATAAACACTTAAAGTTGCATATACGATTAACTAAAACCTTTTATTAAATTTCTGTATTGAATATTGTGTGTAGCGTTGCTATCGTGAACTTTAGCAGTTTTATTAGTCACTCAATTTAAATATTTATCTAACGAAATCATGAGTACAATACGTTTCTTTTTATGTTTTTGTTTTTTCAATGTTTCCATCCATTTCGCTTTGTGCAATTTTTTTACGCTTACTCACTTAAGGTTTACGGAGAGAAAAGCAATATACAATCGAACCGAAGGCTATATTTTATTATCGCCCATTATAGATTTATAGCTGCGAAAAAAGTGGAAACAGATAAAACTGAAATAAGCTGTGAACTGAACAAAGAAAATTCATTGAAGGCTTAATTCGCAAAAGGAAAGAAGTAAGAAATTATATTTCAGTGTAGCCGAACCCTCTATACCCATCACCGTTGTCTACAAATTTTTATTGTTGCAGTTGCAGGTGAGCAAAAAATCCATTCTTTCGCTTCTGAAAACAGAGCTTTTTTCTGTTTACGTAGTAATGTAGGCGTGCCCTCTGACTGGTTTCGCCTGTTTTCAATAGCAATCTGCCTGCAATAACTTGCAATGTTTTCAATAAATTTTAGGCTTTATATCTTAATCTTCTTCACCAAGGGTAACAGACGGAAAGACAGATATGCCTATGTGAACTTAGTATTTGATACTAACAAATAATATACGATTACGAAAAGTATGCCTATTTAACGAGGTTTCTGAAGTTTCTATCTCTTCCTAGTATAGACGTTTTAACGAAGAATAAAATTTCTATTGGGCTAGGAATGGCTCACTGCTTCCACTTTTGCGCAAGTACTGCACAATTACGTTTATAAGCCCAAATTTTTAAAGTATTATCTGCTTTATTGTACGAGTAATGAGCAAAACACCAATTTTGCCTTTCGCTTCTGAAACCATGAAATATTGTCAACTTAATTGATACTATAGGCATGTCGTTCGACCGATTTCATCCATTTTCAATGTCAACAATGTTTCTGCCAAAATTTAAAGCCAATACTCCCTTTTTTTGGCCAGGATAATATTTGTCACAGACATTACGCAGTCATATAGACGGACAGCCAAACAAGGTTAAGTCAGTTCAGAACCTGATGGTGATCAAGAATATGAATATTTTATGAGATCCATGCAGCTTTCTTGTGGATGTTGCAAACGTTTTGTCAAAAGGGATGCACTACAACCCTTCCGCGATGAGTATAAAAACGTAGAAAACAAACATAAAAGTTTTGCAATGAAATAAATTTTTATATCCTCAATTAATAACTTGCGCTTTTAACTGAATCTTGGATAAACATCCCCTTAAGAGATGTATGCAAGAGTCGTAAAACTTTCTATACTGTACAGCAATGGTATAAGCGGCGTTAAATTTGTGCACATGTATGCACTGCATTCACAATTATTTGCTGAAGTCCGTCCTTCCGTACAATGTCTGCTTACGTATTCTTTTGACCTAATCTTAAATCGCATTTTCGATATTTTGATTACATCTCTCACTCACCCAGGGAAGACTATTTAAAATGGATTAGATCGATAAATGTCGTCGTCAAAAGTGAAAAAAAGCGCCTCCAAAAACATTCATATGAAAAGGCCAAGTTAATATTTTTAAAACTCTTTTCAAAACAAACCGCTTACGTTTATGCATTTCAGAACAATTCTCTTGCGTATGCCTAGGCTTTGCAAACGGAATTACAAAATAACTGTGACGCTGTACTGTAGTGGAGGAGTAATCAAATTTATTTTTCTGGCTCTCACTAGGCCTAAAAGTTTCTAACAGTGTGTACTTTCCATAATATTTGTGACTATGTATCAAAGTTGGTATTTTAGGGTAATAGTCACAACACAACAACTCCGTTATCAATATTTTGATCAAACAGGGCTGTTAAAGAATTTAAAAAACATTAAATATTAATTTAATAGTAATTGATCAGCTCGCATACGTACGCTTGCATTGAAAGCCGGCGTAGCAGGCATTATATTGTTGCCGAAATTTCGACTTTTATTAATTCATCAATTAATTTCAATAAACAAAATGATAACAATATGATAGTAACAGCAGAAGCAACAAAACGAAATCCAGAAATGATGTCAAAAAGTAGAACAAATTGAAGTGAATTTCGTCAGATTTCACAAATGCAATTGCAACTGGAAACATATAATTATTACCTACACACGTTTAATGTGATCCGTGAGCCAAAAAGCATAAATCGGAAGAATTTGATGAGTAAAGAGGAAGAAACCTTTTCAAAACATTTTTTTCCACCCTTTTTATCCGAACACTAAAAGACGAGAAAGTTTTTTCGATTTTCATGTTATCACAAACTCTTAGTAAGTCTTAGTAAGTTCAGGGCGTAGCAAAAAAAAGTTACTTTAAAGGTAGATAGATCGCCCCTATGTCCCAAAAGCTTCAACCATCTCTTACGTTGTAATCTGATTACTTGTTTAATTGAGTTTGTATATGGGTCTCCTTTCCTTTTTCCGCATAAAAGTGTTGCAGACAATTTCTCTGCAATATAATCAACAAATGGCCACGAATTTGTGATTCTTTTAAACTCCTCAAGTTTGTAATAATTAGATCACAGAATTGCAAAAGATCACAAAAATACGGCCAAATCAATTTGGCGTTTGCTTGTGACTGCTTTGTCACTGTGACGTTGCGCAGTATCCTTTTACAAGTGTGTATAGTGAAAGGAATCTCTCCGATTAATACTCAAAATAACAGATCGCCTATAGTACAGCTACAGATACGTTTTCTATCTGCCTGGGTGAACCCGTTAAAAATAAGAAAACACCGCTAAGGAAAGCAGAACTTCGGTCAAGCCCATTATGCATCGTGAATACTAAAAGAGATGTACGTAAATC
This sequence comes from Glossina pallidipes, assembly GCA_000688715.1. NCBI lineage: Eukaryota > Metazoa > Arthropoda > Insecta > Diptera > Glossinidae > Glossina > Glossina pallidipes. Next base: position 181,137 of record KK499882.1, read on the forward strand.
TATCGTGAATCATGAACAGTGAAAAGAATATATGTAAGAAAAAGATGTTTAAAATTTTTTACCAAAAGCGTAAACCAATCACATCATCATCATCACGGCAATGTTTGCAACTTTTGTGTATACAATCAGTCGATAGCAAAACATTTAAAAAGGGTCTGCCTATACAAGTCAAAAACATTTTATATGTTCAAGTTAATCAGCAATTTGTCAATCGCATGTAAGGTGGAAGGAGAGCAGAAAGTTTAAAAACGAAAAAATCTTTTATTTAAGATAAATGCCAGACAGTGATGACGGGTTTGGTTGACATTTTTGTCTTTCTTTTCCTTTTTCTTCTTCCAAAAGAAACCGTTAAAAATTTCTGTGCAGTTTATTGACACAAAAATTGTATAAGAAATTAAAAAAAGTTTCCATCCCGTTACAACAGTTTATCAAAAAAAAAAAAAAAATTGTAGTCAAAAAAGTTTTCATTGTCTTCCTCCCTGCGTGGGATCACAAAAGTAACATAAAATTTTAACTAAATTTGCTTTTAAAAAAATTAATAAAAATAAAAAATTTATATCGAATTTAAGTCATCCATTCCCTGTACACGAAGTCATTAATTTTTACGACAAATTGATTAACCAAAATGTTTGTATCGCCTCTTTGCCACATCCATCTTTGCATCTTCTACTCAGTCTCGTACCTATGACATTTAGCTGAGTTTTATCAAAGTGCGCGCTAAATACAACTCATTCCTCTATCGATATCATGCAGTAATAGTCCCCACACGTGTCAGACGCGTGCGTAAACATGTAACCAGAAGATTAACAGAACATTATATTTTCATTCATTTTTACCTCCTTTTTTTCACCTACGAGAAAATGGATGTGTACTAAGTTCGCCAGTTCACCTGTTCAAATAGTGTATCTATTGTGCGTTAAACTAAAAACACGGATCAGCTTGAGGAACGATAAATATTTAGGCGAACATTCTGAGATTTTCTCATTTGTACTTACATTTTGACAGAGGAATTCGACGCATTCGCCAACGTGTTTTTTAGAAAGAAAAAAAATACCTGATGTAACCACACGAAGAACTTGCAATCCATGCAGACATTTATTCGAATATTTACATAGACATTCCTTTCAATTCTGGTAAGACGGCTCAACGTAGGTGAAAAGCAAAAGTAGAAATGATTTTTGGATATTTCACTTAAAAGTTGAGGGGAATCTAAAATTCGTTCCAAATCGACTAATACTTTTTCATATGATTTATATGTGAACTGTTTTTAAAGGATTTGTTCACTTAATGTAATGAAAAAATGGTAAAATTGATTTTATTTATTTATATATGCAACAACCTCAATGCCTACAAGTAACACATCACTCAATAAATCTCCGATTTGGCATATAAAAGGCCACTATGTTCACAGACCTGTGTCCCACCAAACTTCAAACGATACGTAACTAAATTTCATGGCAATTACTTTACAGATGGTTTTAGTGACCCCACCTTTGTTATTTTTGAAACAATAGAAACAATGAAATCTGAACTTTGTTTGTTGACTGAACGTCCCTTTTTGATGAGAAAAGATATCGTTAACAATCAGCATTGGCTTGTTAAAAGTTATGGCGATCCTTAACCGTCGAAGAAACACATTTGTTGGTCATTTGCTAATTTTAAACAAAGTCATGCGGATATCAATGATGCCGGTGCTCTGGTGGCCCGATGTCGCAACTTGTTCCAAAAAGCCCAAGAAAAGGGAAAAAAATCGTTTTGGAAGACCAAAAGGTGAAGTTTCTTGAGATAGCTAACAACCTAAGGATATCAAAAGACGCCCCAGCCGTAACTTTTCATAAACATTTACCCACGAAGAAGGTCTGCTCAAAGTGATATCTGTGTTGGCACACTGTCATGATAAAAGTCGTTTAGGCGAAATAAAAACGATCTTTTCATTCGATATGTGACAACGGATGAAACGTGTACTCACTACTACACTCCAAACTCAAATCGGCAATCAGTCGACTGCACAGGAGCCAGGGACAGCAAAATACGCAAAAGTCGACTGAAAAGTTTGTAGCGCCCGTATTTTACGATGCACATGGTATAGATGCCTTGGGCTACCGTGGAAAGATACGTAGGGTTAATAGTGAATATTATGTAGTATGCTAAATGTATTTAAACAATGAAATTGCAAAAAACGGCAAGTTAGACCGGGAATTTATTGAGTGATATACTTCTCACAAGATACTCCTTCGACTATACTATAACAAGCAGTGAATGCTCTGCACGATCAATGTGTTTGAATAACAAATTTTGCAAAAAAACTGCAAGTTAGACCGGAGGATTATTGAGTGATGTGATGTGTTTCACAAAGTGGAGCAAAAAACTTAATTTAAAGTATAGGATTTGACTCGTGTTTAACACAACACAAAAAGATGGTCGTTAAATAAGAACTTGATGTGCTTAGACTGGTGGGCTTTAGAAAGAATGTTTGTACTTTCGTAACACTTTTACTTACTTTGCCAAAGTAAAACATCAATGAACTAAGAAATGAAAAAAAAAACAAGATTCTCTACATACGTTATTATGTGTCTTCGCGTCAAAAATAATCTATCAAATTAAAATTATCTCTCTCTTTAAAAAAATATCAGCAGAGAATTATTTTGTTAAATTTATTCTAAATTAATCTAATCTGTGCAAAAGTTAAGCTTGCTTATGTTAAAGTTTGTTATATTCATTAAGAATGATTTAAGGGAAAGTACATTGTGGTTAAGAAGTGTACTGAAGTTGACTAGCTAAAGCAATGGCTAACAGAAAGGAGAGATCCGGCTAAATCAAACCAGTTGGGAAAAATATAATCAAAGTGTTGGTCCATTACTTTTATTAAATTGCCAGCACACGTGCTCACTTATATGCACTAATTGGTACAACAATTTGTAGAGCTTAGTTATATCATGGCAAGAGATCTTTGGAGATATTACAGCTATATTATTTTTACTGTATACCGGTGGGTTTGGGTATTAGTTGAAAAGACACTGTTTTCCTATTTTGTACGACCACTTTACAATGTAATTACGCATCATCTACGGCATTACCGAGGCCACAAAAAGAAATGAAGTGCAGACTCGGGAATCATCCCATGTTGGTGTGCTGAGTTTTAGACGAATGTAATGTAGCCAAGAAAAGAAACTAGACAGGTACTAGACAGGGTTAGACAGGGTTAGGTTAGTTTGTTGTATTGCTATAAAAAAAAATATAATGCCTTTTCTTATATTCGTCGAATAGTTCGCCTATCTAACTCATTGTAATTTCCCAGATTATATGATAAACATTTTTGTTAAAAATGATCATAAAATTCACATCATAAACTCAACTATGTAATGGACTTGAAAGATTATGCTTATATATAAAACATATAACGGTGTTTTTTTTTTTTAACATTTAATGTTCTAAGAAATTAAAAATTTCGAAAAGTGAAAAACAATGTGAAATTAAATCAATTAATCAGAACGCTACACTCATTCAAATGCCAAAATGGGTAATTCATCATCTTCCCACGCTAGCGGTAAAAGCAGCCGTAAATGTCGAAGTTTACCAAATTCTCCAGATGTCAGAAGGTAATGTATTAAAATATATTCCGTTATAATAATTTTTTTTTGCTGGTGAATAGGAATTTTTTAAAAACATTTTCATTAAAAAACTACTTAAACAGCGATTGTTGTCACACTGATCATTAATCAAAAATGAAATAACAAAAAAAACCTGAAAAAGGAGAGAGAAAGAAAGAGAGAAAGAACTGCATTTTAAGACGAAAGATGGACATTTCGTCGACGCCTATAATTAGATAAAAAATTTTAAATCCTGTAACTCGGATGCTTGAGTAAAACTTTTAATAAAAGAAATTCATTCACTTATCATAAATTGCTAGATTATCAAGCGACAGAGCAACTGTGCACTAGCGATAAACTTTTTATGAACTCGCAAATATGTATTTTAGAGTTTTTTTAGCTTCTTTCTTGAATCGAGAAACATATGGTAGAGAGAAACTAACATAAAATTTGCGCTGACAAAAAATAAATACATTTTAGAATACCTATGGTGCTTGTTAACGGGCACTATCAAGAGACATGCAATGCGATGACGCAGAAAATAAGAAAACTAAAAGTGAAGACTAAAAAATCATTTCTCATTATGCGACGAACATTTAAGGCCCAAGCTAATAATAATAATGAGTAAGATTTTTATAATGTACGCTACATTTATCACTTTATATATGGTATTGTGCCGATAAGCTAACATCAGAGACAACTGATAAACTATAAATATAATGGAAAGATTCTTAGAGGAACGTAGCCATATTCAAGGACTGCCCATCCGTTTGTTTATTTATCATCAGTCCCTTGCTTACAAGCTAAACTATGTCTCCACTGCTGTCTCCAAAAAGTATGGTCCATTGAAGTTTTTCTTTCTTACAAAAGGCTATCCTTAACCTCGAATAATATTGCAATGGTATTCACTGCGATAGTCGAAGAAAACTGTTAAGATCAATTTTGTGTTTTTATCGCCTTGGGCGCGGAGTTTTTTGATCTTGGCTCACCTTTTGCACGATATCCGCTTGATTGATCGGTTGTTTCTAGGTTACGTATTTCATTTCGCAACCAAAATTTAATGCAATTTCACACCTTGTAAGCGTCCCAGTCTGACTCATACCCGCAATCCAAAACAGCAAAAGAAAACTCTATCTTACTACCCCACGACTAAGTAGATAAGAGTCGCGACTTCCAAATCGGTTTTCAAGCGAGATATAGTTAGCACTTAGCCGGTGAAGTGATAACACATTTTCTCTCTTTCCGCACTTCTTGGTCTATTACCAGCAGTGCGTGCATTGCACGCATAGTACCTCGATTAATTGGTCATATTAAAAGTAAACAACAATAGTATACTACTAAGCATAGCATTTATCTGAAAGCCGGTAAAAAAAAATTGTAGTCAAAAAGTCAATCGTCTTGTATGCGTGTGTTCTCCATCTCGGTTAACATAACATACTTAACATATCTAAAAAAAAAAAACATACTTTGCAACTTAAATTTACTGTTTTAGTTTGATGGGTGTTAAAGATTGCACTCCCCTCCCAAAGCGAATACAATTTTCTGTCTTGTTATATTTGGTTCCGCATTTGTGCTGTAAATTAGGAACGACAGCAAACAGTGCGTTATTGTTTCGCTTGCATTGCTTTTATTTAAAATAATACCACTAATGTGTTAGAAATTTATGTTCGAATCATTTAAGGCGCAGACTATATACGTTGTGTTATAGAGCAATTTTAATGAACTCATCTTTTGAGCAGCGTCATATATGCGTTTATAATACTTCACGCTTCAAATGTTGCTGATAGATCCTTAACATGTGTGTGAAGTTTTTTAAAGGCTCATAAAAACTTTTGTACTTTTGCCAAAATTTGTCTGTCCGTTTCAATATAATTGCTTACTTGGTTTGACGAAGCGTGGAGGTCAAGCATAGCATGTTTTGGCAAAAATCCAAATCTAATATGCTTCACAAAAACACTTCAAACATTTTTGGTAGCATTGCTCTGAAAATACATCAAATTTTATGATACCCAAAATAAAAACTATAATAAAAATCATAAGGTAATAAACATTGTCTTCTCGAATTTACTAAAGAAGAAGTTTTAAAAATAAAGGAAAACATTGAACTTAACCTTGGAAACAAACAAATCTCATATGCCAACTAAATAACATTGATTGAAGCTAACAAAAAAGAATTTTATAGATTTACTTTTACTTTGTATACTCTTTACTTTGACTTTGTTCTTTGTTTCCGAGCGATATTCTTCCCCCTTTAATGTCATAGTGTTAAGCCCCAGTTAGTTAGTTTAGCACTTTAAGCCTGAAAGTGAACTCTGCCATGCTTTTGATCGATGATCTTCTCAATAATGTCACCACTTGAGCCTCTAATGCATTTGCTTACTTCGGTTGAATGTAGGTTGTAGGAAGAAACGAATAAATATCGTATTGTTATTGCAATTAATTTAGCCAGGAAAATAAATTCCAAGAGTAGCATCTAAGGCTATCGGATTTACTATATAACTCTACCGTACTTGGGGCGACCATTGAGTTGTCAGTCGAGATCCTGTGTCTTCTCGGCGGGCTCAAACGAGCGAAGGAATAAATAAAATATTTACTTCAGGAAACGAAAACAAAAAAGTCAGTTCCAAAATAATGAAACAGAGAGGGCTGATATACTGATAGATAGACAGACAATCAAGAAAAGTGCTGCGAATAAGTACATGTCAAAAAGTACATTATTCTGGACGGGGGAGAAAATGTTGAAAAGCATTCTTCTCACGCTAATGTATGTAATTCATAATTGAATTTTTAAATATTTTGTATATTCCAAGTATTCGTCTACCGTTTACTACTTTTTAGCACCGTATGATTTCTAGGGCGAAGGAACAACTCGTCTTTTGAAGCTAACTATGAAAGTGCATACGGTCAGATATAGTCACGCGAAAGCAGGCCTTTCTTAGAGATGGGAAGATGTGTATCTGTAAAAGAACACATATGTGTACAGTCCTACCAAAGTTCCCTGTGATGCTATTGTTGTAGATATTATCTCGTCTTTCTGCACATTATTGCATTCTGCTTTCAATGATCAGCTCATTTGGATAAATTTTTATTGTTAGCGTTTATTAATGGTAATCGTTTCGTCGAGCTTAGTAGCGTATAATAGACTCTACTCCGTGGATTTCACCAAGAGCATAAGCTAAAACAAGCCAGTTAGAGATGGTTGATGGCTTGGTGCTCTCGAAATTCTGATTTCGTGAATCATCATTCCACGATTTCTCAGCGCGAATAATTGGTAATGGCGTCTCCTATACACTTCGCCAAGGCCATTCATACACTAGTGTAAAGACTACAGATGGCACTTTAGCATGGAAAAGTTACAATAGTACCTGCCAAGACGCATGATTAACGGCGACTTTTTCGAAAGTTCCTTTAAAGAGGAAGACATCCAAAAAGTTTGGAGTACAAAATTTCTTTTTTATGCTCAAAGGATTTGGAAAACTTTCGTGTTTGTCCTTATGTCTTATGTCACAAATTCATTGTTTTAAATGCTTTTCCAGTTTATCAGCCATGGAAATATATACGAACTTCTTAAGAATTATATGTGAATTATGCAAAAAACAACTTCCGCTGAAAAGATGTCTTCGGCTGAATGAAAATATAGTCTTCGGTTACTTCTGAGTATAGGAGATGCCATGACAAATTTAGTATAATCTCGTTATCGGTAGCGACCGTACCAAAAATATTTGAAGCCACCACCATTAATCATCCACCCAAAGAAATCAATGCATTCATTTGTGTGTGTTATGGCCTTTCAGAGGAGAAGAAAAGCGGTGGTAAATAACAAAAAAATATCTATCAACCCAAGTATTTGTAACAAATGCTAGAAAAATTTTAAGATAAATTCTTTACGTACGTACATACGTGAAATATAATAAATCGGCCTGTTTTGTCTTTCCTCCCTGCATTCGAAACGTAATTGTCACGCATGCCCCTTGCGCATGCATTAATCTGGGTGACCTGCACTCATTCCTCTTTCCTTCAGGCATCACTTGCATTAGAAATATCGCATTTTTTCATGCATGTGGCATTGTTTTCTTAACAAATGGGTTTTTGGAAATATTTGAGGAAATATTTCCTACATTATCGAAAGTTTTATGGCACTGTATACATACATAATTTATGTTTGGCCCTGATTCTCTTTGTTTCTGTTTTATTATTTATTGTCACAATGTTCATGAAAATAAAAACGAACTTTTGCGTTGTGTACGGAAGTTTGTTTGCCGTTATCGTTGGGTACATGTCTTTCCTTATTGACTTGCCTGCTGACTATCGATGGTTTATAAAAGATGACCATGCGTGTTTCTCAATAGACAACTTACGAAGCCGACAGTACTGCATTGGGAGTCCGTTGTTAGCATGAATAAAGGCTAAGTTTTGATTACTTGTTTCAAATGCAAGAGCAAACAACAAGGAAAGGTTTAAAAAAACGCTACCTTGATGTGCAAAGAGAGCACTTCATTTTGTCATTCTGTCTACAATGCATAGATCTATGGGTAAATTACGAGCTGAAGCAGAAACGATTTATCTTGATCTGTCACTTTGTTTGATTTGTAGAAAGTGCTCGTTCTTATCTCTAATTGTTTGCTTTGTAATTTTTGATGTTAAAAGGAGTTAAAAGTAATATTTCCTCACTTAGATAAGTGTCTCCTCTCGAAACCATTAACGCACTTAATTCTATGCCAAAAAAACTGTTTAATTTCCACAATTTCTTTGAAATGTGAAAAATGAAGGAACAGAAACAACTTCAAAAAATTGTCAAAAATAAAAACTTTAACGTAACATATTTAAGCTTTATTTATATAAATAATTGTGTATAAATATAGAAACTGAAGTGCTAGTCTCGTACTATTATATGTCTCGTAAGAGAGGAACAAACAATTCATACTATGTGTGTTAGACTATATTTAAACAAAGAATGAAATGTATACAGAATGCGCCTTACGTGAGGAGATGCCACAAACGCAAACACACTTGAAATAGAAAAACGTTATGGAACATTGAAAAAAAAAGCAGAGAGCGAAGAGAAAAAGGAAAATGTGCAGTACACACATCCTACTTGGAAGTCACTTTTAACAAGTTTTTATGCTTATAATGAAAATAACAATAACAGCAACATATAGAACATAAAAACCCAACATCCATTAGATGATGTTTTGAACGTGTGTATCACTTTGTTGCACTTCACATGTGTTTTCAGGTGCGTACGCTTTTATGTGTTTTTCAATATAAGTAGGAAAAGAAAATAACATTCAACAAAAATAACCATAAGACGAACAATGCTATCATAAACAAGTGGCAAAATTATATTCGATCGTGACCGAATCTTTTACACCCATCGCCAAATCAATCTTTCATACCCATACAAAGAAAGTTAAAGAACAAAATTTTCATGCTCTATTAATGTGGAGTGGGCGCGACCTATTTTTCTATTTTCAAAATAATAGTTGCTGTCACCTAGGCGGGTGGCCATTGTAGGCACGTCGCTTGGAAAGTTTAAGTCACTTCCAAATTCTTTTGCAAATTTGTAAACGACATCTTCACTTTCGCTAACGCAAGAACAGATACTACACAGTCGGGAAAACGGAAAAATATACAGACGAACATACTTAGGTATGTCCCAAATTTGATATTGGGTGAAGCCTGTTTCTGCGTGTTATGAAGGGATTGAAAAAAAATTAGATTTTAATACACTATAATATTGGGTAGGCGTGGTCAATATATTTCATTTTTGTACAATTCCTACAACATATAACATATGTTCAAATTTTTGCACATTTACCTTCGATAGTTTATGAGTAATAAGCGAAGAAGTAGTTTTTTATTTCTTTTGAAAAACAAGCGAGCTTTAAGTGTACGTAGTGCTGTGAGCGTGTACTTCCACCGATTTGGCACAGAGTCGATGCCGACCTGCATGCAAGAACTTCCAATGTTTCTGCCAAATTTGAAGTCAATAGCTCCATTTTTGGGACCACGAGAGTGTTCACAATAGACACACAGATGGACTTGCCTAAAAATACATATACTTTGTGGTTTCCTTCTGGGCGTTGTAAACGTTTAGACAAAATGAACATATCTTTCGGGTGATGGGTATAAAAACAAACAGAAATTTGAGCAGAGAGGGAGTATGAAAAGCATGAAAGGAAAAATGTCAGCACATAAGCAAATAACAACAACCTAACAACAATGCAACCATTGTGTAACCATTAGTTACAAAGACAGTCAGAGTCAGTGAGATGAATGTTTATGAATATTTTCAAATATATGACGACGACTCGAATATAAAAATGTATATGGTTGGTTAAGTGTAAGTAAATGAAGTACCTCTTGTGCGACGTGTTTGTTTATATACGTGATAGTTATGCTTTAGGTGTACACTTCTTTTATCTTAAGGCTTTAAAAAGCAACTTTGTTTCTGTATCCGCCAACGCGACTAGGTGGCATACCTGTTTTGCCAAAGCATTTGCAACAGCTAGACGGAACCTCCAAAGACCCTATATATGTATATTAGTATCAAACACTGATTCACACTACGCCCGCTTCTCCGTCGCGTTCGCCTGCGTATTTGTCTTTGGTCTTAAGCAGATTGGCATTGAACATGGACCAAACCGATCAAATGACCCGACGAGAACTCCTCCACCTTCAGTAGCGATAAAAATTGAATTACTTGCTCAGAAACCATAGCATATAGAAGGCTTAAGACTTCCATTGACGAATACTTCCTTACTGATCGAACGAACAATTATTTTTCGACACATTATGCCATACAGCACTTGCGATACAGGGGTATATCAAGTTTGTGCGTATGTATGCAACATCCAGAAGGACTTGAGAAAGACCCGATACCGGTTGTTTGAAAATCATCTTCCAAATTGGTCTAAGCTTGTCTATCCGTCTGTTCGTCTTGTTTTCTTGTGTTCCACCTACTACTACTGGTCACAATTTTCGAGATATTTTGGCGAAATTTGGTATACCGACGTGTTTCGACCCAAGACCAAATGCTATGGAAAATGTTTCAAATTGGACGACTTTTGCGACCACTTTATTTTGAAAAGTCGTCACTTGAATTATTGGTGCAGGGCGTTTAAGAGTTGACCGTGTGCGAGTGTAGAGTTTTCGTTTATTTGTACCTCCTTTAAATAATGTGCGAAATTTTGTGTTTCTTAAAAAAACGTGTGCGCTCTCTTTCTCAGTTGTTTCTCAAGGACAACGATGACATTGCTTTCAAACTCAAGTTAAGCCATAGATAAATTAAAATTTAAGCGATTCCTGTAAACGCCTCTCATAGATTTTAAGCTTCCAAAATCTTGCACTTCTTTCCTGGGTATAAAAATGAACATTTCGCTAATTTTAGTGAGTACTTTCACTATTTTCTTTTCTGCTACTACTACTTTCACTACTATCTTATTAATCCTTAAGGGGCCGATGATGCCATATGGGAGACGAATGCCACGTGCATGGCGGCTTAAAACATTTTATTATTTTCATTACCCTTATCGTTGTCATATTTACAATTAACACCTTAGGCGCTGTGTCAGATCACTTCTGTAAATTTATTACCACTTGTCATGTTGACTTGAAGTAAACTTGAAATACATCCCAAGCGTTAGAGGTTAATGTTTACAAAGGTTTGTGTAGAATTTGGTCGTTCTCGACACAAGAACTATTTAGATATCATTGTTAACACTACGATAAAATATTTATCTATCCATGCTTAGAACTGTACACCAGGACATCTTTTTGTGATGAGTTTGTCATTTGGATAATTTTAAGATTCTTTTTCTTGCATCTACAATCTTAACTAGATTTCGCTGTTAATATTAATGCACGGTAAACCTTAGCTGAATCATGTACGTGTAATAAGTAAATAAATAGATAACGATTTTGATCATTTTAAAAGTTATATAACTACTTATGCTTAAAAAAAGCCGGTTAATAAACTTTTATATTTCGCAAAAACAATTGAAAATCTTTCGAAACAATGAGAAAATTTGAAATTCGCGTGTAGCCAATGACATATACAACGTGCAGATGTTTGTTTTAAAAGTAGAAAAGCATGCCAATGCTGCGCCGCGTACATGTTGTCGTCCTGTTTGCAACAACCAGACATAAAGAACTTCTTGATGACAGCGGATTTTAAATGTATGGCCACGTCTTCATATTTTGGCTATCCTTCCGTCTTTCAGTCCGTATCTCTCTCTGATTGCTATTAAAATTCGCAAAGTTGCAAACTGTTGCTACAATATTTTAATAAAATCAGCGATCAACATCCTCCACAAATCCATTTTGAAAAGCTTAAGCAATTCTCGAGCCACACGACGGTTTTATTCGTGCAATAGCTACTTACCATGAACCATCGATATCGATTTCCAATTCCGTTGCATATTCAATACGGGACAAATCAGTGAGGTCCACTGATCTGATCTACCCGTAACACCTAATAAAAAGTTTTCAGAGACGATAGTTGTGTGTGTTAAAGCCTTCTTAACCAAACATATCTTTTTTTACTTTCCCTCTAATTTTTGCTATCCATGAATCTTGAAAATCTTATTACCGATTTGTTTCAACCTTTTTTCGATGATTATTGTTTAAGACTTAACCGTAAATCATATAATTTAAAATTTGGTGTGTTGTCGTTTTATTATTATAAGCTACTCCCACTTGGATCACTAGTGACTTTTTCTCTCCTATGACGTTTAGACAGAGTTCAATTTTGCCATAGATTGGCATTACAAAATCGTGACTTAATGTCAAACATAGCAAATTATAAATGAAAAAAAATAAAATACATAAGCAGCAGAAAGAACAAAAAAAAGCAATATATTTTACAACATACTGAATACATCGTACACTAACTTTGGTTGCTTTAGTTGAAGCGAGAGTCTTTGAATGCAAAGCAATGTTATGGAAAAACGAGCACTAATAAGTGCGGGCATAGAAAAAAAGGGAAAAAAAGATTGAATAAAAGGGAAAGAAACTTTATTAAAAAACATACATACACGAGTATGCTACATTATTAAAAGCATTTTTCAAAAAAAAAAAAAAAGAAAAAAACTCGCCGATCGTAATGGTTATGGAGGTAGTGACGATGATGATAATGACGATGATTATGATGATGTATAGTCTGCTTGAGCAAACGTGTCGCATTACAATTTAAATGCATGCAAAAATTCGCATTCATTCAAGGCATCGTCTGCGACACGATGAGAAAACATCACTTCCATCATGTACAATAATAACAGCAATAACAAGGAAAGCAACAGCAAACAGGGAAAGTCTTATATTAAGGAGATTTATATTAGTATGTACCTAAAATACCTAAAGGTATTAAAATGATGTCTGTTTAGATGCTAACCAGGTTCTCTCTCTCTCTCCCCCTCTCTATGCATCTATTAAAAAGAATATAAATATAAGTATTTTCTATGAACACATGACAAACGCACATAACAAGCATGCATTTAAAAAAAGGAAACATAAACAGGTAGACAAAGTTACAAAGAAATTCAAAACTATTCAAATTCTTAGTATAGTTAGTCAAAGAACTAAAAAATTATTTAGTGTTTACGGAGAAGAAGAAATGTGAATACAAATAATTGCAAAGGAATAGAAAAAGTCTCGCTATGTGCAAAACAGAATTCTAATGAAATTCAATCAAAAAAGTCTCCCTTTCAAAATTTATTACTATCCTAAATTCATTACTGTCATACGATATTTATGTTTAATCATCAGGCGTTTGACAGCCGGGAAAATTTCCATCATATTTTCACCTAAAGTATTTATTGCAAGCATGCATTTAATATCGTTATTAACGCAGACGTTATCGTTATCCTCTGCAGCGTAATAACTAACTTAATTTTCTAATCTATTAGCGTTTTTCTCTTTATTTCCTGCGCCACTTATAGCACACGATAATATACTGAATTTGTGCGCATGTTAAGTTCTGCTGATGGACTTGAGATAAACCCACCTTTTACTATAGAGCACAAAATCAGTTTCTGAATTTTTGTCAGTATACGATACCTTTTACTACTGTACGACAGAGAATCAATTTCTTAGTTGATTTAAGCTTGTCTGTCCGTTTGCCTACGGAAATGTTGTTCAATCTATATGTCGTAACTTTTGAGATATCTCGACGAAATTTGGAACGCCAGCGTGTTATGAGCCGAGGACGTATGTTGTCGGATATGATTTGAATTGGGTTACTTTTATGACCCCTACACAGACAAAGCCTTATTTTGCAAAAATTGCTATGCAACACAATTTGTAATGTTTAAAAAATGTCGACAAAAAATCACTGAGCGATATTCTCTTGTCCTACTAAATTGATGTGAACAAGTTGGATCGAAGGGGTAAAAGTTTTGCAGATCATCCCATCCAAGCATTCGTATGAAAAGCAAAGCTCTATATGGCAACAAGGGTTTCATTTTTAATATTTTATGTTAAAAATTGTTCACTAAATTTGCAGCAGGTGGGTCTACTTCTGGTGTTTAATCCCAAATAAAGGCCCTTATGAAAGTAAATTCTTATATAGCAGCAAAATTTTACTTTCAGTACTTTATGAAAAAAATAGGTGAAGAATAATAAAACCCTTGCTAAAATTCGTTTTGCGAGGCCTTCCATATAAACGCTTCCACAGAAGCTACAGCTTGGCAAGAACCGAAATATAATTTTTTGTATTTCGTCATGAAAATTACCAGAATTAGTAGTGGAATAGGATGTTTTAATAGTTAGCCTTGGCTGACTATAATGTTTTTACCTGTTTTCTTATGTCATAGTTTGGTTTGGCTCTTGCGTACGCTATCTCAGAAGTGTAGCGAACCTGGGTTTTTTTGTATAATTTGAACTATGGCAAGCAAAAAATTACATTCATACACATAACCCTTCCTAACCCCTACCGCACCAGCACCAATGAGGGACATCCCCTAAGTGGTTGGTCATATACAACACAGAAGTACAAACATTTGCACACAGTTGTCCTTACCGTTTTCGTATATGATGTTTGTAAATATATCATAGCTACGGTAGATTCTAATTTGTTAGCAAAATCACTTTCCGCTGACACAAGCTGAGGGAGCTGGAGATTCATGGAGCTGGAGAGAACATTCTTCTCTGGACGATGAGTACAAGGGCTGTTAATAAGATCGATTACAGTGTTCTTCCTTCAATAAAAATCTATTCCGTTTCCATGGATGTCATAGAACGAAGAAAAATGAATGCTTCTAACTAACACAAAACATTGTCAACATTGTGAACTTCTTCTGTCTGTAGACAAAATTAACTTTGCTTTTCTTTCGTCTAAAGATTGTTGGAAAAAGTTACCAAGTTTTTGTTTGCTGTCTTGCAGTCACCTTAGCTTAGCACTTGGGTTTTTATAACTTACATCACCTGTAATATAAGAGTACATTATGTTTGAGCGGATGTATGCAACACCCACAAAGACTTGACATAGATCCACCTTTTATTATACTGATCGATTTAGAATCGTCTTGTGCGTCCGCCTTTTTCTTGTGTTTAACCTACAGGCCGCAAATTTTAGCGAAATTTTGATGCGATTCGGTACAACCACGTGGTTCGGACTAAGGACAAACGCTATTAGAGACGTTTTAAATAAGACTACTTCTTCGCTCACTTCCCATACAACGCCTTATTTTGAAAAATCGTTGTATAGCTAATGGTAGGATGCCAAACAGCATTTAGTGCTAGGCCGTCGTCCAATAGGGCGTTTTTACTTGTTTACAACTGCTTTAAGTGTCGAAGATTGAGGACAAACGCATATAACAATATATGAATGAAGGTTTAAATGTGAACATCATGCTTTGGGTGATAAGTTATGGTTTTTGTTCCGTTAGCCAAAAACATATCAATATTCTTTGTCAATATTTGCAATCATGAGCAACAAATAGCAACAAACCAACATCTAACAGAACATTTGTAGATCCATTCAAAATCTCACACTGAATTATGTACACTTCATAAAACACACATATTTGTAGGTTGTACATACATCTAGAAATACATAATATATATGTCGTTGATAGATATGGAAAGACAGCACAATCATTTGTCAACTTTTTCAAAAATTCATCTAAGAAACTTTACGGAAAACATTTCAGCAGCTTTGGAAATTTGGCAAATATGTATTGGTTTCATCTATCTATGCTATAGCCAAGAGTAAGATTCGTAACATTATGCTTTAATTTATGAAACAACAATAGACAAATTGTTTTGAAAATCTTTTTCTTCTTCCTTTTAACTGACATTCTTCAAATTTTTCTTAAGTGCGGGTATGTTATTTTCCATAACTGCACACGATTTGCTTCATATGAAAATATTCGTTACGGTAATTGGATTAAGTTAAATGTTAAAGTTAAATTTATTATTTAAATAAAATTAATTTATAATTTGTTAGCAAAAAGAAGGTAAAAACTAGATTGTTTAAGAACTAAACAAAAATGGATGAATGAATGGATGAATGAATGAATTTAAACCCACCTGTGGAATGTAAGCGTATGTGTGCAACATTTAAAATAACTTTTAATAGTGTCAACTCTTATTATAATCTCTTGTACTCTGAACGATTGTAGCACGTGTAAAAGTCTGTCCGTCTAATGTACATTTTGTTAAACCGGTTCCAAAGGTTACAATTTTCGAAACATTTTTGCAAAATGCGATGCGTTCACACCCTTTTTGTTTGAAGGCGGGCCTTACTTTTCCCCCCATGGGAAACCTTTATACCTTTATACGGATTGCTTAATGTAACAGATTTAAATGTTAAAGAATAATCAATCATGAACGATCGATGAGGGTAAACTGTACCGTAATCCTCAAAATTATGTCAGCCATTTTTCTCTACTTAAACAGACTTCAGTAAATGTAATGTTAAAGCCGCCGTAGGGAATACTTGAGCTTTATTACAGAAATATGCATATTTGAAATAACTATTTGCAGGGAAATTAAATTTGTGTGGACGTATGTAACACGCAGAAGTGCTTAAGACCCACCTTTCATTAAAACAATCGATGCAGAATCATTTTCTAAATCGGTCTAAAACTGTCTATCTAAGAACAGTATTTCAGGATTCTAAAATGGTACGAAAAGTTTCGGAGGACCGGGTCCATTTTTGAAGCCCCTCTCATATAACGAAACCTGAAGTGCACAACACAAAAATGTCTAATTTTCAATGCTTCATGATGAAAATCAAATCGTAATAGTACCACTGTACCAAATTTGGACGACGTACGCCTATTTTTAGACCATACCTTATATAAGGATTTGCATGAAAATTTTCGTATTTTAGTCCAAGTTTTCATATTACATGATAAAAGTTGATCCATAAAATAAAAAATAAAAATTAACTATGCTGAGTTCTGAATACGTAGCACAATTTCGAGTACAACCATTCTTACAGAAAGTAAGCCTTTATTTGCATTGAGTTCCAGTTTTTAATATGCAGACCCATAGTAGTAATTCCTTATAAGAACAGGCTGTAATTTTTATGTTCTATGGCAAAAACAAAAATGGTGTAGGGTATTTAACAGTTGCCCTAGCCCGACTATAATGTTTGCATTTGTCTCTTATTCTTTTCGGCAGGACAAATATAAATCTCAGTTATAACGGTCTGATATCGAAGTTAGTTATCCCTATGTAAATCTAGAAAATCACTTGAGTCGAACCTAAAAAAGGAGTGACCCTTTAAGGAAAACTTCGTCTTTGAACGCAGATTTCTTGATTATTTCCATATTTGCATTTCGAGAAATTTACGGCCTGCATGTAATATTTCATGTTTGTATATAGCTTGCATGGATAAATAAATGAATCTACACCATAAACAAAAACAATGACATTTCAATTATACACATGATTCTCATGACTGGTTGGAAGACACATCGTGGTATGCAATACTTACTTTCAAAACCTAAAGATGTGATTCGACATCAAAGTATACATATATGTGTATACATATATACATACGGCTAACAACTAAGTTAACGCTTTTTTTGCTTCATGGTTTAAAAAGAAAGTTATTTAATCTTTTTCCCTAAAATGAAAACGAGAAAAGTTTTTAATTATCAAACACATAACCATAGAAATTGAGAGGAAAATGAAAGATAAGGGAATGAAAAAAAAAAGCTGAAAACTTCAGTTTTAATTGCTTCTTGCAGCATCTCGTCCTAATATTATATCTCATGCAATATATTCCTTTATATAACTTGCACAGCAATGATAATTGCTTTGAGTTATATCATAACTCATTTTGTTGTTGATATTCTTGTTCATTTGATTTGCACAATACAGTGTAGTTTCAAATGCTCACAAGAAATTAAATTAAAGTCTTAATAATAATAATGAGTATATTAATTATTGTGTATTAAAAAAGAAATGTATTTAGTTTGTTTCTTATTTAAAAAATCTGGAATTGTTGCGATTTTTTTTTACTTTCAAAAGAAGAAAAAGTTGTATACTTGTGTGCGTGTGTAACGAGCAACAAATGTTACCAGAATAATTGTCTTTATGACTGTTGGAAAGAAGTGATCCTTGTCAAACTTTATCTGCTTGAAAGCGAGTGCAAGATGTGACGTGCTACACACTCTCCTTGAAACTTTTGCTAAATATCTAGACAACGAATGATTTGCTGTTGTAGCAATGGCTACAATAGCAATAAGTAACGCACATTTTGATTTACAATTGCAAACGCATTTAGCCATATACGTGTGCGTCGAGAGAATGAACTCTAAACGATTCCAACTTTTTTGCTTTGAGTGAATTGCATTTCTGTCCCATAAAGTAAAGCAAAATCTCAAAGGAAAAGCTTTTGTGTTTTTATTTGAAAATTTAACTTGGATAACGATATGGTTTATATGTAAATATGTTATATGTTATATTGTATAATAGATTGTATTGAAAATCTGCAGACAACATTTTTGTCGTTTAAGTCCTTTGTATTTTGATACAAAGGACATATTAAGTTTGCTTACTATACTATAGAAAACTGTTTACACTCAATTCGTGCCTATAAAAGCTAAAACTCATTTTTATTTCTACACTATTTTATACACCTTTCATACCCGACACCATTGTGGTACAAGAACAAATTCAATTTGTGCATGTATATGCAACACCCAGAAGGACTTGAAATAGATCCACCTTTTACTATAGTAATCGAATCGAATCCAATCACTTTCTGCAACGAAGTTAACTTGTCTGTCCATCTGTCCGTCTTGCATTCCTGTATTCAACCTACAGATCACAATTATTGAGATATTTTGATTTCGGTATACTAACGTGTTTTCACCGAAGAACGAGTCGTATTGAATGTGATTCGGATCGGACCACTTTTACGACCACGTCCCATGTAACGTCTTGTTTTGAAAGATTAATCATTCGTGTATATGACAATTAGAGATTACGATTGCATATGTTGCCTCTGGGTTAATTCACTTTTAACAAGGATTCATTTTCCTCAGTTTTAGGAAAAGCTAAACTGGGAGTAACCTCATTGCTGGCGGGCACTCATTGATTGAAAAATGAGGAAATTTGTTAATATTTTGGCAAAATTAAATTTCAAATTAAATAAACAAGAAATAGAAGAACGAAAAATAAAAAATAAGTAAAATAAAAATACCATAAGTCATTACCCTTGCAACTTTTTGCAACAATTTGTATGTAAAAATTCCTTACAATCCAATTTTTCTTTTATTATTTGTTCTTTTTGTTATGGATGTGTACGATTTAGTTTAAATTACTTTCAAAGTCATACAAATTCATTTTTTTTTTGTTTTGTTCTTTATTTATTCTCTATTTCTTTGCTTTTTATTCTTTTTACATAAATGTTGCAAAAAAAATACATCTCTCTGCCTCCATATGTTTCAATGGATTTCTGGATCATAGAAAAAAAGAGAACAAAAGCAAAAAACAAAAAACATTATAAACAAAAGTTAGCACTCAAAACGACAACGTCTGCCGTAATGACACTTGAAACACTCTCTTCGAATGCTAACTATAACTTACAAGCTTGCCTTCGTAGAGCCATGCATATATAGTTCTTTTTTCAAGCTTACCTAACAATAAAGTCTCGTTCGGTTAAATGTGTGCATTACTTTTATACTTCTATGCATTGCTTTACTCTACACGTACTCTTCTCTGAAGTTGTTGTGGCTGCCGTTTCTGATGACTTTTTACATTTACCACACATTGAATGTTTATTTATTTATTTTCTTTTAATATGCGTAACATTTTTATGCTGCCGGTTCACATGATCCGTAGTTAGAAAACTTCTAACTACTTTTTTGGTTACCTAAGTTTGCATTTGCATTCTAAACTAAAATCTTTTTTGTGGATTTTCTTTCCCTTTTTTTTTTCTTTTTTTATGCGTTTCTTCCATTGCAAAGGAACTTCTTCGTTTTGCCTCATTTGTTGTTGTTTGCGTTTTAAAGGCATGCAATTTTGTTAACCGCGAAGAAAAGAGTGTAAGCATTCGCACTGTCGTCTGTGCAAAGCAATGAATTTTAATTAAATCAAATCATCCGCCGAGTGAATGGTAACGGATTAATGCATAATATTATAACGGAACAGACAACTAGAATGCACAAAAAAAAAAAACTCTATCCGTTCTTTACTTACGATCTAAAAAAATGAAATCGATCACGTTAGTTGTCTATCTATCAATGCAAATTAAAGTAAAATTTTGAAAGTGTGTTCAGTTCGTTAAGGAAAAATTGTAATTATGTCATATAGCACGTATGACGTGAGGTGGATCGCGGACGATTCCGTAATGAAATTTAAAAAGCTTATAGCTTTCCATTTTTACTGTCTACCGCCTCAGCGCTTTCTCGTCTTCACTACTTATGATTATTTTGTTAGTCTATACATTTTGTCACCTATTAGTTTTTATTTACTTATGTTTTTAAATTTATTTTCATTATGAAGGAGACAAATGTTCATTGCATTTAATAAACTTAAAAAAAAGACCGTCGATAGGAAAAAATTATATAATATAGAAAATACAGAATGTAATTATTGAGCCGAGAAGCCTTAGTTGCTAGTGATCTCATTCTATGTTAACGCTAGATTTCCTTTGTGCATACTACGCCACCTGTGGCACAAGGGTGTATTGAGGTTGTGTTGGTACGCGGATGTATACAACACCCAGAAAGGAACTTCTGAGTCGATTCAAACTTGCCTGCCTGTTCGTCTGTCTGTCCGCCGTGTTTCTATACCTTCAACCTATAGAGGTTAATTGTTGGGATATTTTCATGGAATTTGGTACATTGACGCGTTTTGGCCCAAGGAATAACGCTATTGAAAATGATTCGGATCAGACCAGTTTTTCAATCATTTTTCTTATAATACCTTGTTTTGAATAACTTTAAGATGTTTAGGGCATAATGTGTTTACTTGTTTGTTAAGTAATAAAAATAAAATCTTACTCGGTTTTGTTTAAATTGTTCGATTCAATTTAATACGCGACCACATGTATTGCATTCGATGGATTTATTGTTTGATTTTAATTTCACACTACATGTGCGACTTTTAACAATAGATTACGCAGCTAACGGATTAAACGGATTAAATGGTCGATGATGGCGACTGAATTGTGAATTTAAAATACAATACAATTAGAACAACGTTTGTTATAAAAAATTATTCGCTGAGGTGCAAGAATTTATTTTAAACAAAAACTTTTTTTAAACACAAAATCCTTTCTTTTCACCCTTCGTGGCTTAGGAAAGTCCTCTACTTATAAACTCTCTAAACAGGGAACGAATATCACATCTCGCTGTAACATTTTTGTTACTCAACTGTAATCCTCATCAGAGACGCGCATCTTTACAAACGAAGAAACGAAAATGATCAAGATTTGAAGAGTTTTTTGAGTAAACCTTTTAAATTCATTCTACCCTCAGCCAAGAAATCGTTTCCAATTCCTTAGACGAAAAACCTTATGAACAAAGACTCGATTTAGAGAAGAAGAAATAGTTTTTAATCAATAGACGATCTTCTACTAAAAGCTACAATGAATAAAATTACGCCATGAATCGTTGCAGAATGATTTCGTAAGATCTTCTGAAAACATAGTCGATCAGATAATTCCCAACTAATGATAGAATAATATTTATACTCTACACCATGCTAAGTTTGAGCGGATGTTTATACAATGCCTAGAAGGACTTGGGGTAGACTCACATTTGTTATATATGATATGCATTGTCTGTCTGTCCGTCCACCTTGTTTTTATGTGATCAATCTATTGGCCGTAATTCTTCAAGTACTAGCGACTCATAGAGAAAAATCGTTATGCGGACTTATTTTAAAAACTCATTACATGAATAACACAAGGGTAATGTAGGGTAATAAATAGTGAGCGACGACCTACTATAATGTATTTACTTTTTGTTTCTTAAAACGAGTTAAAAACGTTATTTCTGCAGCAAGGTTTACGATGTTTATTTAATACATGCAAAAAAATTGAATCACAGTTCAAATATTTTGCATTGAGAAGTGTTTTCTTACATGTTATCGCTCAGTTGGAAATAATTTCTGGTGTAGAATAAAGCTAAAGAAACTAAAAGGAGTGGTTGAAAATCAAAGAATAATTAAGTATTATATATGTACAATTATGCAAATAATGCAAATTATTTATACAGAATTATTATACAGATTTACTTATATATCAATGTAAATGCATTAATATCTTTTTTCGTTTCTCCTCTCTTCTTATAGACAAATTCCTGCTGGTTACTCGAAAGCCAATGGCACAGCAATACCGCTACCAGCCACAGTTATGGTACAAAGGCGTTGTCCTCCAGATAAAGTTAGACCTTTACCACCTACACCAAATCATACACCATGTAAGTAAATGTACTCCGCAATCAGCAAACGCGGATGCATCAACATATTGACATGTTTCGTTGCGTTCCTTTTATATATTCATTTATTTCATTACCGAATATAAAACATATTTTTCGTGTTTCTACGCCGACCTCTACACACTTTCAAGCGCATTCACTAAAACCCTCTTTGAGAGTAGGATTATGTATGTGCACAAAACATTTAAAATTCGTTGCAAGTAATGGTCGTGTGTGCATTTCAAAGAACATTGAAATATTACAAACGGTGGTTTTATAACAAATCCCCAAAAGATTAAATGGAAATTAAACTGACCGAGATTTCAATAGAAACAAATTTTAAGGGTTGATAAATATTTTTTACGTACATCTGGATGAATGTATGTATATTTCAATGCGTTAAAAGCTTTTTTCAGGTTTTCGAAAATACTTTTAGAGGTTTGGAGACAAGAGCCACCACACAAAACTTTTTTGTACTTCAAGGTTTTCATTAGGTAATAAAGTAGTGAGAGAAGTTAAAGTAATTACACCATTAGGTGTAGCCATAAGTTCTCCGTATATTTTGAAAAAACTCAAATTTGTTTAAATCGACTTAGTAACTGAAATATTCACGAGTCTTTTGCCACTTATCGAATACCTTACGGATACCTTCGCGGCAGAAATTTGGCGATTTCGGGTTAAATTAATCGTCGAACCATTTCGCACATCTTCAACTTTTGTAAACGGCTGATCTGTTAAATATGATTGTATCGCAGAAGCTCCCATTCAGTCCTGGAGATTAATTCCTTGTCTGCTTTTGCTACATACGGACGGGCGTTGTTATGAAGCACAATCACTTTTCAAATTCCTTTGCCCAAAAACCGTCTTTTTCCTAAAGCACATCAATTTGTTCGCCTGCTTGATCTCGATTCCGTTCATAGCTTTAGAAGTTCGTACTATATAATTTCTTTCCAATTCCGCCAAGTGCACAGTAGCAGTTTATGGGCATGAATATTCGGCTGTGCAAGAAATTTGTATCCTAAATCAACAACGCTTTTTTCTTCATGTAGAGATACATATTTCATGGTCCATAACATCTACACTTTGGTGAGAAACTAAAGAAATGTAAGAAGGGTTCAAGTCAGCAGCTGTTGTTCTCTTCAATTAGCTCATGAGAAACACATTTTCCTTCCTTCCGGACGCAATCGAATTGAATCGCTTTTTGATTTATTCCCAGCTGCATGGCAAGATCTTTTTGAGAATTTGCTTGATTTCGGTCCAGGAAACTTTGCATGTCTTCATACAACACCTTTCCCGGAACTGCAGAGCGTCCATCGTGTTTAATGCTAAAGGCTTTTACACAAAATCTCGCAAAACCGCCTTGCAACAGTTTCAAGACTTACTTGCATTCTCGTCCCAAGCCAACTTAATCCTTCCCGTAGCTTCAAGTGTATTTTTTCCACTTTAAAGCGGAATACAGTGCCGCAGAAGCTGGTTGATATCCATCCCTTTAAATTCATCGTACAAACACCAACATCAAAGTTAACTCTACTCAAAATGGTGGCAGAAATGAACGCGTGGGGTATATACTTTAAAGCGTCCAATTTCAGCGCTGAGAAATTATTTCTGCACCCAATTTTCTGCTGCTGCACGTTGCTAGCAACAATGTATGGATGAATTTCAAGTAATTTCACAACGTAATATTTGAATTTTTGGAGTGACTTTTAAAACGGAAATGAAGCGGAGGGAGAAGGGCATCAATAAATATAACAAAACCAAAAGTATTATACTCTGTCTGCAAGCTGTGAAAGCAACAGATTGCTCACCTACTACAAACACTAATCCGAATAAGACATGCGACTGAATGACAAGCAAGTGGATAAGTTTCATTAATATTTAAACTTTCAAGGAGTTGTTGAATTCACTTCATCCATACCCACGCCCTTGCACAAAAACAATATAGCCAATCACAACATACGAATGGATGATATCTTGTTTTAAACAGATGACGAAACAGACAAATTTGTCTTGTCTCCAAGTCAAGTTCTAAAGTTAAGCAACATCGATCAAGGAGAAAACTCTTTCTTATCTGGTCTACTCCTTCTCTTTTAGAAGGCGATAAACAACTTGCGATAAGAACAATAAAAATTTTTCGAAACTTTTTTCTACCACCAGCGCCGTAATAAATTTCGATTATTAACTTAAGTGTTTTCCACCTATGGTTGCAAAAAAAAAAAGTATAAACATGTGAAAGTCGCACATCGCGAGTACACACCTTCGATTAAAAAAAAAAAAAAACGGGGGCAAAGAAACCGTTGCTTTAGTTTCCTGAAGCAACAATTGATGCCCATATGGGCGTTGTTTTATTATTGCTGGTTGCAAGTAAAGTATTGTTTTTACTACAATCAACCACAAACCCCTTCTGCGAATCACAAGTTTTCATTCATAATCTACTTCTGCCATTTACACAAAAAGGTCACGCAAACGAACTGGTAATTTTTGTCTGAACAATAGCAAGGAAGGTAGACACTCATCGTTGCCGGCATTCCTTAAGCGATTCTTTAAACTTTCATTGTCTGTTTGCATTTTATATCATATATCTTCGCTATAATTAATGACATTTAACGCTTTAATCATACTGCGAATTTAATTAACTACCACTAGTACCATATAACAGAGATTCCAATTGAAACCGTATGCAACATGAATTGGCAACGTTAACAACCGCGCGTAGGCGCGTGTTGAAGCAAATTAATTAACAATGCGTACAATCGCATAATAAGGCGTTATATATACGAAAGATTTTAAAGATAATGACAACATATGTTCTCCAAAAAATGAATAATTACAACCTTCAACCACAAAAAGGGACACAAGATAAATGTTTGCCGGTCGCACGAACAAGACACGAAGATTCAAAATAACAAGTTGTTGATGCAAGTGGATAATTAATGGACTTTCCTTTTCTTTCCTTTTATTTAAGCTATACCAGGCTTGGGTAAAAATGGTGCCGAATTCAATACTAACCGTCCTAATAGTCCACCTTCAAGTAATCATAGTGTTCAAAGTTTAAAGGTCACCAATAACAATGGGTAAGCATTCTGCAGTTGACTTTTTCCTTTCAATTTTCACTCCTTAATTTCCTTACAGCCTCCGACCGCCAGCTGTCAAGACCGTTTTACAAGGGGGAATACCCGGAGCAGATTGTAACAATACTCCAACAAAGGGCACCCCCTTGCCCCAGCAGCAACAGCCACAGCAGCAGCAAAAACATTCAATGCTCGAGAAACTGAAGCTGTTCAATAAAGATAAGTCAAATCAGTCGGCAGCTCAGCAATCGTCCTTGAATACTGCGACCGTCAACAAGAATCTACCTCAATCGAAACGTACTTCCTCATCTTCCGGGTTCTCTTCGGCACGTTCAGAAAGGTCGGATTCCAGCTTGAGTTTAAATGACGGACACATTTCACAGATTAAACCACCCAGCGTTAACGTTACCTCAGCTAATAAGATACGAGATTCAAAAAATAGCGCCAAGCAATCTAAGCTATTGGCAGCGCAAAATAAAAAGGAACACGTTAAAAACTCTTCCAAATCGGATAAGAAAGAGAAAAGTCCAGCTCGTTCTCTGAATAGGGAGGAATCTGGTCTTGAAAGTAAAAGCTCTACATTGAATAGACATAAAAATTCACTTCCCAGAGGCGGGGTGGACAAGAACGCACAAAAGTCTTCAACTAAAGTCTCGTTACAAAACAAGTCCGAATCGAAAACATCGTTAATAATGCCTCCAAATAAACTGGTAAGCAGCCCAAATGGAACCGGCTTGCCGAAGCCAATAGCAGCTATAAAGGGGACGAGCAAGTTACCACAACCGCCAAACCAACAACAGCAACAACAACAACAACAACAACAACAACAACAACAACAGCAACAACAACATCACACAGACAATAAATCTCATATAACAAATTCGAACTCAACGCATGAGCTAATGAGTAGAGAAAAGAATGACATATCCACTGCCAACATATCTAATCATCAAACCGTTCCACCTACACATATCGTTAAACCAGTACCGGTACTTCCCGAACCTGGTGCAAAGCCACCCTATTACGCCAATACTGCCAACATATCATCATCTAACTCAACTGAGTGTAACTCAAGTTTAAAATCACCCATAACGCAAGAGCCCATGTACGGTCGTTTACCGCCACCCCAAAGTAGTTTGTCCACAAGAAAATTGGAATATAATTCTGGTCCTAGCGTCCTACAATCCCAGCAAACTTCTCCGTTAAGAAATTTGACTGCAGGAAATGCTACGACCCATTCCCAGCCGGTTACACCTGTCAGTCCACAAATGATCGTAACAAATGGGAATTTCAATAACCGATCACCAAACAAATTCCATACTATACCTTCCAAAATTGTAAGCACCATTTATGAAGAGGAAAAGCCAATTAATGTATTGCCAATGCGTCCATTGCTACGAGGATACAATTCACATGTTACTCTGCCTACCAGAGGAGCGAGAGGAGCCCATCACTTTGTTTCCGATTTTGTAGAGAATGATATACAACAGGGATATTGCAGCGATGGTGACTCCCTACGGTTCAGCAATTCTCGTTTGATTCATGGCAACACTTTGGCGAACTCCTCGCGTTTTCATGACATTGACAACGGTTATCTATCAGAAGGCAGCAATAGTATAGGCCTCAATCATATGGGTCACACAACACATGGTAAACATTTTTTAAGCATGATGAGAGCACGCACACAGCTTCCTACCACTATCGAAGAGAGGTAAGTTGTTAAAGTCAATGAATCACTATTTTCCCTGCATATAAAATAAATTTGCTTGTTCTTCTGTATCCGTAATGAATCATGCAGTGCAGTTTTTGCTTTTGGGACAATTTCTTACTAAACGTGAAAGATGTTGCAAATATTTCTTTCCATTTTTACGTTATTTTGAGAAACAATTCCTTGCTTTATTTTTTTTTTCTTACTTTCGGTTTGTTTGTCACTTGAAGTGTTTCTTTTGATTTCATGGTTAGTGTGTTATTCATCGTGCATTCTAATTAAGTTGCTGTGGCATACTATTTATTTAATTGGATGGAACTTGAGTGCCAACGTAAAGCAGATATGAAGGAAATTCAGTTGAAATCTCTCCCGTTCAATGAATACGCAGGAAAATAAAAGTGCTGAGAAGTTTTTTTAGGCTTCCAGCGAAACCTATTCGAAGATTCAGAGTCATTTTCTGAATCGATTTAAGCTATCTATCTATCCTATCTTGTGGTCAACCTACAATTCACAATTTTTGAAATATCTTGTTTAGATTTGGTACACTGACGTGTTTTGACCTACGGACGAACGGTAGCGAAAATGATTCGAGTTGGTCTACTTTCTCGATCACTCCCTGTGCAACGCATCATTTTAAAAAGACTTTATACGGAAAAAAAATTGCAATTTCCGAAACTATTCGACAAAAATCGCTAAGTAATAATACTTCGACATTCTAAATTGGTATGAAAAATTTGGTTGTGTTGGGGTAATTTTTTGAACCCCATCTCATATAATCAGTCCTACGAAAACTGAATCTGTATGCAGTAAAAAGGTCTAATTTTGAATATTTCATGTTGAAAATCGGTTCATAATAGTAAATTGACAACAAAATGAACCTTACCGAATTTAGACCACGTAGGACTATTTTTTGGATATCTGTGCATATGAGACTTCTCAGAAAATGTAAGCCTTTATATGACAAAATGACTTCAATGTCATTGTTTTAGGATGAAAAGGCATTCATGATAGTAATTTGACATAAAAATTAGGTGAACCAAACTTAAACCATTTGGGTCTATTCCTTTGACACAGCTCCAAGCAGGATTTCTCATAAGTAGTAACCCCTTCAGAACCTTCATTTAATTTTTAACATTCTATGATGAACTACGGTCCACAATAGCAATTTAGGAAAACATTAACGGTAGGGAATTTGGATCATATACATCATTAATTTAGACCCCGACATATATAGGGATTATCATAAGAAGCAAGCCTTCTATGGACAGAAAGTCTAATTTTTACGGTTTCATGACCGAAACTGAAAAATAATAAAATATTTAGGAAGTAAATTAAGGTTACAAACATTGCATTACATCATGCGATGGGCGTCCTCCAATAGGCGGGCCTTCAAGAAAAGTATGCCTTTGCATGAGAAATTTTTTGTGAATTATTGCCAAAACTAGTGAATAATTGCGGCGTCCGAACTTGAAAGGACAACTAATGATCGTCATTACCTGACTATCATATCTTTACTTGTGTTCAAATTTTATTCAAATACAAACCCTTAAACATGTTCATATCATATAAGATGGAGTTATGCCACTTTGAAAAAAAATAACTTATATGTAAGAGAGAGAATTCTATGTTAATTTACGGAAACAATGCCAATGACCTACGACTGACAAGCAGGCCTTGATTTTAATTTGATTTTATTTTTCAAGTAACGCAAGAGATATTTCCAATAATTAAAGAGTCGTATTGTGTCTGCTCAAATATCCTTAAATAAAAGTACATTAGGTATTGCATCACATATAACGAATTTTTTCTGTTCTGTTCTGTTTAACGAATTTTTTCTGCTTTCTTTAATCGAATATTGTATGCACAGCATACGTTCATTATTTATCCACAGCCGACGAAATGCATGATTTAATTATTAATATATAATCTTTTAATTTCATAAGTGACGTTTATCGAAGTATTTCATCCGAGCTGGATATAAGCTATCAGTTAGAATTTTTACTTTAGCTTTTATCACTTCCAGATCTAATAGCAATAGAAAAAGCAGACTTAAAGGTATCCAATGTTTGATATTTGATTTGATTAAGACAATTCGAGCCAATTATAATCAAACAAGTGCAACAAGTGCTAATTCAGACTCGCTCGTTTAATTATTTTTTTTACTCTTAGGTGTGACGGAATTTTGTATAGAAATTCAGACTCGCTCGTTTAATTGTTTTTTCTGCTCTTATATATTTCGAAATTTTGTATAGGAATTCAGACTACATCTTTCAGGGAAACAGAATATTAAAAAATAAGTAGCGAAGACAATTTTTTTTGAAAGGCCCAGCGTGTAGTGAGAAGTTTGCGAATGACGGTTACGGATAAGCAACCCGTCTGTTGCTATTCACGAGCTGTTGATTTTACTACAACAGTAAAAATGGAATAAAAAATAAAATTTACTTAAAATGCGTAAGAGTTAAACAGACGTGAAAAAAGACAAGCAGTACTATTATATTCGGCTTTGGTCGAATTTCTTACACACACCATCTTCAGCTTAAAAAAACAAAACTCAAAAAAACATCAACAAAGAGATTTTCTTATTCTATAGCTCTATATGTGGTGGACCCGCTCTGTAATATAGTTGACGTAATTAATTTTTTTCATTCTTATGCCAGGCACTGTAGGATTATCCATCGAAGATTTTTATGAGGATTTTTGTTTTTGTTGATATCTGCTTTTAATTTAGGATAAAACCTACACAAATTTGTTTACTTTTTAAAATAGAACAGTTCTTAGTGCATGTTGTGCTGTAGACGTGTCTTTTGGCCGATTTGGTCCATTTTCAATACCAACGTGCCTGAGAGATCTTTCAATATTTTTGCCAATACTTTACACACACATCCAAGTAAAAAGAAACACGGGCAGACGGGCAGACATACTTAAATCAAGACAAAACTTCATGCTGATCAAAAATGAAATATATAGTTATGAGACCTCTAAAGCGTCCTTTTGGGTTTTGCGTATGTTTTAATAAAATGAATATACCTTCAACCCTTCGTTAACGGGTATAAGAATATTTTTCCGTTTACGTTACTTTCTCTTTTCCTTTGCTTTTCCCATAAATCACAGACATTGTACTTTTCGTACATTTGCTATGGCTACGAGCAACATGGGTTTTTGCAGACTTACATACAACGCAATGGCATCACAGCAGGAACATAAACTATTTTTAAAATTATCAAAGCGTTAAAGATTATTACAAGAAAAGCATGGAACATAATGGAAAATATGTAACTTATGCGTAAAAAAAAAGGAAAAAATAATATCCAGACATCTTTCTTGACCAGACATTTCTCCAGCATTGCTGGAATTTATGATTTACTGCGTTAGACGATGCGGTCTCTTGAATCTACAGGCTGTGCTTTAGCAATTATTAACAATGTATAACCTTAAGAGCGAGACGTCTTTACCGTTTGGTTACTCACATAAATATGACAACGTTAAGCACATGAAAGTTCGCGCTGCATAAAGGTTCATTATCAAATTCAATTTGTTATCCAGAGCAGACGCATTTAACATCAGTCAATAAAACGTGGAAGAATTTTCAATTATACGTGTAATAGAATACATAAATAGAAAAAATTCTTTGCATACTTTCAAGGTAAAAAAAGGCATATACATGTATATATCGTTAAAAGTGAGATATTTTTAAATTATCGCGAAGAATAAAATAAACCAGCAAAAAAATATATCATATACCGCTTTAGCCGGACAAACAAAATAAACAAATAAATAAATTAATTAAACCATCATGAATAAAGCATCTTTCATACCACATCTTATGCAAATTTGAAAACAACCAGAAAAAAATTCTGCTTAATTCGTATAAAATACTCGAATATGCCTTCTGTTTGAGACTTGAATAAGAGAATAAGGGAAAGTGAGGTTATGTCTATTTCTTTTGGGGTAGTAAAGACAGCAAGTAAAACCTGTCCAAAGGAGAACGTGACTGTACATCGATTTGTCTGATCAAACGATGATGATTTGATATGCTAATAAATTTGACAGAATAGAAAAGAAACGTGTAAAATAAATCGAAAAAAAATTGCTTACAAAATAAAACGATTCATCTAAGGATGATTACCATCATTCCGTCAATTAGTTGAGAATTAAAAAAAGCAAGAAAAGAGTAATATTTTGGCCAAAGGATCCAAAGGGTCACCTATTAAAGAAAAGTTTAAAAACTAACCGCCCGCTAAGATGCTCATGCTTACTTTAACTTCGAAGAACACGTGAACAGCACATAGTGACCACGGACAGTTCTCTTCCCTTCTCTTCTCCTGGTACGTCATCAACGATCTTCTATGGCCCTTTTATTCTTTTTATTATATAGATGATAAAACCTTGTGTCTCTTGAAACCAGGCAACACAGAGATAGACAACAAACGCCGCCCTAAATCGATAACAGAAAAGAGTGGGGCCGATAAAGTAAACGATAATGCCACCAAAACGCAATGCTGTTTTTTAACGCTTAGAGCAAGTGACGAAGACTTCCTTTGGTAGAATCAATGCGGAAGAGAGATCAGCCCGTGACGGTCTCAGATGCTGTTAGGTGACGAGAATATGTCGAAAACTCTTGATAACCTTAACCATCAGTGTAATACAGTCTGCGCAGTTCGTTATGTGTACATACAACCAGGGCAAGTGTTCTATAGAGATAAAAAGAATTTGTCTACCGTTTAAGTCCTTTGGCGGAGCTACACTGCTTTCTCTGCGTTCCCCGCACCCGTCCTGAGGTGGCCTGCACACCGTACGCCAGTATTGTTATTCTTTCATCGCAATGTCCTCTTTGGAACAGCCTATCGGCAGAGGCAGCAGCAGCAGAGATCTTTGCCACTTGCCTGACCATCACACTGCCTGCATATATAGGGGACCATTTAGGGGATGTATACGAAAAGCATATGCCCTGTTCGGTAAACTTTGCCCAGGAGCTGGGGGTAAAAGAACTCTTTAAAATTTGCGATAGCATAACAATTCAACTCACATAGCATCACTTATCAGAATTCAATTGTAATTTTTTTCAAATCTTGTTAGAATTCACATAATTTTGCACATCAAGTAGTCCGCATGTGTCTTCGTTCCACACTTACACACTAACTTGGATTTCGTATATAAAATATTCTTATGTCTCATGTTTCAAGTGTTTGTGGCAGGTGACAATTGTCAAATCTCTTCATAGGCAATGTATTCAACAACTACGAAAATGACATGAAAACATCGTTGCTGACATTTGCACTTATGCGTACAAGAAGACACTTAATGCAAATTAAATTTGCAAGGGGTTATAGCAACCCATCAGAGAGAAGAATGAATAATCCTATGAAAAGAATCTCTAAGTGAAATAACATAAACTAGAAGACCCAAAAAGGATTAAAATTAGCATAAGATGACATAAGGAAATGGAAAAATTATTGGAAAAAAAACTTTGCGTTAGGTTATATACATAGAAGAAAACAACATACATTCTATGTTTCTAAAAGTAAACAAGCTGCTAAGAGTAGAACTCGGTCATAATTTTCAAAATGTCTAGACTACATTAAAGGGAATTAAAGCGGATATGAAAGCTTGCTGTAACAATAACAAAAAAATATAATTAAATTTATATAACTTTACATGTGTGTGTGTGAGTTGCCAACACTTTGCATTTCTCAATAGATGCCGCATACTTCTTCTGTGTTGTACAAGCCCCGTACATTATACCAATAGAATTTTTACAACCGTTCAATAAGAGATGTTTTCTTTTTTCTAACAATTGTATAAAAGTTTCTCAATACATATTTGCTACCTCTTCTACTAATTGCTTAGTCGTTATACTAATTGTAGGAGCTAAAGCGTAACGTAAAATAAATCTGTTCCATTTTTTTATTCTGTTATGTGAGTTGGGTTTAGCGTCTTATACGAACACGATAACAATTTTCCACAAATAAATACGTGATCTAGAACAGTGTACTGCATTCTTTTATCGCTGTTTATTTGTTGGTTATGTGTTAATAAAGACACCTTGGTACGTATAAGTAATTTATTAATGCAGTTATAGTAAGCAATAATAAGCAGATTATTGATACAAATGCAGACACACAACACAATTATATCTTACCTTTAATGGTTGCTATAAAAAGTCTGTTGCTATATATTTGATTCTATAAAGCTTGTTGCACACATAACATTGCAACATGTACTTAAGCAACAGCTGTTCGTCTCAGACACAAACCCTTACAAAAGCTTCTTACTTAGCACTCTCTCATGTTCTTTGCTATATGTGAATTCTCTTCAAAAGAGAACTTGTTTTTAAGAGTAACTCACATTTGCGAACTATACAGCATAAACATGTGTTTATATATATATATATATATATTTTTTTTTACTTTTTAAGGTAATATTGGTTACAACCTCTTGAAATTTTTAGAATCTGAGATATATTTTTTTTTTAAGCGATTTATGTAACAAACCTTGACCTTTAATATTTTGAAAGCAATTTCATCAAAAATGTATTGTCTTTAAAGCAAACATTATGTTGCCTCTTCCCTGTGACCTTGAAATTAACAAATATATTACCTAAGAAGGCACTTAATGCAAAGATTTTCCGCGTACATGAAGGGAATTACGACCGTGATGCATAAGAGAAACGGAACGACGACATGTCATAAATACTTTACCATTTTTATGTCATAGACGACACATACTAAACAGAAAAGAGATATTAAAAAAGCCATCTCATATACGTGTATATATGTAGATATTATAATTCCCTACTTATTTGAAAAGTTTTTCCTTATGGCCTTCTGCGCTCAAATGAAGCAAAGTTTATATAAACTTTACTTTGTTTATAAATAAGTTCTCAAAGTATTAAGTACGATAAGATGGGCTACGCTGATGCACTCTTACTGAACGCCCATTACGATTGTTTGTATTCTTTACTTTTAAGCGAAGTTCACTTAAACTTTTCATGAATTTCAAGCAGAAAACGACTAAAAGCGAAGATGTCATATCTTGTATATCAAGTAGACTAAGATGAAACCTAATGTCAATATACTAGAGGGGTTTCACAATTCCTTTCTACTTGGCGATTCATATTTACTT
Organism: Glossina pallidipes; assembly: GCA_000688715.1. Classification (NCBI taxonomy): domain Eukaryota; kingdom Metazoa; phylum Arthropoda; class Insecta; order Diptera; family Glossinidae; genus Glossina; species Glossina pallidipes. Next base: position 215,506 of record KK499882.1, read on the forward strand.
GACTACTACTCATGCGGATATGAGTATTTAAGGGACGGAAGCTTGTTAGATAGGTTCTTCAAAGAAAGAGAAAAATAGTGTAAGACAAGATTCTTATATTCATCTCCCTTCAATCCTTTCAGTCCTTGCAGGGTACTTACTCTACTATATCTACTTGCACTTGTCAGTCAATCATTTCCAACTTTTTTTTTTATCCATTAATCAACTAAATTGACTGATTACGTAAGTAGACTCAGCGATTCACAAACGAAAACAAACATCAAAAGGAGTATATACAGTCAACCAAAAATGTAATTGAAAAAAAAAAGTAAAAAAAAAGGAAACAACGCAAGAGGCGGCAGCTCTATGATTGTAAGATTTGCAAACAGTTGTGTACCACCGTACGTACTCAAGTAAAACCCAAACAAGCCACGATTGCAGATATTTTCCAACTGATATCAATATGTGTGCATAAAATTGAGTGTATGTGGGCGGGTTGCTCGGTTTAAAAAAAGTTTTTCATTTTTGCAACAAACATATTTTGCAATTGCAATACATTCCAAACTTTTCAATACGAATAGTGAGTGAGACAAGTGTTCGTAGCGGATTGTTAACGGGTAAGAGAAAAAAAAACAAACTAGAAACAGCTTGGAGCGACAACGCCAATGTGGAGAGGTTATTTGTGATGTACACATACATACATACGTACATACATACATACATACATACATACATGCATAAATAATATTGTTGGCGGTGTTACTTTGTTATGTTGATTATGTGCATTTGTCATGCGACTAACAGTCAAGTCAAACAGTCTGGTTAGTCTGATTGCATTTAAGTTAAATGCAAATAAATGTGACAGAGTTTTAATTTTGTTGCATGTTTTATACAAATTTTTAAATGAATGAATGAATGAATGAATGAATTCATTTACTCTATCATTTTGTTGTACATAAGCTGAAGTGCAATGCAAATCTTTTGAAAAACATAATTTTATGTAGAAGTTTTTTTTTTTAACACTTTTACATAATCTCGATAATATGTTCCTTGTGACCATGAAAGTGAGGTATTGTATACATATATATGGGAATGTATGTGTAGCAAGCAAAGCAGTAATTGTAATAAGTACGGCTAGCTTTTTTCTAGTAAACGTAAAGAAAAGGATAAGTGTGCTCCTAATTCCCTAACTATAGCTTTTGACACCCCAAACACGCTTTAGTAGCAAATCGAGACTTCTAAGGGATAATTAAATGATAAACAGTAAAATGTAATGACAACCGATGGTCCATATTTAGGCATGTAGCCTTGGCGATAATACTCCCGGCCTCAATCCCCACCCCGTTTACAGTACGACGAAAGTTTTTCGACACGTCTAAAAGGTGTCCTTCCAGAACATTACACATTGTATTCAATTTTGTTTTTCTCATTATAATTTTCGGCATTATGCACTTCTAAAATTTTGCCTTTAGGCCGAACGTTCGTGGAATTCAATGGAGCAACCGCAAATATAAAATCTAGCCAATCCAATTCTAGCGGCTTTGGTTTCTCAAACCATCTACTCGCCAGACATTATTGTTGGCAACAATTGGGCGAAGAGCCTAATATTTTCCCAGGTGAGCGCTCAGATCCCGCAGTGGCGGGATATAGAGCCTGAAGCCAACATTGATAGCTTTCGACCTGAAGGGGTAGCCAACAGAGAATCTGTCACATAGGCTAAGAGTCGACGTAGGCAGTACTGATAACATAGATAATTTAATATCAATTACATTAATCATCAATCAACGGATCTCTTTTAGAAAACTTACAAAATTATAATTATTATTATTATTATTATAATTATGTCCCTGCGCGAAATCACAAAAGTCGTTATATTCCCTAAGGATTGTACTTAATATTCATAGAAATTATTGACTTTTCGCGTAGTGATCAAAATTGATTTAAATTGAACTTTCATTTCATATATTCATTAGCAAAAGCCACAAACAAGAAAAAACACGATGCACGCATTTACAACGAATGAATTTTTATATTATTAGTATATTTTACATTTTTTTTATTTATTTATTTATTTATTTTTTTTTTTTTTGTTAGTAAAATGTCCACACTTTAATGTAAGAGATAAGTGTGATTATTCATATACGTGCCTGCCTCTTCCTACTGGTTTTTATAGGCAGCAGCAGCAGAAAAACTTGTGCACATTATTTTTCAACGATTTCGCTTTCAATGATTACAAGAAAGCTGGCTTGCTTCATAAACAAGTACGCCTTCGATAGTAAAAATATAAAAAGCAATAATAACAACATAAAATTATTACACAGTATATATAGCGTAGAAACAAAGAAAAACAAGTATTCCCACCACTGCACCACTGTAATCCTATTCATGAATGAATTCCATATTTAACGCCAGAGAAGTAAACAAAAAAAAAAAAGTTCTCTTTATTTTGTTTTCTTACTCTTCTTCACAAATCACTTATGCTCGAACTTATGTTCGAAAGAGCGTAAAACATAAGGAAAATGAAAATGAAAGAGAACACTTTAGATAAGTTTTAGTTCCAGTTCCATATTTAACAACAATTTGTTGCACTTCTTGTTCTCGTCTTAACCTTATATGTATATATGTATAGCAGGCACATCAAGTAACACATTCAAGTCATTAATCATTTGTCGATTTAGGAAACGTTAAAACGACTTTAAATTCTTACGCAAATGGTTTTCATATGCAAGATGTTCTCCTTGGAAATATAACTATGAATGTAAAGTTTATTTGAATTTAATTTTGTTTATAAATCTTTTGTTCTTCGTCTCATTAAGCAGCGGGATGGCACAAGGCTTTGCACTACAAGGCTTTACATTGCTATCTACAAGTACAAATTTGGATTACAGGGGAGTTAGCCTATTTTCAGGCGCAATTCATAAAAGTGATGGCGTAATCTGAACAATATCAACAAAGATGTCACAGGTCATAAGTCATTTTTTTTTTGTTTTGCGGTGTCGTGACTTTATAACCGCGTTGCATACCAAGGTTGTTATTGGGGAGTTTAAAAACTCAAAATCACAACAACTATGAGAAGAAGAGCTGTTTGTGTCCCTTATGGCTACTAATCAAATACGTCTACGGCTGTAAGTTTTATTTAACAACGTTGTTTAGCGCAAGTTAAAATTTGCCAAAAATTTGGCGTTTCATATGTCCAGAAAGGTCGGCCAGGGCAGCATGCTTTCTCGAAGACAAAGGCTTCATGTGAACTTAGCTCACCTGTGGCTGTACCCCAGCCCCCTACCGCTTCACTACTGCTATCATCAGAACTAACTGAATATGGCCAGCATATCGATAAGAACAGGAGACTGTTTATGCTCATAAATAGCTAGCCATGTTACTCGCAGTTTTCAACAATAAATACAAGATGAAGTGTGCTACGTCCACCTATTTTATGTGGCATTTCAATTACATAGATCAATATATTGTCAGATTTTTTCGCTTTCGCTTTTAAAAATAGCTACAGGTTGGGCTTTGATTTCAATATAAGAAATGTGTTGTCGAAAATAAATAAAGCTCTTCACTTTCTATTGCCTACATAGAGAAACCTATTTTGCCACAAAAAAAAAATTCAATTTGCTGCACACAATAATTTCATTGATTACTTAATCCTATTAGGAGCAGCGACTTCTTTGAAGACGTATTAATGTGCGTTGTAATTGTAATTAATATCGTTTTAAGGCTTTTTATAGAAAAGCATTCTCCTGTTTTGAAGCCGCCAGCACTACACAACCATTGAACACTTGGAAAGCAAAGCGACGCATGCAAAAGATGTTAAGTTAAAATTTCGAAGCCTTTCGTAAGAATTCATTTAGAACATACCAACATTACCTAGATTCATCTATTAGGGAAGAATGGTGCGCGGTGATGTAGTCTTTGCACCAATTCAATTTCAACTGTAAGCCATCTGCTGGGTGACTTGTAGTGCCTTACTCTTAAAAAGAATAATCTCTAGTGGAAATATTATAGGGGTCAACAGCCCAACATTAAATATCCTACACCGCTTCGTTTAATAGAATTGTTCATATAATGGCTTTTCAATATAATGCATAAACAACGCCTTATACAGGAATTAGTCGAAAGAGCTTTCTCAGTAGCTTTCGTCCTTGGCCCAGAAAACGCCTTTTCAACAAATTTGCAGACAAAATCTCAAAAATTGCAGGCTAAACGTAAAACATCAGACCGACGGACAGACAAGCTTAGATCAATTCGGAAAATGACTATGAAGTAATAAAAGGCGGGTCTATCCCAAGTGCTTCCGGGTGTTGCATACATCCACCCAAACTTAATATACTCCTTACCTCACCAGTTGTGTGGGGTACAACAATACATTACGCATATTCGTCTAAAATGCGTTTATATTCACAATATACGCGTCTATAAAGCACATAAATGCTACCTTCATCGCTAGTGCTCCGCTTGTCGAAATAAGCGAAGTCTCCTCACATATTCTACGTTCGCATATATTGCCAACCTAAGAACGGTTACATTTTTCAAATATTTTTAATTCTAACTGTTTTTCTACTTGATAGAACTTTTCATCACTAAAGTTTATTGAAGAAAAAAAGCTTTTATTTTTCAATGCCTCTCTTAACAATAATTACTAGCAAATAAATGCTCGTAAGAGTAACTTAGAAACTCTCTTCTTCGCATTGCAAACTCTTAGAGAAACTGAAAATCTGATATTTAATGTTTTTTGTTTTTCTTTTTTGCTTTTTTTTTTTTTTTGCTGAAATTCGAATAGCAGACAATTTGTTGTCGAAAGAAACCACCCTGAACACTCAAGCGGTGCGGTCGCATAATTGTTGTAGTCTTTCAGACAGCGTATACGAAACGAATAAAATTTGAAAATATAATGAAAATGAAGAATTTTTAATGCTGAAAAGTGTATAAAAAAAAAAAAAAATATATATATCTATATATATATATATATATGAAAAATTTAAGCCTGAAAATGTGAAGAAACGAGTCTCAAGTGTTTTCTAGTTTTCAACGCGTTAACTACAATTTCAAGTGTCCTTATTTGCCTCTGTTCATGTTTGCTAAGTTTGTACGCACGCATGTCGTCATTTTTGTTGTTTTAATGAGTGGTTTAACCTTAAAATCCTTTACCAGCTGTGAATATATTTTTATGGTTTTTAATTTTTTCATAATTATTTACACACTTTTAATGTAACATGTTTTTCTTTTTTCTCAAAAATGCGAAATTCGAAACAATCTTAAAAGCATTTTCAAATTACATAAAACATTTGAGAGATAAAAATGACAAACTTACAGTGATTTACACATGTTATCAGTAAATTTGAAAGCACTGCTCACAGCACACGCTTATTGATATCAGGTATGTAATTATCTTTGTATACATCATGGTTTTCACAAAATATATCAATTGGTTCAGCTGTGGACACCTTGTCCATACACCGGTCTTTCAAGCTTAAAACGTACATTGCTTGTTCTCGCTTGAATTCCACATATCGTTTTGCGTAAGGGCGCGACGGCGTTAAAAGAACAGCCTTCACAAAATATAGACAAATGGTGCATAGTCGAGACTTAAAGCAAATATCGAATCTTGTCCATAGACATAGATAGACGGTCCAAGTGACTTCTTTCACTGCACGAATTGTGTCATCAGCACGCTTCTCATGTTTAGAAATTTCGTATGTGTGCACCGGATTCGACCGGATAGCTTTCTTACTTCTTCTCAGTCAGTATATATATACTCAGCATCCCATCCAAAAACGAGGGACCTAAATGTTATTTTTGATTAAAATATGCGATCACGTTTAACTATACACCAAAAAGTGTACCAAGCCATCAAAACTAACCTGAGATTCTAGTGTGTGTGATAAGGATATACTCAGCCCCTCACCTCAAAAAGAGTGATGTAAATGTTATTTCCGATTGAAATGTGCGATTAAGTTTAGCTATACACTAAAAAGGGTACCAAGTGACCAAAAGTAGGCTTCCAAAACTAACCTGAGATTCTCGTGATATAAACATTATTTGAGCAGCAAGAAGAGCTAAAACATTGCGAGATAGTTTGAAACTTTTTAGACTTTTTAAAATCCACTAATGTTTATTTATTATAATTAAAACATTGGGGGGAGGGTGCTACTTTAAATAACTAACTTATGTTGAACAACAAGAGTAATTAAAAAGTCGTTCATACGGCAAATGTTTTAAGTGCTCGTATTAGGTTAATAGACTGAGCTTAAAGCAGAAATTTATTTACGCTTTTACTTATTGTGTAGTTTACATCAATTCTTGTGATGCCAAGAATTTTATTTCCATATTTCCGCTATGAGCAAGAAGAAGATAACGAATTTCATTTTTTTTTGGAAATATCTGTTAATCATTTAACCAAACCCGAATCTGTTAATCATTTAACCAAACCCAAACCAATCATTTAAAGCAAACCCGAAAGCAACAAATAAACGTGGTTTTAAATCTTTTTTCTTTTCTTGGTGTCTTTTAAAACAAAAATAAATTATGTAAAGGAAATACGTAAAAGTTAATTGCGCTTCACATTTTGTTCCCGAAAATCCTCAAACTATTCTACATAGTCAAAAATATCATTGTATGTCCAGCAAATGGGCGCTAGATGGACCTTTTACAATATTCAGCATCACTTTTTGAATTAAGTGCGTTTCCCTCGTACCACGATTTTTGAAAATAGCCCGCGAAATAACTCCTACAATTTTTATGCCTTTTAACTTAATAACATTCCACAGAGAAGTATGTGGAATTTTTCTGATCCACGCCAGTTGTTGGTCGATGCAAAACTCAAAAGGACTTTAGATAGACCAAATTTTTTTATGCAGATCAATTCGGCACTTGATTCTAAGCTTGTTTGCCCATCAGTCCGTCTTGTTGTCTTGTGCTCAACCCACAGCTCACAATTTTCCAGGTATTTTGGTCCAAAGACGAACACTATCGAAAATTGAGAACCGGACCGCTTTTTTGTTCATTATACATATAACTTCTTACTTTGCGAAATCGTTACATGAATTAGCGTGTCAACGCTGTAGGGTATTTAAAGCTGAGCCAAGAAAAACCACTATACTTTTTTTTCTAATATAACCAATCATTCGGGGATGCGCCGCTATACCAGCAACTTTGGAAAGTCTTTAGGTGGATAACTTTATTCAGCGAAGTGGTGTAAGGTGTCGATTGATATGCTGTCTCGCGCTTTGTATTCTTACCAGTTTACTATGAATGCAGTGCCTCTGTGGTGATCGGAAATTGCTCTTTTTCACTCAAACAACCCGCAGATATTTAAAAATCAAGACTTGCAAAAAATCCCAAGTGCTCTTTAACTAAAGAGTAAACTAACTCTAACTAGATTAAATAATTTATTTTTTAAATTCAACTTTGCACCCATGCAGATCTGGGCGGTAGAGCTGTTTAGATGGACAGTGCTTCTCGGAAATGGTGTTGTCAACCTTTTATTATTATTCCAAAAATAAATGTTTTTCTGGGATGCTTTATGATCTCCCCAACTATAACTATTCGAGTACGTTTCCTTCCATTCAAAAGAAGAATTGACAAAAAACCTCTCTTTGCGTTAGGTTGTTCCAGTAGTCTACTATGTTAATAAGTAATTGTTACGTTTACTATTTATATGTTCATAGCTGTAAATTCATTTTGGTTTCAATTTTATGAACATAGCGCCATGCTTTTTCAGGCAATTGTGCCATAAACTGATATAAAAGCTGGTATAAAAGCGAAATATGAAGACCTTTATTAAGTTGAGATCTTGCAAAGGATGGTAACATGATTCACCCGTCAATAAAAATGAAAATGAAGAGAAGGGACAAAAGCGTAGAGGATATTAATTTCAATTGTGGCAAAACTGACTTGTTCGTGAAGTGAAAATAGAAATGAATTGAAAAGTGAACAAAAATAAAATTTTAAATTTTCCTACGAAATTTGATTTTTGTATACAAACTAACACTAAATCAATACTTTTTCTTAGTTACATATAAAAACTACGTTTGCCTAAAAGTTGGTCAAATATTAATTTATAAATAGTAGGACCAACTTTTCAAAGGTCAATTTTCCACAGACTAGAAGGAGAATAGAAATGGCGGGCAAGAACAAATGTCATTAAGCAGAAAGAAATACGACGAACTGTCAAGAAGGGAGGAGGAAATCTTAAAAAGCCTACCGTCCGAAAAGCGCCCAATAGTAATGCTTTTTCAGGGCTTTATTAAGAACGGGGCAATAGGTACAATGCCTTAGTCTCCATTATTCCACTTCCAATCTAATCTTCATGTCGACTTAAATACAAACAATAAGACAATGTCTCTATAATGGCGGAGGGACGGTCGGCTTTTGACAGAACAACAAACTAATACAAACATGTATTGAGGTCGCTTGACATATGATGACGATCCGCGCTCTAATGTCTAATGTTTTCGGGTTTTACGAGGTAGGACGTAAACATACTTTTCTTGTGTTCTGCTTATCACTTTCGCTAGATACTTTAATAATAACTGTTAATTTATATTAGTCTACTCCATCGACATGTGTCCATGTCCAGTCTTAAGAAAAAATGCGTATTTCTTATAAATAATTTTATGCTTAATTTAACTGGAGTTTAAAATTGTAGCCGCATTAAAAATTGGAAGAAATGAATACAAGTAAATAAACTTCTAAATATTTTATTGACTAAGAAAGAGCCAAGCAATTTAGCGATCACTTGGCCATTCACACATTTCAACGAAATCGATATGAAATTTTAAACTAACCTTTGGTTATTTATTATAATTTATTTACAAGGCCGTTCGACTGGCATTTATGTGTAATAAATTTACGAACTCTACACCTATGTCCTATTAGGTGCACATATAAGTCCTTTATGCGATTTACGTGTTGCGTTCATTGCCTCTGAAATTTCAAGTATAGTTAACTTTGACATTGTTTATAGGGTGTAAGCTTTGATTGTTCACAAGATGTTGTTCAGTGTTCATCGAAGTGCAGAGCGATGAATGTCATTAAGGGCCTTGCATTTTATTAGTGTTTTACATTGAGAGACAATGCAACCGAGGCTGGCGTTTGTATAGCATAAGTTTCAATTGTTCACAAGTTGTCGTTCCATCAAAGTTCGAACAAAGTGCAAAGAGATAGCCGCAGTGCGGGAGATGATATCTTCTTCTGCTTTTTACTGGATTAACCTTGACAGAAATAATCAAGCTAAAGGTACTAATACGCTTACGTTGATTTAGCCTGCAGTAAGCTATGAAAAAGTTAGAAAATGCTTTGCGAGATTTCTTGAGAAAAATTTTAGTCCTGAAGATTATGAATATTCGCTTAGGTCCGTCTGTCGCCAGCAAAAGTAATTCACGCACTGATTGTGAGTTTGAGCGTGGAACTTGTCCTAATTGCGGGACTATTCTCCAGGCATATCTCCTTCTGATTAGCACTGATTCTAACCGATGCAGTTATGTTTAGTAGATAAGCAGTTCAAAAAATTTGCTTGATATGCGAAAATGAGTGGGTGATTATTTCGCCTTGAGACCAGATGGGCCCTCACAAGCTACCCGAGAAGAGGCGAAAGACTGTAGTTAGCAGTAGTCTATATTTCGATTCTTAAGTTTGATAACAAATATATTTTAACTAAATATGAATTTTTTCAAAAAGTTCAAAGAACTTATCTGTGCACACCTTGGATAAAAAAATAATAAAACCATGCTGACATATATATACCCACAAACTTTTGCAACATTTGTTTTATTTTCTATTTTGTCGTTACCTAAGATAAAATCTGAAAGTTAAATAACAAAAATTTCCAAAATTTATCCATAACTTTTCTTAAAGGTTTCTTTGTCAGATTTGCTTAGTACGATTTGCCATAAATCAATTCCATGCTAAATAAACTCTTCATATAAACTTATAATTACAATGCCAGAATTCAAATTGTACCGCAAAGACCACAGCACTGAAATGATTATATAGAAAATCAGATATATTTTGAACGTTTCATTTCTATTACTTAACTAATAACGGAAAGTGTCTATAATACCAGCAATGGAGTTTGATTAAAGTTTAATGAACTCATGTGCAGACAAAGCAAAGTCATTAAACATTTATGTGAGAAAACTTCACTAACATACAATCCAAGTATATATATATATATATATATATATATATATAGAACAAGCATTTTAAAAAAACAAAAAAGAAGCAAATGCGGTACGTTAATGTTCATACAAAGTGGTAACAGGGCCTTTTCATATGCAATAAATATATGACCGAATTCCAGTAAAAAAATGGCACCACCTAAGATTTAATTAGGGTTAAAATACTTAAACAATTTATTAAAATTAATATTACGAGTAAAGACAAAAAACTTAAAGCAGCGACAACGTGAATAACTTCACTGGTAAAGACAACCGTTATTTATGTTTGGTTGGTCTGTTTAACTCGGTAAATGGAACATAAAGACAGACAAAAGCTAGCTGACTGGCTGGCTAGCAACCATTTCACTGACTGCTCACAGAGGAAACTTTATGTTATTATTATTTTTCTGTGTTTAGTTTTCGATTTTTACAATGCGGTTAAACGTTGGTGGTGTGTTTATTACTGCAACAAACTACTCGTAAATTGTGCAATATACACCCACCCATATATATGTATATATGTTTATATATGTATACATGTTTATAATGTTTACTCCGACAATATAGGGTAATTTCCTTAATGTATATCTAGCGCTCTGTCAAATGTAGGATAACTGCATCTATGAATATAGGTTACCACGAGGCTTGTGGCAGTTCGAGTTAAAACTGAATTTAATTACAATCCATATGGTGGGCTGCAAAGGAAATACAACAAGGCAAAGGCTTAGACACATGCAGTTGATATGTGCAACAACAAAATGAATTCTTGTTGAAAAAGAACTGAAGATGAGTGATTTCAATTAAAGGGAATCAGACCACTGCAACTTATTCAGAAAAGCAACTTTTTTTTTTGTGTTTGTGGCACAAAAAGACAATTGTAGGAGTGGCAAAATTTTGAATGATCATAAAGTTTTATGTTTCGAACATAGTGGTGTGACAATGTACAGGCACTTGCAACTTTAAATACGCTTTTGTCGAATGGATACCAAGCAAAACAACACTTAAGCAATTTTTTTTTCTCATTCGCAATATCTCTCCAAAACAACATTCTCTCAAAAAATACGTAGGATATTTTTGATAAGTCAAATTAAAACATTTGTTATTAATAAACATGTAAAAACACTTTAGTGGGCCACGATCCGTCACCAAATACTTTACGCAAAAAGTTGTTCGGTCCGAAGGAGTTTCATTAGCGTTCATCATTAGGCCAAAACACGTCGAAATAACCAAAAAAAATTCCAAAAACTGAATCCTGTAGGTTGCACCAAAAATGGACAGATGGACGGACGACCGGATAGACAAACTTAAACCGATTTAGAAAGTGATTCAAAAAGAAACTCTCAATCAATCCGTAAAGTAAAAGATGAATCCTATATCTAGTTCTTGTGGTGTTCAAACTTAACAAGCTCTTGTATTACGAGTGGTATAAAGAGTGCCTTTTTGCGCTTGAAAACTAAATACTTTTCAAACATCTTCCCGTACTCTACGAATCCTATGTCTTTCGCTGGCTATAGGAATGTACGTTACATGATTTTTTTCTTCCTTGCTGCAGCATACCCTAAATTAAACATATCTCGCGAAAATAGCTCTCGTGTTGCCATTTACCAATATTTTTCCAGAAATTAATTTAGTTTTTAGTACTTAAATATGCACTTAATAACTTCGCCAAATTTTATTATTCCATTACCTTTCCTTCCATTAGAAAAAATTATTTCATAGAACCGTTTTTAAGGCTATTGCAGTAATCGCACCCATTAAAGGGCAAATTTAGTAAAAATCTAACAATTTCAACCTCGAAAAGTGTTTTCACAAACTAATAACCCAATCAGAGGGAAACGCCTACCGGGTTTCCTTGCCAGCTTGCAAGTTAAGCACCAGATCGTATACACAGGCTCTTAGTAGTTCAGTTTAAAATAATATTTATAATTGAGCCAGATAGGCTACCTTGGAAAAATCTCACATTTCAGATTATTGAAGAATAAATTTATGGTAGACGGCGAAGTGCACAGTACATCACTAGGTAACTTCATCAACCATAGAACGAAGAGTTTCGGACACCATATCTAAAAGAAGGGAATTCCACTAAACAAGTGGAGAGAGAGATTACCATATACTGTAATTAATTATCTATGTTACGATCTAATCTATTCCAAGTCAGTGGTCGCGAGTTCAAATCTCAGGTGCGGTAGATTTTTCTTCGGTTGTAGCAAGAGTACTTAGTTAGTAAACGCATAATACTATGTCTATCTCTTTCTGTTTTCTCACTTCTTTCTGACATAGGCGACATCCCCTCAGTAAAAAAATGTAATCTTTTCAAATATTAAGAAAGCAACGCACGATAAGGTAGAGCGAACTAAATTATAAACAATTATTAAACTCATATGAATCATCTATGACTGCTGAAAATTTTCTCAATTGGAACACTGTATGGTCTGCAATTAATGACATTTCGGATGAAATTTATGTATTCGATTGCATGGTACGCCGCAATTTGCGGAAAATGCAAATGTTTCAAGTTTCATCCGAGTTCCATATACGAATATCTATCCTGCAATTTTTAATATTATATCCAACTATTTATTAAGCAGATTTTTTTTTTTTTGACATATGAAAAGAATAACAGTAAAAAACTCGCATTATTATCCCCTATTGTTAATACAATGTACATACATATAAATTTGTTGTTATAACAGCGTAAATATTGTATGGCGAATTTTTTTTACTTTTTACCCCTAACTTTCGAAGTGTACCATTTTTATACCATAAACTACCACAAGTGGTGCAAAGGTCCATTAAATTTGGATGGATATATATAGAACCCAAAAGTACTAGATACCACTAGATAGACCCACCTTTTATTATGCCGATCGATTAAGAATCACTTTCTCGGTCGATCGAAGCTTGTATGTCCGTCCGTCCGTTTTGTATTCTTGTGTTCAACCAACAAGTCGCAATTTTTGAGATGATATGATGAAATTTAGTACAGCGATGTGTTTCAGTCCAAGGACGAAGGCTATCTTCTATCTGCTCTGTTTGTTTTGTATCGATTCTTGCAAGAATAAAATCAAGTAAAATGAGATAAGAAAATAATGAAAAAACATGAAAAAATATTTATTGTCATAGTTACCTGGCATGTATATATATATACATGTATAAGTATATACATATACATACACCGCCAAAAGTAACCGCTCAAATTTATTAAGGTTCGGATAAAGCACACCTGTCCTCATTGAAAATTTTCTATATAGCACAGTGCATCATCTGTTGTTGATTAAATAATTGCACGAGTGAAAAATTGCAAGAAAAGAAAACTTGGCTTCTCCATATGGATAATTGTTATAAAAGTTTCAAAACAAGAAAAAAACAAGAAAAATCCATTATAATAGCAGTCGGAGACCACCGGTGAACATAGACTTCGTAAGCACTGATGCCTTAATAAACACGGTCCGTAGATATGAAATTTTGTTTACTCGCAAAACTCGTGGATATAAAAATATTAACTCAAGACAGATGGAATAGGAAAGAGTTACTCTGGAGCTCTTTCCACACTACACAAAATGTAACGATTATTGTCGAGAACAAAAAGTATTGGCATCCGGCAGCATTGGCAAAATATTTGAAACAATTTTGCTGCAAAGCACGAGAGATGAAAAGTGTAAAAAATTATGCACGAAATAAGGCGAACACTTTCTTGGCACAATATGAATTTTTATTACCTTTCATCAATTTGCCGAATTGTGCGAAATTGGCCTAATAATTAGTTTTGAAAAAAAAATACATTCAGTTCCATCGTACTCGCAGGTGACCTTGACGATAACGACTTAGAAATCGATTTAACATCCGATGGTGTTATAGATGCTAATCTGTATAATTTCCAAGAGCAACCAAGAACAAAGAAGATAATACCCACCTTATTGAAGTCACGTCTTCAGCGCCTGGGTATCAACACGATACTGAAAAACCGATGAAAATGATTCGAATCTTCCAGAACCATGCGATTTTCTTATTTCTAACCCGCGTAGTATCAAAGTCACTGACGAAAATTTATATTTTCGCAATAAGCGTAACCATGGTGTCGAAGCTAATAATTCTGGTGATAAAAACAGCAGCAATTCACGAAAACTTTCTAATTTTCCCAACAAAAACAATATTAGTTGTGACGCAGATATACAAAGTGAAATGTTGACCCGTTTAAATAATGTCGAAAAACGACAACGTTTAGAGTCACAAGATGATTATTGCAATCAAGAAGCAGATCGCATGTTTCTCTTGGATTTGAATAACGTGCCGTCAGCTTCAAAATGGGGAAGATAGCCGCGGCCTTTTACGATGCGACACAGAACCTTTTCTCTGAATCGATTTGTCTGTCCGTCTATCGATCTAGTATCCTTTCATGGTAATGTTTCTCAACCTACAGGTCCTATTGAATATCACTTTAATTTTCTGTTCAAAATCCAAATAAACCACAGGTTAGGGGACGTATGCCCGCTGCCTTCATCGACTAAGCACTTACTATACGAAGTATGGGCAAACTGTACCGAGATGCTAGCCCATGAACAAAGGGTTAGTATTTGGGACTCTCATCTGTTAGACTCTACGACAGCCCATTATTTGTGCTTACTGGGAAATGCAGACTATTGCCTTCTGTGTGCTTTACAAAGAATATCAGTTGTGTTCTTGTTATATCATTCAACTTATTGTCACCTAAAGGTAACATTCATTGGAAAAGTTTATGAAGGAAATTTAATATAAACTAACCTCCTTTTCATTTCAAGATTAGTTTATTGTAAACAAATTGAGAGAAATCTGCTTTAACATTGCATTAAATTGTAGTAAAATGCAAAATCCTTAAGCGTCTCGATACCTATAACAAAATTATAAATGACGCTTAAGTTTGAAATGCAATGTAAGAGCACAAATAAAATTAATCAATTTCCTTCTTCATTTCATTTGATTGTTCACAACAACGTCAATATGTTCTTCTTATGTATAATATGCTCTTTTGTTTTATTTTGTATTATCGCATACCGTTCTTCTTCTTTTTCCTATTCCTTTTCCTATTTCACATAATGTTGCTTTTCAAATCAATACACAGCAATCGCATTATTATCAATGTAATCTGCTTCCCTTTTATTGCTCTTTACCCTTGATTTAACTGCAAAGGAAGAAAATATATGCCGACTGCAAAAATAATGACGTCGTTAGTTCTTCTGTTAACGTATTCTACTGAAATGGATATACATGGAAGAAAAAGAACACACGTTATGAATGAAGTAAAAAAAAAAAAAAGGCTCTTGTTGGCCTAAGAGACTTAGCAAAGGGGGGTTTTAAGTAAACTTGAAATACATAGCAAAATATTTTATGTCTTTATGTGCGTCATTCCTGAGACGAAAGAGCCATAAAATACTCTTTTTTTTTTTTCTTTTTACCATAACAGTGCGAAATTAAACATAAAAGAAAATAGTCATTATCAACAACCAGCCTTTAGCTTTAATTTGAAAACATTTTAATAGACTTTATTATTTATTAGATTTAGAACTAAGCTTTAAAAGTTTTCGGTTAAAATTTAACGTTAATTTAACACAAAAATGTTGCAAAGTATATTTTATTCAACGCGCTGTTGTTCATTGTTAGCCACTGCCTTTTTCCCGCCTTTCTGACATTACATAAGTTGCGCGACGAAAAAATTACTCGCCTTTTGAGGTTATCCAGGAAGCGACCCATTTTTAGTGGCTTTATGTGTGCCGTTGAGAATATTACTCTTCAGATTAAAAAGCTTAAAGCGAAAGACTACGTCTTTCTGATTCCCCTAAATACAGAGAATGATGATGGGATGGTAGATAATTGGAGATTTTCAGTAGAGCTTTTCTTACAAAGAAAGAGAGAAACAAACGACTTCCAGAAAACAATATCTTGTTAGTCCCTCTTGTTCAGCGACCAATGAAACTATGTAGTCTACGGTGAGATTAAATATACAGTGAGAGAACCTTTTTCCAGACGAAGACTCATTCGCAGGTTTTGCCAGAATTCATTCCAAAAAAACTTCATATTTGGATGGGACTATATTGATAAACGGTAGTTACTAGCGTAAAGACCTAAGCTTTACGAGAATTATAACGGCAAGGGTGATTTTATTTGTAATTCTACATAACTAAGACTCGGTGGTTGACGATAATGCTGCTGTTGCTAATTCGCTGTCAAGATTTAGTTTTAACCGATTGTTTAAACTCCAGTTTAGAAGAGAAAATTTGATACGAAACGGGAGGAAAACGCGAATGACAAAATTACAAAAACAAAAAACCACTTCTACGGTATTTATTTGCCCGAAAGAAAGAGAAAGCGAATACCGAAACAGGTCTCACTATGTCGGCTCGTTGCCCAAGAAGACGGACAAAGCCGGATGTCTACTCAAACATCAACCACATCATAGCTCAAATACTGGAATTCGCCATCTTTGATTTTCATTAGTGATGGCATTTTCAGCCTGGCCAGATCTCAACAGAAAGCAAATGTTTTCGACTGGGATGCCCCAAGCGCATTATAAGTCATGGGACCTTATACCTAATTAAACCTAACTTATCCTAGAGGATTTCAAATACATTGAGGTTGACTTGCCACAGTTTTACCCAATAGATTAAGTTGTTACATCCCCTTTTAGCCATCTTTCAAATTTAATTACAGAACTAACATAAATAAATTAAAATCCAAAGAACATAAATCGACTTTTTTCCTATTATTGAAAAGTTTAATATTTTTAGAGACGAGATGTAGAACTAATTGCCTATGACAGAGTTTTAAGATAATAGTAATAGCGGAGGTTGGACATTTTGAAATTTTTGCTCCTACATTTAAATTAAAAACACATTTTCTTTCACATATATAACATTACTGCATGAAGCGTAACTAAGTTAAATAGAATTAACGAATGCCAATAAAAGTTTCCGAAAATTTATCTGCAGTAAAAACTTTTGCATTAACAAATATATCCAGAAATCAATGAACACAAATCTGCATAAATAAGAAAATAATTTTGTTTAATTTAAATATCGACGCGATAGCGATTACAAAAAAAGAAAGTCTTTACTGTCCAAATCAAGCAAAAAGTTTACATTTTATTGTTTAATGGAGGACGTCCTATGTTAATGAATAAAAAATGTATAAAAAACTGTTATATAACTATAATAAACGAATTGGCAGAGGTTAGCGTAAAGGTTAACTCAAAAAGTTAGTGTTTTTATGATTGTCGCCATCGCTATCGCCAAAATCATATCAATTGTTAATAAAATTCAAAAATATTTTTCTTTCCGATAATATTGTTTGCAATATTGATTGCTTTAATCAGCAAATACGGTTCTCAGAGGACGATTTCAAAGAACTGCAAAAAAACCTAACGCGCAGACGCTGTTCAGAAAGTTACGCCCATCGAAAATTTAGATTATAGTCTCTAAACTTTAGGGAAAATGTAGAAAAATGTTGTCTAGATATAGAGCGGCATTTCTATTCCTAAAGTGCGCACAGATCTATTCGAAACACATATATATTCGTAGTACGATGTCTTGTGTTTATATAAGTTTTTTCGGTCTCTTCCAACTGGAGTAGACTACCAAAATTTCCCATGTTAGCATATACAACATATTTGGCGACGGGTACATAAAATTCGATTTAACCCGAATGTAGTTTGGTGCTTTCTTAATATCATCAACTCATTCGTTACATTATGCCTTTGTTAAAATTTTAAACAATTCTTATATAGGAGAACACTTACATTTACTGTCCCTGTGAAAAACTATGCCTCTCGGACAGGACTTTTGAACAAATCTTTTTTCATCTTTTAATAATTGTAATTGTATAGGTGAGACATGGATTGGTTGATACGTTTATCACAAGTAATATAATAATACCTTTGTCGTAGACCTTGCGTTAGAATAAGTAACAACATGAAAAAAAGTCTTGTCATTGAAATCTATGATCAATGTGTGAAAGATGAACAACGTCTTTAATAAAAATAAACGAAAGTTCGCACTTAAAATTGGCCACACAAGTTATTGCTTATCTTTGCTTTCATGAAAATTTTTAAAAGACTATGTTCTCAACTCGGACCTATCGCGTAAAATTTTTGCGAACACTTAACTTTCCTAATGCCCATCTGAATGAATTCCTGAATTTGTATAAAAAAGTTCGTTTTGCATCTAAAGAATAAATCAAGTCATAAAGAAGAAGTCCAACTGGGATAACCGCTCTCTTCTATAGAAAACAACTGTCTTCTCAATTGATTTTGATCTGACTACCAAATATAAATTTCTTTAATGAATAATCTACAAACACGAAAGAACAAAGCAAACAAATAGAACAACTTTCCGAACTAATTTATTGATGTATAATACTCGCCTGTTGTGGAAGGCAAATAAAGTGTATTACCAGTCAACACTATCAAGTATTATAAATGAAGCATACTTTTAGCAATAACAGAATTAAATGCACATAATCAGCGTTTTTAAATACGCAATTAAAAGCATCTCACTCTTTATTATATGTAGTTTTTGCATTAAATTAAAAGCGCATAAAAGTGTTGAATAAAATATTGCCCTAAAACCTTCAACTGAGTTTAGACGGATATCTACACATGCGTTGTTATGATTTCACGCTAACAGAAAAAGCGCATAACATATATATATATGTATACATATCGCCTCGTTAATAATATTGCAAAATGGAAAATGTGTAGAAGGAAACAAAAAGAACAATCATTTAAAAAAAATATATATTTCCAACTAGCTTCTCATTCAATAGGGAGAATATTGAAATGTTTGATTTGAATGGTTTGCGCTATAAAATATGGCATCGCTTTGATGTGCAACTAAACAATCATGTGCACGTAAGCGACGCAGTTTTCATATAAAATATTTATAAAGTACGTGTATGCCATATATATGCAGATTTTACCAAAAAATGAACGAACGGATTTAAATTTCCTTTTATTTGTTCTTTTTTTTTTTTTTTTTGCAAATTTTTGTTCACTAGGAGTGAAAACTAGGCAAATAAGTCAAAGCCAAATGCTGTTATATGTAGTTGCGTGCTTTAAAAACTTAATGAATACACATATGTAATACGACTGTGTACATATGATGAAAATTTGTTGCAGTGTGTGAAAACATGACCTGAACTTTCTTTGTGTACAATGATATACTAAAAGACTTTACTTAGTCCATACAAATATTATAACATGAGGGGGTTAAGAATATCAACAAATAATAAAAAGCATAAAATAGAGAAAAAAAAAGGTCTTCTATAAACACGAGTTAGTATGCCAGGGTGAGTAAGTGCTGCTATAAAAACATATTTTGCAAATTGAAGAATTAACATGACACAAATGGGTTTTTAAAGAAATTTCTGAAAACGAAAAAAAAGAAAACCAAATATATCACGACAGACATTTAACATTCAAAAGTAAAACAAAAAAAAACTAATTACACAAACATTAAATGCACAAGAGCGCATTAATCAAATCCATATGTTTATTGCTAAAAGTATGCTACGAATATTTATTTTAAGTTTAAGTTCAATTTATTTGTACGATTGTGATCACGAAATCAGGTTAACTTTTCATATAACACTAGATTTACAGAAAGTCGGATAAATTTTGTGAACAGTCACAGTCGCAAAAACTTGAAAAAGCAAGCTGAACTTTCTCATAAATATCTCCCTTTATCGATTAAGGTTACGAGATTACAAAATAGAAGGGATTTGTGAAGAAAAGACAGACCATTCCACAGTGCACAAGAAAATAAAACAAACTCTGAAAATGCAGACATTTTTTTCTTATATTTCCAGTCCATGTTTTACGAGCCACTTGAATAGATATACATACATACATACATACATGAGCCGTTCACAGCTCAAAGTGATTAACTTAGTGGTTATATTTAAAATGGCTTTCTTTAATCGAACTTAAGGCATTACATAATAACAATTTTTATGGTCATTGGAAAAGAAATGTTTTTTTTTCGCAAGAGAGACAGCGATAGAGACAAAAAATTTATCAATGTCATATCTTTTGTCTTATTCTTTACCGTGCTACAAGAACAAATATCTTATGCGAAGTATTCGGTTTACATAAACACCTGTTAAGGAGAGTCCTACTGTGCTCTCTTACAGACATGTACAGAGTTTCGCATCAATAAATCCAATTGCTGAACTGTTTCACCTGTTTGCGCGTACAAAAAAAGTACATTTTTCGTTCGCATAGAATTTGTTCTAAATTTTGCTTACGGAACAAATATTGTACAACAGGAAAGTTGCATAGGGCCTTTCGTGCATGTTTACAGAAAAATGGTTACAAAGGAAGATGCGTAGCTGCTCGGACGACTGTTAAAATATCTAGGGGAGAAAGTCAGGTCAAGTGAATTGAAGATTTCGCCCTCGAAAGTCGTCGATTAAGAATTTGGAACCTGTGCATATTTCATTTAGCGTAAACTAAACAATTTTAGCAGAGGTTTTGTACCTGAACGGCATCAAAGTTTGATTGGTTCAAAAAACACCCACACAGTCGCACAACCACTATATTCGTCTGATTCCGCGGCAAGTAACCATTTACTGCTCAACAAACTTAAAAGGCTTCTCCGGGTACCGTTTCGGCTTCAATGAGCGAATAGAAACAGAATCGAAGAAAGCGGTTAAAGCCATCTTGGACTTTCTTTGTTGTTTCAGAATTTGGAATGTACATCGGAATAAGTTCGTCTTGCCCGGTCTGCGTATACTTTGATGATGATGAAATTGAGGTTTGGGAGAATAAACAACAATTGTTCGTTTTATAAACAAAGTCATATAATATGTGAACATTTTAATGGGCAACAGTATATGTTACCTGAATGCGAATTTCATATAAATGCTTTCATTTTTACGTTTTCAAACACATACAAATAGACGAGTATACAACATTTCTCAGAAATTTAACTGAAGGCAATAAAAAAATTTAACATTCGTTATTTAATTTGAACTTATATGAGAACATTTTGAAACTTTAATAAAATTATTTTCATGTTTCATATGCGTCGCGCTCAAATGTTCTGCAAGAGTAACTATAACCCGCGGCACATGGATTTCGATTGTTTTATAAGCTTCCTAACCGCTTAGTTGTTAGCAAAATTAAATAAACAGCAGGTGCACAAAAAAAAAACAACAAAAATGCAGAAAACTATAAAAACCTTGGATATCCAACCGTAACATTTTATTAAAGGTTAGAATTTAAAGAAATTCATAGAATCCGCAGCGGATAATAAAAATTGTTTTGGTCTTAGAATTAGAAAATTTTTCATTATTGCTTATAAACCGAGTCCTATTACACTTCAAATACCGGTGAAATTAAAATGACTTGAAATTGGGACCTGCATCAATAACAATGTGTAGTGAAACGTCAAATAAGCAACTCAGACGAAGTCGTCAGAACTTTCAGAGGAGCGTAGGTAAACTAGCTTGTTTCACTTGCGAGAGGGCATTTTTGGTACCATTAAAGGCAACACTGCAAGCACACGAAATACCCACACTTCGATTTGCCACTTTAACAGAAATGGCACTTCGATTTCTCTCACGACTTACATTAAGGCGAACTCTGTGCTCTTTAATCAGATAGTTTGAGAGAATAATAACTAAACCCTTGACCAAAACATGTCGCTGCATCAAATTTCATTAAAGTATTTCAAAAATTGGCGAGCAGACAAACTTGGATTGATTCAGAAACGATCGGTACAATAAAAGTTGGTGTCTATCCCAAGTCCTTCTGGATATTGCATACGCCCATACAAACTTAGTTTACTTTTATAAAACATTTAGTGAAGGATACAATAATATCCTTGAAGAAGAAAAAAAACGTATTCGGTCATAGCCGAATCTTTTTTGCAGCCATCGCCACGATCCCAAAGGAAGAAAGAGGATTATATTTTCATATATTTGGTATATGATTTTGTGCTACCTTAAGAAAACTTCCAAGTACCCTTTGTTGCATTGTATGTGAAGACGAATTGCTGCTTATATAGCCCACAGCGGTGTGGTCTGGGCAGCCAATGCGATTGAGAGTCGATCGTATTCCGATTTCGCTTTTATTCTTGACGGTGCAGATCATCAGTTGGAACGCAAAGACCACTCTCAATGTCTAACATTGAATCTAAATACTAAGCAATGTCGTAAGCTACGAAAGAAGTAGCATGTTAAAGTGACATGTGAAATGAAATTAAAATGGATTGTCATTCTATAAAGTTATGTAGCGGTGTGCACAAAGCAAAGTGCGCATACACTTGCCGTAAGTATGGGATATTATTTACACACGAAGCACATTGATGTCAGACACCATCGCATACATGAAAAGTGTGACATTAAAAAAATAGTTCTAGGCTAAATGAACTTAGCATTACTGCTATGCTTGCTGATATACTCATAACAATATTCCACATACATAGACGTCTCAAATGCATGGTCAATAATGGCGCGGGATCTTTTCTTAATTTGTCAACTTTAACGCATTGTTATTATGCATTTTTTCATTTATTGTTTTTATACTTGGTCTTGTCTCTTATACACATCTAAATGTGTATAAGAACGCATTGTTATTATGCATTTTTTCATTTATTGTTTTTATACTTGGTCTACTTCGAAAGGCAGTGTTGAGATATGTAACGAAGCAAATAATTCTATATGAGCATATATTAGGCATGTGCGTAATCCAGAAAAGGACTTGAGACAAATCCGTCTTTTATTATACCGATCGATCTAAATGGCTTGCTGCGTCAATTTAGGCTTATCTGTCCGTCCGTCCATCTATCGGTATTGTTTCCCTGGATTCAACCAATGCAGGCAGCACCTACCTTTTGACCCACGGACTGTGGGGTAACTGCGTAATTGTGCGTAATTTTCTACACTCTTCATCCTTCGGGCTGTGTTGGCAACAAGGTGTCCGAGCTTTCCCCAACGCTGTCGGATGCCAACACGTATTTTTTCTTGAAGTTTAGAGTTGCATTTTGTGTAGTATGGAAAGAGCTCCAAAGCCACCTTTTCCCATTTCTGCTCTCTTAAGTTAACATGTTTATACCCAGTACTTTCCCGATTGTACAAAATTTCATATTTACGCGCACTGTTTATTAAGGCTCCAGCGCTTAGGCTGTTTATATTTACCAAGGGTTTGCGAGTAGTATTATTATGCATTTTCTCGTTTATTTTGATTGATATTTTTGCAACAGCTATTCACACCGAAGAGCTAAAATTTTCTCTTGTAATATTTTCACTATTTCCTCTTCTTCCACAAAGCAACAACAGATGATTCGTTCTGCTGTTGAATTAGTACAGGATTGTCTTTGGCTGATGTTAAATAAACTTGAACGATTACTTTTAGCAGTAGACACATATTATTTTTATAACTTCGCCTGTTTTGTTTTTTTTGCTATGATCAATTTTATGAGGATTTTTTTTTCAATCGATATTTATTATTTAATTACTTAAATTATCAATCCGATGTTTCGGATACTTTCAAATGCCTAGTCTCGCTGAAATCAAAATGCTGACCACCGCAAAGAATATCAGATGGAAAGTTTTCGATCGATATATCGGACACTTCCTAATGTTCGATTATTTTATAATTTTGCTTTCATATTTCGTTCCGATGACAATGTAATATCGTAGAATCAATTTTAGAATATCGTTAGTACGCAATAAATAAAGTATACGTTGTCTGGAGGTAGCAAGCGCCCGTGTGTATGTAAGAGCAGATATAAGAAGAAGAAGATAAATAGAAGATTGTGAAAACGAGAAGAGTCATAATATGACTAAGATCGTTTTTATGTTCAGATGATAAGTCGCCCAACTACGGGAGCACAATATCTATAAAGAACATAGCGATCATGAAGATTGTGCTTTGATTGACGAAAGTAAGAATATTCCGGATCAAAACAACTTTCTTAATAGCGAAAATGTAATACAAAAACCTTGTGCTCTGAATACTTACCGCACTTCACGTGAAATATTGGACTTTTATATATAGTGCGTCGTCTCTGGAGAATCTCCAAGGGTACAATGTTTTTTTTTCTCCGATCAGCTTTTTCTTCTTCACACACAGAAGTTTAAAATTAAACAATATTTAAAGTAAATATACTTTAATATATAAATGTTAAGGTTGATTTCGTTTGTGCCGCGCAAGCGCGAGCCAACAGTGTTTTCCCTCTTCCGGGAGGTCGGTACAACAAAACACCTTTTGGAGGTTGTGTACCCAAAATCTTGAACCTTTTTTTATTTCTTGTTGTAGGCTTGAATTATTTCTTGGTGTAGGCTTGAAATTATTTCTTGCTGTAGGTTGATTGAAATTATTTCTTGGTATAGTTTAAGTTAAATTTACAAAATAATGTATGTGTGGAGGAACCGCGCGGTTTAGTGTGACTGCTAAGCGAATGGCTACAAAAATCGCATTCAGCACTTGTTGATAGCAAAAGAGAGTAGTAAAGTATGATATGCACAGGCTTGCCATATTGGAATCAAAATATCAACCAAACAGTAATCGATTAGTAATCGATTGGTGTTAAGTTACTGAAAAAAGAGTAAGGGGTTAAGAACGCGGGAAAAATTTTACTTCCACTGTTATATTCAGCTATTTGACTAAAGTGATTGATTGCAAAAGCAAAAAGTAACTCCCAGCTACGTTATTACCAGTCCTTTTTTCAAGGCCGTTGCTAGAGCCTGACGAATGAACATTCCTTCACCTCGAAATGTTTCATAGCCTGTAGCTTGTCACCGCAGACACGGGCTTTGATGTGATAAGCCACTGCTAGTTAAATCACAGAACCACTGCCACATGGATAGACTCCGTTAGCTGGTGACTCAGCGATGACCACTCACAATAATACTATCACCGTAAGTAAAGTTTTTTACTTCCAAATTTTTAGGAATCTCGCTACATCGTGCAACTGCAAATTGTACTGAGAATATTTATACTTGAGAACGAGCGAACACATGTACAGTCATTTGGAAATTGCAGTCTCTTACCGGAAGACCTTTTAGCAATGTAACACATTGTATATAAGTTGGAATAAATATGTTCTTCTTAAGGCACTCACATGCTTTTCATAATTATTCATTAAGCGCAATTTCGCTGTTTAGCAAGCTATTAATTTCTAAAGTATATTTTATGGTGCTTTGTTAATTAAACCTTATAAGTAAAGTATTTAAGTTTGTGGAGAAATTTATAAAACTTGTAAGCAGGATTTTAATTTCCGATCACGTTTCGTAGCCTTACTAGATGCTTGAGCATTTCGTGTTGTTACTTATAACGTGTCATTGCCTGCTATATCCGTTTCTTGCCTATGCTGTGCCGTTAGTTGCACAGCATATCCATTAAAAGTACACTGAAGTAAAAAACCATTATTTCTTTCTTTGTTTTAATTAACTTTGGCTCTTAAACGTGAAGATTAATATTGTTATTTAGTAGTTTTCTTCAACGCACCTTTTTTCCCATGCCGCTATGAAAATTCTTCTTTATTAATCACAACTCGCTCTCTAGTGCGTCTTTGAGGAGCAGTTATGAAAAGTTTTAAAGCAAATAATGAAAGGACAGAAATAAAAAGTTTTAATTGAATTAAGCAAAAAAGTCCTTAAGTTTATTTGAAACTTTATACAGTGTTTAGGAATTGAAGAAAGAGAAGGAAGAAAGAATTTGAAATATTGCACTTTATTTAATCAGCTAATAAATTAAATAAATTAAATGTCCGAAACTTTTGCATCCGCCTTCCTTGTCGAAGACGTGGCCGATTTTTCGATTTTTATGCAGGTACGTGGAATATTTGCATAAATTTTTATTGCTATATCTGTTCTGGTATGTTTGGTTTTGAGAACAGAGATGTTTTCAGTTCGCGTTGCACTGTGGGCGTTCCCTTTGATTGATTTGGCCCATTTTCAACACCAACCCGCCTATAAGAACCTCTTTTTGTCAAATCTAAAGCTGATATCTTGATTTTAGCGACGATTTAAAACTGACAAGCACATAAATGGTATTCGAAGTATGACATTCAAAATAAAATTTTCATAATATTTTCGACCGTTCGTTTCCAGCAAAAGTGATCCAGAAAAATGGTCTTCAACTTGGACTGACAATTTTTCTTCTGTAGGCCTATCGCCTTCTCTTTAGGACTGGTTCAGATCGGCGCAGATACATCAAACAGGTTAGCAGCCCATAAAATGGATCGATCACTACTTCGCCTCGAAACCGTGGGAGTTTCTGGAAACCACTCTTAAAAGTGTTATGGGAACTCCTCTTCGTAGGAAATAATAAGTTATTAGTAGTTTGTCGATTTTAAGCGAGATTGTGTTTACATGAATCCAACTTCGAAATGCTACCCTTGTCCCGTACAGCGATAATTACTTGTTTGCTAAAATAAAACAATGCCGCAGAGACAAAGATTTGGATCAAAAGATGAGATCATTGCAAAAACAGAGAGGCTTGACAAGGCAGCCAAATCAGCAGCAAAAAATCAAACTAAATATTGGAAAAACGTTGAAATGATTATTTTGGTATTGGAGGAGGTATAAGCTCGAATTGTGAAATTTTGTCGCTTAGCCCCGAGAGTAGTTTACCGATATATTACTTAATTTGGAAAAATAAAAAAAAAACGTTGAGCATGTGCTTTCTTAACGACTGGCAGACTAAAACATTGCCGCCTCGCATAAAGGTTGCAGACGATATTTATTTCATATTCTTCATGTAGCGTTAATAAAAAATCAATAGATTTTAGTAAAAGAAAATGTTTGTCTACGAGCACAATAGCATTGAGAAAGGGTTGAAAAGAAATAACAACAAAAGCATTAGTTATTACGCTTAGGAAAGTGAAAATAAATTAATAAATAGGTCAGCAAATAGTTGATGCAAAGTAGTAAAGCAGACACACAGTTTCTTTTGCTGATGTCGATGTAGAAAAATCAGCCCCTCTTGAGGTTCTACTAGAGCGTATTCATGACAGATCATGTATTCCAAATGTGGAAAGACGCACTCAAGGTCGTAGGGTTTTCTAAAGCGATATAGAAAACACTTAAATGCAGCCCACTATTTACGCGGCCTACATTCGCTGCTCTTTAATCGCATTTGTTGATGACAACCAGAAAATGAAGTCAATCATTTGTTCACATTAAATCACATTAAATAGCGCATGATGCTTATCCTTATCTCATGGAGCGTAAACCATAGCTTCAGGTTGCATCAATCTTGGCATTTATGCAAATTCGCCGCGACCTTCTTCGTACGTCATTGGCATATGTGAGAGACTTCTTCTCGATCACAACGAATCTCTTCATTTTATTTCAGCAGTGCTTGGCAGCATGAGACTCGGTCAACTAAATTTTTCATTGTTATTTGATGTTGTATCCAAATTTTGTATTCATCGTACTATTTCGTTTGAAGCTTGACTTCGCAGCAATGCCTTAGGGTAAGGTGTGTTCGAGCCTCAATTAAGAGTCTCATCAACTTTATCAAAGATTGGTCAACCAGAGCAAACAAACAGCACAGCATTTTTGTTCTGCTAAGATTGTTTTAAAGCATTTCCACCATAAAACCCACGGACTTTGTCACAAATTTAGGAAACATTTGTGCCTTCGTCGAAGTGATATTATAAAAAATAATTGCTTTTTCAGAATTTGTACTCATTTTCAACACGCAATTACTTTACTGAATGAGCAAATTCCGCAATGTCTTTTTTTTCTTTACGTTTCTATGAATTCTCAACTTCCACACACGTCATACTGTAGCTGAAGCTAAGGAGATTTAAAAACTTTTCCTTTGTCCCAATATATTCTCGACCATAGTGTATCATATAAACGACGCTGCATGCAAATAATATTTTTCATCATAATGCCAAATTCCTTTTATAATGGCTGTTGCTAAGCAAATTTGTATACTTATCATGGCTATTATAAATAAAAGGACTTCACATGACGACAACATTATTGAGATTTTTTTTTTAAATTCTTTTCATTGAATTCTTTCATGTTTCCATCATATATTTTAAATCACAATTTTCAATTCGTAGAACACACTTTCCATGAACGCATTTATGTTCATTCAAAGTCAGTCAATTATAAGGGATTTTAAACAAAAAACTATACGAATGTGTCAACTTTGTGAGTGCAGTCAGAGGATTTGATGAATTTTCATTGTAAAGTTATTAGAAATCTAATGAGAAAAGACAAGACAGAAAACTCAGTTTCCATTACTGTAGTTTTGAAAACTTTTACTAAATAGCACAAGACTTGGTCTTGGCAACACAACTGTTCTTACCTTTAGCTTGGTATTGTATTAATGTACGTAGGGTACGCAATAATAAAAAAGACAAAAGAAACTCTACTCATATACGACTTATTTACAAAAGTTAATCAATAAGAAAGAAATAAATAAGGAGAAGAAGATATGACTGAAGAAATTTTCGGTCTCTTTGATTGGCCGAAAGAGAAAATAATTTGATGCTTTAAGAAAAATTGCTTAAAATAGTTTTATCATAATTGAATTTTACGTTCAATGCTGTTAATATTAATCTATAGCTTTATGCCAAACAATCAAGAGTCACTGGAAAAGCCTAAAACAACGTGTTATTAGTTTACACGTAATGCCCAAGAAACTCAGAAAGCCGAGTTCTTTATTTATATTGTACTCTGGGATTGTTCCTTGATCGATGTGACCCAATTTCAGTACCCACTGGTGTACAAGAGCTTCCCATACTTCCGCCAAATATGAAGCTTCATTTTTGTGATCGGAAAAATGTTAACCCCTTGCCCATGATACAGACAGACAGACAAAGACGGCCATGCTTAAATCGCATATGCTTTTTGTTTTGAGAAAATAAATATACAACTAATTCTCTTTTTACACGTTCTCGGAAAATTCGTGCAAAAAAAGATTTTTGCTAAAAGAAAGACTAATAGATCGGTCCACTCCTAAAAAAGGAAAATATATTTCGTGCTTACACATTTTATTTAAAGTATACTTTGACACTGAATTGCGTAAAAAATGCATTACGTGTATACTCTATGCACAATTCGCTCATATAAGGCATTTAATCGGCCTAACGTAGCTGGATTGCGAAAAACAAAGTAAAATTACAATGCATAGTTGGGTGAAGTGAGAATCAAAAATCAGAAACATTCATTACAAAAATTCATAGAATATTGAAAATCGTGGTAACACAAGACAATTCGCGTAAAACAAGAGTTTTTTTCTTTCTAACTCATGTTAAATAAAACTTCGTGTAAAAAAATTCGTGTAAAAAGAGAATTCTGATGTTATTATCACCCTAAGGACGTAACTTGCCAACAGGAATTCATTTAGTACCAGAGCGCTTAGAAGGAAGCTTGAAGTTTTAAGGAAGAAATTTCTTTCCTAATCTGAATTTATCGGCCCATATGTTGGAAAATGAAAAGCAGCTTTTAAGTCAATAAAAAAAGTTTGGCTTTTAAAAATGTACAGTGGTTTCATCTCCCCCTTGAAAAACTCACTCATTACATAAGTGCTGAGAAAAAGCGACGTAATTTTGGACATGTAAAATATGCACTCGCTGATGATGGATGCTAATGCACGTCTGGACAAATCGTCGCGTTTCTCTTCTACTTTACACCACTTCTTTAGAAGAGAACTGCACCCGAAAAGACATTTTCCTCCCGGAAGGACCCCTTTTTGCGTTATACCAATCAATTTAGAAGCATCTGAGCCGATCTAACTTTGTCTCTGCGTCTGTCCGTCTTATTTTCTTGTGTTCTACTTGCAGACGGCAACTTTTGCAATATTTTGATGAAAATCTCCTATAAAGCCTTCTTCTCAAAAGTCTTTTATGAATACCTGTAGGATGGCCATGGCCCACTATAGCGTGTTTTTTTTCTACATTTTTCTATATTTTTCTACCTTAATTTAGTCGAAACTGCTTACAATATAAGCTATACATTTTAAGTGCTTGATTAGTTTGTACTCTACCGGTAGAAATTGCAACAGAATTTTATATAAATAAATAAATAAACTCTTGAAAAGCTTTAAAAGTACTCTACATGTACATTTCTTAACGTGTCTTTAATCTTTAATTTGAAAATTCGGGATTTTTGAAGACCTCGTATCTTCCACACTTTTAATATGTTCGGCCTATGCTCTTATAGCATGTCTTTAATTATATATGATGTATGCGTTGAATTGTTTTTTGCAGAGAAAATTATCAGTCATGTTAGCTTTTGTTTAATCGATTTCTGGTGTCAAATGCTTTTTTGTGTTTTATGCTTTTCTGCGCTGAAATTTGATATAACAAAAGCAAATTTAATTACATAGTTGTTGCAGTATTTCTTCAATGCGCTTATATAATATAATATAAGATTTTCAGTGTATTTTATCAATCATGTAACAAGCGTCTCAATGATTTTTTTTTGTTCATTTCTCTGTGCACTACATCCTCATATTCGTCGAGATGGTTCAGAGTGTCGCCCCACACTACTCCCCCCCCGCAAAGCTTAAACGTATTGTTTCTAGCAAGCCATATATGGGTACAAGAAATTTTGCTTTGAATGACAGATTTAATGGCGATGAAAGCGAGTACCAATTATTTAATAACGATAATCTCAGTTCTGCCTATGACATTTGTCTTGAAATATGTATTGTCGCCTTTAAAGGCATGATACAGACTTTCGTATGTTGCTTGTAGTGTTCGCTTGAGAACGTCATTTCTAATAAAGAAGATGCGTGTCGCCGTCAACTGCTCTTGAATAAATGGGGTAAATTTGCAGTGAGGAAACAAGTGCATGTATATACCAATCACTGATGTTGATCCAGCGATAATCTGAAAATAGTGTTGTATCCCTTAACAGCAGGAGTGATATCGGTATCTTCTTTAATGCCTACACAATAGCCTAAAGGTATAAATGGTGGTACATTTGCTCGAACGTCCATTCCGTGACAATTGATTGCTATTTTCATTATTGTGTGGAACCTCTGGATAATGCTGTCAAGCATTAAATGATGCACTGTTTGCGTGTTTAAATGCGTTGTCGAAGTAACTTTATCACGCTCTAAAAAAGTGACGATTCCAACTGCCTTTCTCAGCTGCGGTATGTAGCGGCAGGTCACAATGACTAAAGGAATTTGAATAGAATATGGAAGCAATATATTTCGGCTAATTAAGCTCCCATTCGGCATTTGAAACAAAAACTGACAGTGGGTCCATAATCCTATATTTATAAGTTGCAATTGGCTATGAATTTTTTATGCGTTAATAGATGGAGAGAGGAGCCGTTGAATTTTAACTTTTAAACACCATGTATAGGCTCGTGACGATTTAATGTTTCTCGTACTAATTCACATAAATCGGTTTGCAACTTTTTCACATCGTTGTGGGAAAATACAAGCAATGACGTAAGAGCGGTATTACAAAATTATTCCGTAAAATGTGGTCGTTGTTCACTAAACGCTTGTATGTTCGTGCCAGATAATATGAGCTCTTTGCGGTGACGGTAGAATGCTTCAGCTGAAAATTGTTTGCCTCCGTCACTTTCTTGGCTTTCCACTGTATTCGAGTTCATTATGGATGCATAATGCCTGAATATACGAGAAAGAATCGACAAATACATTTTGATCGCCGAATATCTGTCGAAAGTGAACTCAAAATATCTACGTGACTTATTTGTTTGGTTGGGGTTCTTTCCGTTTAAGCAGGGAAGGCATACAACAGCGGCTTAAGCTCTGTAAAACTACACAATTGTTGCTCTTCTACGTTCGAAATACTTCTTTGTATGCCGTTATCGTGTCTACTCTAGCGCTGTCGACCCGCGTCCCGAGCTTCGGATTCAAAAGGTATAAGCTTTGCAATTTGTAACTGCATTTCCACATTAGAAGCCCCTCTACGGAACCTAGTGATGCGGCCGACTTTTGAAAAACTAGCAAAATCACTTTGCATAATCCCTTTTTGAATTTTTCGAACCGCGCTGAAGTTATCGTTCCATTTAATTATAGATCATACCCTACTCTCTGCTGCCTACTCTGAGGACTTGTTAATATCTCAAGGTATTCTCCTGGCTTCGACAAGAGAGAATGAAAGAATTTGGCGTTCGGGAAAGTATGTTCCAATATTTTCTAATCCATAATTGCTTTGAGTTTTTATTTTTTTTTATTTTTGTCAATGACATTTACATTGACAGTGTGACCCCAGTGTGACGGTTCCCAGAAAGATGGCAAGCTAGCTGATTACATCAAAGTAATATATAATAATTTTTCGGAAACTGTTTCCAACTGTACGCAGGCTTCTATTTCATCCTTTGACGTGATGAAGATCCCGTTCAATAAATCCATTTGACTGAATTAAAACACAGAGCGGCATTTGCGTGCCGAAAAGAAAGATTTCGATAAAAATCCACGAGTTTTCAGTCGTATCCTATTGTGGCAGATGTGCTCCTATGGGTGTATATATTGCCGTTTCCCTTTTCGTTTCCCTTTTGACTTGCTGATTATGTATAAAGCAGGAGTTCGCCAGTTGCGGAATTTATATAAATATTTGATTTTATAACCTTTGTGATGTGCTTAATATTATGAAAGAATTTCCATTTTAGAGTTTATTATCAATCACGTACCAGTGTCTCAATGATTTTCTTTTATTTACTGCTTCGTGTGCAGCCTTGGTCGCAACATTGACCCACCCTGACAAAGCAGACAATATTGCACACAAAGAACTTAACAAAGAAAATGATTGAGATGATAACGCGTGACTGATAAAAAAAAAAACAAGTACTTGTTGCATCTGTTTAAAATAATAGAGTAAAACTTCATACAACTTGTAGGAAGTGTCTAGAACACACTGGATAATTGGGAAAATGTGTGATGATGACGTCAAAGGTCGCTGTTTATATTTTGGGGTGATAAAAAGCACCCTAAACTGTGAAGAGAAGGAAATTAAAGCCAACTCGATAATTCAAATAGTTTTCTTAAAATAAGCACCATTTGCAGAATCGTATAAAACGGATTGCATGCTAACGCTTGCGCCAAGTGTATCTTTCCTCCCCTTCATATTTGCTTGTCAATAGAAATCAACAAATAAAATACCTAAATATTTAAATTTTTTATTGTTTTTATTTTTATATATTTTTAGAATACGTAACAGTCGCGGTAGTTTAGATAGCATAGGTACGGCAGCAGCTTCTTCGGCCGCTTCACAAGCCAGTTCAAGTGGTGGCTCGAATACCAAAATGGATATGAGTAATGGGGGCATTGGTAATGGCTCCGGTAATAACAGTATAAATAATAGCCCACAACACTCCCATCACCAGCACAGTCCACACCGTTCCGGAAACGCGATACGTAATAATGCTCGCGATAATTGGTCGAAAATGCCCGAACCTTTAAAAGGCCACAAATCAGAACAAAAAGACAAATCCTCACCTTCACGTTGCACCCTAACCGGTACAAGTTCGTCGTCGAAACAGGGATCACCTTCGGGACGCACTAAAGGAGTTCCACCTAGTTTCGGTTACGTAAAACGTGCTAACGGCACAGCTACGTCCACCGCTGAACAACAACAAATTGCCATGATGATCAACGTCGGCAATGGCGGTCCACAAAATGGACGTACAGCTCATGTATCGGCAGTGCCAAGAACAGCGGCGGGGGGAAATGGTCGCAAAATGTCGGGTGGTACACAGACCTTACCAAGTGATATAACAAGTACGTATTAAGCTTAAAGCAAAAGTCAAAAAGAAAACCCAATCGATCGCTGCATTTCCAGGAATACCTCCCAACACTCAGCATCGCAGTTATTCTTTGACTGGTCCGGGTGCTACGCAATTAAGTCAATCTATACGCGAACGTTTAGCCACCGGATCACACAGCTTACCAAAACCAGGCACTGATGTCTACCAACATAGGTATGTTTCATATAAATTCTTTAACAAAATTCTGCTTTCATTATTTTCATTATTAAAAGTTTGCTTATTCAAGCGAGCACTAAATAATTATGTAAACGAATCCTATATTAATTATTTCCCAATATTAAATGCATTAATACATTTACTGTTGTGTAAGCAAGAAAAAATTATCTGCTCACAGTGATAAGCTTATGGTCAATTAAATGATTAATACATTTTTACATTCGCATACCGCTAACGGTGAATTGTCCTTAGTGGGTCCAAAGGAATAACTTGACATAAAAATTTACTGGTGGATCACGTGAGGCTATTTTTTGAAGGCCAATCTCGAAAAATTTGAATCTCATCAATGTCGTTTACAACGCGTCCTATGGAAGAGCCCTCACAAAAATTATGTCATTCGACGGGAGTAAAATGTGATTATAGGGGTTCTTTATTACAAAAATAAACGTAAAAGTGTATTGGGGCGATGTAGTGCCAGACCTTTAAAGATCGGTTTTGTCCAA
Source organism: Glossina pallidipes (assembly GCA_000688715.1). NCBI lineage: Eukaryota > Metazoa > Arthropoda > Insecta > Diptera > Glossinidae > Glossina > Glossina pallidipes. The sequence continues at coordinate 250,052 of KK499882.1, forward strand.
CTATGTGATACAAGGGTATGCTATGTTTACACGGAAGTATGCGACACATAGGCGGACTTGATATGGATCCGCCTTTTATTAGCCCGATCAGAAAGTGATTCTGAATTGGTGTAGGCCTGTCTATCCGTCTGTCCGTTGTGTTTCTTGTGCTCAACCTACAAGTCGCAATTTTTGAGATATTTTGATGAAATTTGGTACACCGGCGTGTTTTGGCTCAAAGACGGATGCTGCTGAAAATGTTGCGGATCGGACCAGTTTTCCCGCCTCCTTCCGTGCTTATTTTGAAAAATCGTTGTACGAACTATTGTTGGATGTTGTAGGATATTTAACAGTGGGCCGTTGCCCATAACTGTGTCCCTTTACTTTTTTTTACTTGTGTCTATAAGAAAACATGTATTTGTATAACAAATCTCAACAGGGTGCTAGTCGTTAAAGATATTGCAGTTACTTCGAAGTGCTTTATTTGCGCTTCGGATAAGCAAATATTCAAGCATTATTTAGTAAATTAAATCTAAACATTTTCTGTAGAATTTCTAATCATCGCCCCGGTAAAATGTTGGATGGTTCATTGTCGGATACTCAAACCTACGCTGAAGTCAAGCCAGAATACAGTAGTTATGCCATGTGGCTCAAACACAGCAACACAGCAGGCAGTCGTTTGTCCGACGGAGACTCTATTGAAAATATGCAAATGGGTTCACCCTCTATGTCCCGTCATGGTCATAAAATTATGCAACAACGTGCTGCCGCTGCAGTGGTTAATGCAGCCGGTGGCCAAAGCATGGCGGGTGCAGAGTCACCATACGTTCAAAGCCCTCGCATGAACCGCAGTAATAGTATTAGGTGAGTAGGAATGGTTTTATAGAAGAATCTCTTTACGCCTAAGTTATGAAAATTATCTAATAATAACATATATACGTAAATATTATTTTAAAACATATTTTATTAATCTTACTCTATATATGATGTCCAAAAGCTACTTGAAAGAAAGGACATATCCAAGGTGACAAAATTATTAAACAACATTAGTTTGCTTTAAAGCTTCATTAATTTGGCCAGTTTTGCTTTAGTGTTTTTTTTACATAGGAATAATAAAACATTTGTTCTTATAAATCATTAAAGCTAATGTAACAATCGTTTCATAATTATATCGCATCGTAATTTTAATGGCTAATAGTAGATAATTAAATGCATACAAAACCACCATTAGTGAAGTTTTCTATCACGTACACTACCTTTTATAAACTATCATCGATAATTATTGCTAGAAGCTTAAATCAATTTACGAGATTTTTAGCGGTTAGAGTAATTGGTATAATATCGAGTTGAATAAAGCTGCAAGTTCTCTTCAGCAAAATATAAGCTTTAGACTTTACGCTAGCTTAGAAGTCCCTTCTCTGAATCTTACGTCATGTAGCCTTTTTTAGTTCTGGCTACAAGGTATTATATGAAGACGTTATGATAATCCAAGAAAGCATGACGCAAGGGATTGGTGATGAAGCTGCCATACACATAGTGTATTGATGTGTTTATGTGGTGGCTTATGTGGATATCCCTGCCGTGCAGACTTAACCCCCAGTGCCCATGGAGTAGGAATTCGCCCCGGCAACTCGTCGAGGGTGATTAGTCTGCGAGTGCTAGACGTAGGCACATTTACAGGCGACTTCTCCTTCTCTGATAAGCGCATGGCCGATCTGAAATCTCTGGCTGTAAGTCAGATCGATTGAAATTTAACTCCACACCGAGCATGTATAGCGTTTTATGAAGTCCTCCCAATTAACGAAACCGTTGATGGGGAAAAATTACCGAATTAATTTATATTCCACTCTATAACGGGCCAACTCTACATCCTCCCATTGTCCGGTTAACATTTTTTCATTCACGATCAGTCAGTGCGACGTTTTCATTGTCGTCAAAATATCTAAAATGGAATGCTCTCATGACTAGTCTGCGTTCTTCTTAGCCGGTATCGTTCGGGACACAACTTATACACTACCAGAACTAGGAGCAACAATCAATATATAAATTCAATAAAATATCGTGGATACTATTTAAAATAAAAAAAAACCAATGTTATAAAAAATAAAACAAAAAAAAAACCAAAACAGTTTTAGTTGTTATTAGAAAATTGTGGCCAAGTCGTTCCAGCTAAGTCACTCAGCTTTATAAGAAGTTGTTCCACTTTACGCTGAAGTTCATATTTTCCTCATAGATAAAGTATATGAAGGAGGTATGTTTGTTCCTATGTAGTTATATATTTGTTAATATATAAATACAGCTTTTTTCTTAAAACCACAATACCTACGATAACTGTTTAGCTGGAATATAATGCTTTTTACTCTCGTATTAAAGATTCCTCTTTCACTTAACGCATACTAGTGCGTACTCCACACCGCATTACTTATTGCATTTATTTAAATTAAATGCACCCTAAGGTAAAGAAAACAAAAAAAGCAAAGCATGTCAGCCTGCAAACCAAAAGATATCCTAACAACCCTCAAGGCATTCCATTCCTTCAAAGTATATGCGTGTAAAATAACAGAAATTGTTCCGTACATTCATCCTTTGCAAGGAAGCAAAGCACAAATATTTTCACAAAAACTTTAATGCAACTGAATATTTATTCATTATCTCGAACGCTTTGAAGAGAAGCAAGACATGAACAATTTACGTGAGAGCAATATTTCTTTCTTTAATTGATATTTTGATGGTAATGTTTCGCTTTCGAAACGCATGATATACCAATGGCAAGGGTGCCTGAATTAGTGCTCCATTTGCTGCCCTAAACAACGCGTTCTCGAAACTGGCTGGCTACTGTCTGTTCGCAAATCTCAGATGGATGCTCGGCAGAAAAAGATTTGGATCGAATGTGAAAATCCTTGCGGAAAGTTGACGATCTTAACAAACTCTTCTTTAAAAAAAAACACATCAAAATGTTAGAGAACAAGCAAACACCAAGTCTTCGCTATTTAATCCACCGGTGAGAAACGTACACACCACACACCTCTAGGGTGACCATGCAATATCCCTAAGCTTTGAAAGAGATTGTAGTAAACGAAAATCATACATTTTTTTGTTTTATTGGCCGATGAATTGAATTTATCAACCAACCGTCATTGAAATACCTGTAGTGTTCCATAGAGAAATTTTGTGAAGTTTCCAGTGGTAAAAACTGTATGTAAAAAAAATGCAAACACTTCTAAAGTCATACAAAATATAAAGTTAAGGAACTACTCATGTATTTTTCCAATGCTTTTTTTCGATCAAATGCTATTATCAACTTGTAATTTCCGTTCACTTTTAACCACAACAACAAAACAAACCTTCTCTCTCCTTGTTTGTAAAACTCTTAATATATAAGCAATTTCGTATAAAAATTTTGTTTGTGAGTGTGTGTCGTCGGATGGATATACATACATTGGACGTAGGTAGCATAGCTGTAGGCGCCAATTAACACCTCTCTAGCAGAATCCAGACGATTGCAAATTTCCTGTTTGTCACTAAAATATTGAAACAGGAAATTTTCGGCAGCACAAGCTGTGGTATGATGATAGACGTTGTATATAGCAGGTTGCCTTTTACTTATTCCAAGTTTTACGGTATACACATAGTTAAATTTAAAGATCAGACATTATTGTAAAAAAGAAAAAGAACATTTTAATCGACAAGAGCTTGTTTTAGTTTATGTGCAATTATCTTGCCTCTCGACTTTACTTATTTCAATTTTATAATTGACTTCAAAATTTTCGTTGGGCTTACGTAATAATAATTGAGTTTACGCACATGAGTTCATATACGTTATCATGAAACACAAAGCATTTTATGATATGTAAATAGCATTATTCAACATTCAGTACACATTGCACATATGCCCTACGTCAACCACTCCCCGAAAATGGGCGACGTGCGATGTTTTTGGGCAATATAGGCTTTTAGCCTAAAAGGCGAAAAATGTCATTCATTTATTTTTCATTGCATTTTAAAGCAAAGATGTATAAAAATGTTGTTGTTGAAGTTATTTTTATTCTTTTGCTTGTGGAAATTATTTTTGCTTGCTTTCTCTTAAGCTCTCTCTTAAGCTTTTAGTAATTTACATTTTACAAACAAAAGTTTTAATTGAATTTAATTCGAACTCATATTCACAACTTCATTCAATTTTCTACATAGATCAACAAAATCGGAAAAAATGTATCCTTGCATGCTATCGCGTGGACCTGAAGTGGAAATTGAACCCTACTATTGTCTACCAGTGGGCAGTACTCATAATGGCGTAATCTCAGCACAATTAGCAGCAGCAGCAGTCGCTGCAGCAGCGAACTTGCAAAATACGAATCATAATGCAACTGGTGGTACAGTTGCTTGGAGTCAACCCACCTCACCCACACCTATTAATCGGGGTTTTGTTGGTACCATGTCGCCTACTCATGCAAATACCATGGGTGGCTTACAGACAATGGTGTCTGGTGTAACACAAACTGGTGGTACACATAAGCTTACTTACCCTAAGAAAAATGACGATGGTACGTGTGAAAGATCTCTTCTTAAGTCACATATATATATTATCTCGAATAATCTTTGCAATTCTAGTGCATGGCAGTGCCGCTTCTTTATTATCGGGTGGCAGCTCATTATATGGCACGTCAGAAGAAAGGCAGGCACATGAAATTCGACGTTTGAAACGCGAACTTATGGAGGCTAGAGAACAAGTTCTAAGTCTTAGCAGCCAATTATCAACAAATGTAAGTATAGAAGAATAACAAAAAAGATTAATATTTAAAAAAAAATGCAAAAAACACCGTGAACAACTTGGGCTCGTCCGGGATTTGAACCCGGGACCTCCCGCACCCTAAGCGGAAATCATACCCCTAGACCAACGAGCCAGTTAGACACAAGTTGTTTGCAATCGTATATAATGCAAACATACGTCATTATAATAGTTAAAAATATACATAATATAAAAAGCGTATCAAGAATTATACACAAGACATATATATAAAACAAATAGTTTTATGATATTCAATAATCAAGTTTTTTTTTATCAACCCCATAATTAGTAGTTCACTTAGTATTGTATATACATTAGCTTTATATATATCCAAAAAAAAAGTTTTCTTTTTTTTTATATCAATAACAACAACTCGGAAAGTTATATCCGTTGGAGCAAGGATTTTGCATATCCATCATCTCGAAGAATTTATAAAATTGTGACACAATCCTCATTTAGATGCAAATCTTGACATGTATACAATAATTAATGCTATTAATTTTTCAATACCAACTCATTAACACAAAGGTACTCAGCACGGAAATTCCACCGAAAAACTTTGCCGACGCGCAATGCAAATCATGTAAGGAGATTCAAATCCTTAAAATCGGACATGTTGCAGATAACTGGCACGCTTCGTTTTTATACATTGCAACTAGCATGCTTTGTTGCTATACATTGCAACTAGCATTCTTTGTTGCTATACATTGCAACAAGCATGCTTTGTTGCTATACATTGCAGCTAGCATGCTTTGTTGCTATAAATTGCAACTAGGATTCATCATGCATTTTGTAGAAATCTTAACTCAAATCTGGTTTTAGATTGATACATGCTATAAACTGGAGGGTTGGATGCATTAGATATGAGAAAGAGATGGTTTCAGAGACGACAATGAATATATACAACTTTCGGTTTGTGCTTCGTAAATTTCCCTCCTAAAGCATGTTTTCACATATCTTAACATCTTTTAATATTAAATGCGGCTTTAAGTTAAAAGAAATTCGAAACATTAAATAATTCAGTTACACATCCTCGCAGGTTACAGCATTCTTATCCTGGTTTGTTTGTTAGCAAAATTTGGCAGTCGTCCAATTATGGCATTTCTCTTCAAATAAAACCAACAAAAAAGTTTTTAATACGTTCACTTCATTTTTCTAGTGTAGAGTAAAAGGAAAAAAAAATACTTGAACAAAAATATATTAAGAAATTGCAAGCAAAGCCATTATGACAACGTTTTCCATAATTAAAACATTCCGAGCTTACTACTCGAAACACAATTGCATAAGTAAGAGGAAAAAAGAAGAAATTAATAAAGCTAGTGCTACCAACTAGGTAGTAAAATTTTACACGTTACTAGTGCGAAATAATGTGAAAGTAAAGTAAGGTTGGGGAGAAACCCTCCAATAAAGGGAAAAATTTTGCCTTAGAACGCACCTTCTTATTTTTACTCCTTTATTATTGTTTTGTAATAAGATGTGTTAGTACTGTGAGCCTAATAAGATGACACAATCAACGAGCAACATCCAACGGTACGCGATGATCGCACTGATAGAGCGACAGAACGTGATTTGATAAAAATGAATAAAAAAGAACTTAACGTTAACTTTTAGTACTAAACGAAGCCCGGCTAACATAATCGTCTTTCGAAGAGAGGGAGATATGGAAATGGTTAGATGGAATTGTTGTTTTCAATCTTCACGTTAAGAAAAAAGTAAAAATGTTATAACCATATATGGCCCTAAAAGAAAATAATCGCAACTTTTGGACTTCCGTTTAGGCAGCGTCATAACGGTGTGTTTTTTGCTATAAGCCTCACAGCAACCTTTTTTGCTAATATTTAACGGTCATTTAACTGTACTACTAGACACGAGTTGTAAGTGTTATAAAATTAACCAAAGTTTTTGAAATACGTTTGTTACTATAAAAGGCAGAGAAAGCAAAATTAGGTTCCATGACATATAAATTCACTCTTTTTCGGGTAGTTATTAATGGGTGATGGGGAATGACATTAGATGTTGTCACTATTGACGTATCTATAAGATTTTTACATAGTTACATAGACCTTCACCTGAAATTTGTCAAAATTTCACTACATTCCCACTACTATCTAAAACTTGCAGCTGTTAAAGTGCTTTTATTTTTTTAACAATGAAAACATCAGAATCTCATGCTTACCATCATCGAAACAAGTGTAACTTGTAAACTAATGGTCGAAATCTTATGAAGTTTCGATACATTTCTTTTGAAGGTCGGTGCTATTTCAAAAATATTAGGACTGCTTCTGTATGTGACTGTACTTCCTAACAAGTGTTTCACCTATCGCCACATTAATACACAATTACGTCTTTATACTCCACATCCTACAAGTGTATATCGTGTCCATGCGGAGGTATGCAACACCCAGAAGTACTTGAGATAGACTCACATTTTAATAAGGCGATACGAACTGTTTCTGAACCATAAAATCACTTTCCGAATCAAACTAGACTTGTCTGTCCGTCTTATTTTCAGCTAATAGTTCACGATTTTTAAGATATTTTGATGAAATGTGTGTGTGTTTTGATGACATATTTTCGCCCAACGACGTTGGGATCGTTTCGACCGTTTCTCACGTAGCACCTTGTTTTAAAAAGTCGTTACATGAACAACTGTTTTGAATGAGATGGTGTGAAGTGTTTAATGGTGGATCGTGCTTCACTGTAGTGTTTTTGCCATTTTTCGCTATATAAAAACCATATCTCTCTATTACCCAAATTGGATCGGTAGAATTTGAAAATGTTGCGTATTGTTGGCTTCGTATGCGCACAATATCGTAATAAAATGACATAATGTGCAGATGAATGTTCTAAACTCTTCCATTTTTTTTTTTTTTAATCTTATCTGCTGTAATTATCACTTGAAAGCTTCGTTTATGTGTAAAGATCATAAAACGTTATAGTTGCACAATTTAAAAAGGTTAACTATACGTACATACGCGGGTATGCACGCTCGCCTAAGCAGACAGCTGATGTTTACTGAGCGATAAGTATCATTAAGTTAAAGTTACAAATGTTTTCATTTGAAAACAAAAAGAAAATAAGTAAATAAAAAAAAAGAAAAAAAAAAACAGCAGCAACAGCAACTAGATAAACAAAACGATATTAAATAAAAGTCCTATTGGTGTAGGTTATAGTATGCCGGCCGCACGGTACAATATTTTCGCCTTACTTAGTAACGTGACTATATTTGTAATATGCTTAGGAGTTTGGTTTTGAGATTATATATATAAAAAACGATGTTTGGATGGAATATCCATTTTGCCACCGGAGATTAATTCTCTGTCTTACCGCCTGCAAAGTCCTTATTGTCTTCTTTTTTTTTTATAAAGTGGTGGAATTCCAAGATTGCGTTTAAACGACATAATCTTTTTTTTTTTTTAAATTATTTTCTTTTGTCATGACATGCTGGAAAGAAATGGTCATTATTCATTTGGCGAAACTATTTGTAAGCAACATTACGTTTGCTTTAGTTATATTTCTCTCTCTTGTTATTCTTCATTGATGTTTTTGCCATCACATCTCAGTAGTAATGAAATGTGTGTTCCAGTGTACAACAATAAGCGAACCGCCATTGCAAGTAGAATGTGTGTGTACGTCGGTAGTATTTCCTTTTGTGAGAGTTTACATATGTTAGTAAACTTACTGCATGCGACAACATTCTGCCCACAATTCATTTCATTTCTACTTCTATTTTTATGGCATTCGCACCTCATCCGTGCATTAAAAAAGGAAGAGAGAACTGCTTATAGAAATATGTATTTATTTAGGCTAGAAATGAAAACCTTAACTGTATAGAATATGTAGGTACCGCAAAATGCATTTCTTTCTTTATATAATAAATGATATTCCTGTTATTGGTGGCAGAAAAAAAAACTTGTTGTTATACATCACCACCATCATCACCGTGACTACGTTACCAATGCTGGCTGGTGTTGTCTGTCTGTTGGTAATTCGGTTCATCACGGGAATGAGACAGATAATTCTAATTTAAGTATAAGCTTTGACCACAAACACATTATCACTGTCGTCGTGGTGGTGGCGGTGATGGTGGTGGTGATGACGACTTTGCTGACTAACTGACTGACTGAATGGCTATCTGTCCGTTGTACTAGTCAGTTTTTCTCCTCGTCTGGGCAAAACATCTAAGAAACGAATTGTGCAAGTCGTTCTAACATTTCCTTTAACAAAAACATCCATTTGTACGATTGTATAAGTATTTCTTACTTGCTTTCCACAGTGGTTAAGCTTGCGGCATTCTACTGCAGTTACTTTTCTGCATACTGAAACGACTTAGCCATACCATTTTTGGTATTACCACTACGTATTTTCATTCTGAACAACTATTTATTCTAAAAATGACTTTATTGTAAATTTTTTATTAAACGTGTATGTACACGTATGTATAGAGTTGCTTCATGTTTGCTTTGAGGTTTTACACGGATGCTGGCACTTTTCTTAAACATCGTTTTAGCGATTCTTATATATAGATATATATATGTATTTATGTGTATGAACGAACATATATAAACACCTTTTTATATACACATATATACATAGATATATAATATATATATATATATATAAATATATAAATTTATTCTTTTTATTTATACAAACAACTTTCGAAAGGTAAGCGCACTAGAGATGCATAAGCAAAAGGAAAAAACTCTTGAGCATGCACATAGCCAGCATGTAAATAATAACATTCACGGACACACTTTTATGGCATCTAATCATATTTTCTGTGGTTGATTCATCTCATCACAAATATGGATGCTTTTGTTGTAAGTTAAATCATCCAAAGAGGAAGTTGGAGGTTTTCACTGATAACGCAAACATCATTATGCACAACAATCTCTTTATAGAAAGCTTTAAAATATTTGAAATTCAATATTTATGCAGGCATACGTACGCACCTTATACTATCTCTACGTTAACCTAATTCATTAGAGTCAAGCAAACACCTAAGACGTGAGAATACTAATGCTCTCGATATACCGCTCTTCTCCCTACTATCTATCTGTATTAGATTACTTCTAACACGACATATCTTTATTTACTTAATTTTGAAAGCTTAACTTTCAGGCTTATCAACTGTCTGACAAATAATGAATTAAAAAACAAGAACTTGTTTAATCTGTGGGATTGCTACACCTAATGTTATAATTATATGTTATTATGATTACATGAAAGTCGCATCATCACATTTGATGCCAAACCATAGTTTAAGTGTATGTTTTAAGCTGAATCTTGGCTACGCTCTAATTATTTCGTAAACCGACGCGATTCGCGCGTACCTCCAATGTAATAAACAAGCAAAGCTTATATATACAATTTCTGTGCACGCAATATGTAAATTTGAAGCCCGCTATAAACCGTTAAAGAAAGACGTAAGATTTTCCAAAGTTTGTCATAATTCTTCTTTAAAAAATCTGAAAAAGAATTATCGAACTCTTCTACAAAATAAATGATAAAAGTAAAAAATAAATTCCACAGAAAGGAATGGCTTTTTCGCGCGGTAGATTTTGTAAAAATTTGCAGTTAAATTTCACTCTCTCTCTCTGTAACTTTTTATAGTCATTTGTTTACTTCCACTTAATGAGTCAGTCGGTAAAAGTATAACACTTATCGGTTGGGCACATATTCCCTAGGCTTTAGCCACCACCGCCCTATTGCTTTTCTTTCCTCTCTTCTTTCTGGGAACATCTCCAGATGCTTTCGATCTTGTCGAATGTGCGGGAAAAACTCATTACCTCAAAGAAATTTATTCCCTGAATTTTCGCGTTTTGTTCCGAAGCCCTCCGTAAAGAGTACCTGAGTCAACGAGAAGTTATAGGCAATGTGAGCCAACCTTGTGATTGCTAGCTCTTTGCTGCCATCTTTGCCTTTAAAAGGTATTTATATTCTTTTGACGCATTTTCAAGAAAAACTGCGGCAGCGTAGCTATATTAGGACGATGTATGAGACCGAGAGTGACTTGGAGGTTTTCAGTGCTTTTTCCAAGAAATATAAAGTTTAGAAAGAAGTTTTTTTTTTATTTGGTTATGAACTCGGCTGATGAGTTATATAATTGCTTACCATTTTCTTCATCATTTCGAAAAATGTCAGGTATGAAAAAAGAGAGTCTGTCTTTGGCACAGATGCAGCAAAGAAGGCATTTTCGAGCAAAAATCGTCGAGGCAAATGAATGAAGAAGAAAGCCATGAACTTAAATACTTAATAATATCTCTGAATGTTATTATTGCACTACATTTCCTTTTATCCATAAGCATGTGGTCGAAAAGCGTCTTCTTTCAGGTTGTTACAGCAGTGTGTGTTACCTCTTAAGCATTTAGAATGAATTCTTTCTGTGTTCTTTCAAGTCACATCCATTAGAGCTTTTTACTATTACTTTCCCACAACGTACTTTTAACTTGTGATATTATCTTTACTCTAAACGCACTCATCGCATGCATATATCGCTTTGTTACTCGAATATGGAGTCGCAGACTTTGATATCGCTAATCGTCACGTTTAACTTTCATTATAAAAACCTGGACTTCTGCAAAGTGTACACAATCAATGTGTCTTTTAATTTTTCTAACATAAGTTTTATCTGTTTAATCGAACCTAACCGGACTTGCTTTTTTTTTAATGCTTTTGCTTGCTAAAATACCATACGTCAAGCTATCCTTAATAAATTAGTTAGTTATTGGAATAACAATCGAATTTAAGAAAAAACAAAAAATTGTTGTAATTGAAAATCCTTCTTATTTGAATTGCCTAACAAGCGCCTACTATTCTGCTAAGCAATTCACTTTTTTCAATCTACCGTAATGAACACCAAACAAGCTGACTGCAGAGATATTCATTCAGACGTTCAGAATGCCGCGCAATTCATAAATTTTTGTCATGAGCAACTTTACAGCATATAGGATACGGCGATGTTGCCTGCCTTCAACACACTTTGTTAAAACTATTATACTTTAATGATAATATAATATCTCGCTTTCCACTCTCATGAAACTTCTCGACAAAGTGTTAAACTTGCGCTTACTTCACACTACTTAAAGGCTCTCTTTTAGTGTTAAACTATGCGCGTCTAATCTTTTCTTTAAACCTTATGGTGTGGACATGTTCTTTTCCCTTCTCCTTAACGTGGTGACGACCTGTCCTCTGTCCTTTCACCAAGCTGCTTACATTCAGATTGCTTTGCAACAAATACTCTCACCTGGATATTAAGTCTTATTTAAATTACTTATCGCCATTTCTAATTACTTAAAATGCGTGCATAAATTTGTTATTTCGGAAAACAAATTGTTTATGCGATTTCAGCAAAATCAAAGTCTTTGCCATATTCTTCTAAGAGAATATCTGTTCATCTTTTTACGCTCATATGCCTCTTTATTTTAATTATTATTCTTATCGCACTGATTGATTCGATTGACTCAAAATTCAAAGATATAGTTTATCTCTTACTTTTTTTGCATTATCTTGTCTCCTTTTTACTGTTTACATTTGCTGGCATTTGTAACTTATCATGATAAATTAGTATGGTTTTGAAAGTTTTTCTTTAATATATTAAATTCACGTACTTTCTTTGCTTGTATCTACCGTCGAATGACGGTAGATGATGATAGCTTGATTTCGTCAAGACGTTCGCAACACCCAGGCGTAAGCTTTAGGAATCTGATAATGTATATGTATATGTATGGGAAATATGCATAGCGGATTCAAATATGTTCGTATGTCCGTACGTCCATCTATATATGTGTTTTCTGTCTGTCTGCCTGTCCGTCTGTCCACTGTCTGCGGTAAAAATTGCACTGGTTGTAAAAATAAAGTTATATTTTAAATATATATAGACTTTTCATTATCAAACAACTTGTTCATGAAAGATATATAATCAGTCTTGTCTTTATTAATCCTTTATAAAAAAAATATTACTGCGGAATAAGTCGTGGATAAAAGAAGGGTACATACGAGCCACAAGCTGTCGCCTTCAAATTTGACAAAAGGACTTGAAAATGGCCCAAATCGGTCAAAAGCCACACTCACAAGCTAAGAGCATCTTTGCTGTCCATGAGTTTTACTCATTATTCATAAACTACAATAAATACGCGGTAAAAATTTCCACTTGTCTTCGAAGTCAGCCATGCCTTCATAAAAATTCAGTTTTCTCCTTCTTTTTTTTATAGTATTTTGTAAGATAACGGAGGTGAGCATAAGAGACTCGATGCTAGATGAATATAATTTTCTTTCTTACTGTATTTGCGATTGCGAGAGAAATCAAGAAAAGTTTGTGTTTTATAAGTTTTTAAAAGTCATTTTAATTAAATATAAACTCTTGGCAACGACAATAAAAATCTTCTTAGTGTCAAAGATAAGTGCCTCGGTATTACGATAATCAGAAGAGAGTTTATGACTGGACAAAAGAAAAAAAGGTTTAACAGCGTAATCAACTAGTTGTAACAGTGCAATAACTTTGGAAGACTGTAGTTATTTTGTATTTGTTAAAGTAATTAAGCATAAAACTGAACTGTAAATAAGAAAAGTAACTACTTTTCTGTTTTCTATTTAAACAACTGTTGTAGCTAATAAAACCCATCTATACGTAGACATGTTCTATATTTCACATTACCTTGCAGTTAAATGTTGGTTGTTGTTTATTTCATTTTTTACTTTATGCTTTTTCGAATGCTCGTAGGGGGTTCTAATTGCAATTCTCAATATTGACTTTAACTGAAAAAGTACAGAAAAACAAACTTTTAATTTGTTGTTTTTTATCTTTTTATTTGAAAAGAATATTTAACGAACAAATTATTTATGTATTCAGAATAATACGCTGCCGGATTATTTACATATATGTTACACATGTTGTACCTCTTCTGTTGCAGTTTCGTACAACGAAATGCAATCACGTCCAAATAATATTGAAGGTTGTTTGGATTGCTTTTTACTTTCAAAGTGTAAAAAATTTTTTATATATGTAATATATATACATATTCTTACTCAATCCCTTTTCTTAAGTCTTATATTTCACGGTATTGTTATAACGAATTTTATTTATTTTAATACTCGCCAAAGAAAGATGCGGTGTTATCCGTTTGTTACAAAGTTTGCAACGCCCACAGGAAGTATATATTTTTTCGATCATCATCTCATTCTGACCGTCTGTCCGTAATGTCTAGGGTGAACACTCACCCGATCGCAAAATCGGGCTTGAAATTTAACAAAAACAATGAAAGTTCTTGCGCACAGTTTGGCCACGCCTACAATAACTTCTATTTCCAAAACCAAAGAAGAATTGACTCTGTTCTGATTCCTACCAAACTACTCGTATACTAAATTACTCGTATAATCTTTGGATGACCCTACTTGATGTCTACTTACCTACAGTATCCCCCAATATTATGGAATATTAAAATTTAGTATTCCTTTAGCTGAACTTGTTGTAGGTGTAAAAGATATTCGATAACTGCCAAATATAATTTTCTTATTTATTTTTTTTGTTGTTATTTACTTTTTATAAAATAAATAAATCTTTCGCTTACAGTTTTTGTAGCTTTTCTTCTCAATTGACGGTGTGTGGGCTTCTAAAATAATTTTATGTTATACTTAATCTTAAACTATGCTATGTATCAGGAACAAAACGTGAAAAAGATTAAAGAGAAGTGAGGTCAATGCAATACTTAAGCAGCGGTATGTAGAGCACGTAGGTCATGTCTAAAGGTGCAGTTAGGAAAAAAGTTTTTAAAAATCAATTTGATATCATACATTCAGCAACGCCTCCATAAAAATTTTACGGTTTCATATGCGAGAAAAAAAACCGAATTTACCCACACTAAGGCAAGAATTTAAACAAGCTCTTCACGAACGAAAAATGTTCAATAATTGAAGAACTTCCCTGAAGAAAGGATAAATTCGCTAAATAAACTTTTGAAAAAGTACTTCAGAGAATACGAGTGTTTACCCAATCAATAATTTAAGTCTTCAATTTAAGTATTAATTTTCCATTAATCGATTAAATATGTAGTTTGCAACCTTTAAAAGAAATCCCATTCTATTGAGAGCGAGAACGACTTCTCATATTTTTACATCCTACACAACGTATGATACGCGGGCATCATAAGTTTGTGCCGATGTATGTAACTCTCAGAAGAGCAGAAGATATACCCAACTTTTATTGTACCGATCGATTTAAAATATATGGGGAGTGGTCGTAAGAATGTTCCCATCGAATTCATTCTCAATAGCGTCGTACATAGAAGGACAAAGGGACAAACACATATCGACTCAAAAGATGATTCTCAATCCATAACTGGTATAGGGTACTACTAGGATGTCAACATTAAAAGATGGACTTTTTATCTCATTTTACCCAGATTTACCGCTTCGTAGAATTTCCGATGCTTTATATACCCGGTTCTAGCAAAGATAGTCACTCTTATTGCTTTCTATTCACAGTTTACAAAACCACTATGTTGATGGAATGTGGAATCTTCTGATCGCTTCGTTTTTAAAAAATATTTGCGTTAATTGAAAAAGTTGTAAATAACTCGAAGAACCTGAAAATTTCAGTGGGTTGTCGCTCACCAGTTAATAATTTCATGACCATATTAGATTTCTATCTAAAATTGGACGCAAATATTTCACTAGATCATCAGAAGATTGAAAAGTTAAAAAATTGTCACAATGAGCTAGTGAAACTTCCACCACCAAAGAAAAAAATATTCAATTCTCACATATTTACCTTAAGTGGAGTTTTTCAAATCCATGTACGAAACTTGTGTTCAAATAAGCGTGCGAGCTAATTATATAATTACTTGCCTACTGATCTTAAAAAAAAATTTTTATGTTTTCTCTAACGAAGGCTTAAGTGTTTTTCTTTGTTTATTATATTGTGGAAGTTTGATATAAACAAAATTTGTTTCCCATGAGAAAGTAACGCAAAGTAAATTTTAAGTATCACAATTGTCGATTATTTGGGCCGAGTTCCAAGAACATAGATTAAAAATAAATAAAGGCACGATCTTATATAAATAGTATTCTCAACGCCAAAAATTTGTAGCTTCTTATTATTATTATCACTATTTTATTAGATGGAAAAAGATATCGTTTAAATTTCTAAACTGTTATCTGATAAAAAAATACGGGTTAGGGAGCGATTTAAGAAATACGCAATGGCTGTGACCATAATGCATAAATAACGTTAAAAATTGAAATTTCAAACAAGACGGACATCTCATGTAAACAATTATCTCACAACACACACACATGGTGTATTGTAAAGAACGGATTTTCGTTCGTTGCTATTACCGAGTTTACGTTCGACGGACTGGCCCAGACTGCCATGAATGATTGTACTGATCTCTCGTTATCCTTTCCTTTCCCTATGCAGTACGTCTGATAGGATGCTAATGGATTCTGTTATTGTTATTCATTGATAATCCATGCCACAGACAATAGAGGATTGCCGTTGAGGCAGTATCTATGAGTCTACGTTGACGCTGCTTGCTTCTTTGTTCCCTCAATGTGTTTGCGACAAAGACACCTAACGCTTTGCAGTTTTTTTTGGGTCGTGCAACATATGTGCCACGAGATTGTCGGGGAGAGGAAATTCTCCATTGTCCGTCTATACCCTCTGTCGTTCCTCTTAGTGCAAGGGATAGACAAAAACCTCATGTTCAACGTCCTCAGCGCATGTGAATAACTAAATTGGCACGTGCAGAAGCAACTATGACCGCTTATTAACTGTGTTTTATATAGACGCCGTACTCTGCTATCTGTTAAGCCATGATTCTATATTTAGCATGAGGCGAGGTATCGATATACCTTTATTCGACTTACCCCACTATGGTGCGTGTATGTCCGTACGTACACATCATCTCAGATCTTGACACATTTGCGTTTACTTTTTTGCGACATTTGCGATGGGCTCAGTATTTTAAAGCGTAGAAGCGGAGGGAGAATTTAATTAAGTGATTTTAAACGTCAACTAATTGCTTCTTAGAATTCATTAAATTTTTATACATATGTTCCATTTCATTTCAGGTAAGTAAAGTAACATCATGTTTTACATTGCGTTAAATGAATTTGCAATGCCTGGACTGGTATGTAAATTTAATTTTAATATTCATTATATTCAAAAACGAATCCAAGTTACGTTCCTAAATCTCAGTATGAATTGTTACCTTAAACAATGATATTAAATAAGTGGCGCCTAAAAGCCAGTAAACACTAAACGTTAAACGCGGACATTGTTATAAAAAAAAATTAAAAATGCAGGAAGGAACGACACAGATGTAAAAAAAGATACCTCAACTTAGTTTGCATCTGTATGGCTTTGATTGTGCTCCAATGACTTTTGGCTTAGATAAAAACTGAAAAAGTTTTAGAAGCACATGGAGAGGATTTTTGGCAAACACCATAACACAACCTATACAACGTACATGCATAACAAGCAGTGTACACATGTTTGTGCATACCTTAAAATGAACGCCGCACATTGAAACTCTAAAACGCTTAAGGGCTCCTTTAAGTCTACTATTTTAGAAGCAGACAAATTTGCTAAGACTCGACGAAAAAATCATTATACATATATGTTGTCTGCATGTGTATGTATGTAAATATATGTGTATATAGAAAAGGCAAAAGAAGGAAAAGAGACACTCTTACAGCAAAAACACCCCCTTAAATTTTGGGAGAAGCAGCAACAATATTTGTGTATCAGAGTTATCCTGAATGATGACAGTGTTTATCATACTAATGTTCGTATGAGTTAGAATGGCAAAGAAAAAGAACCGCACTCTTTGTATTCGCTCGTGTTTGCACTTTTGTATCTGTTGTTCGAGTAAAAATGGTTTTGCGCAAAATACCATGAGACAGATTTTTATAACCGTGGATGCCCGTCACAAAGGCGCCAATAGTTTTCATTTTGGCAAAAACGCATAACGGACGTTATACATATCGCTTAAAATATGTGTGAATGTTGCTCGCACATAAAGTTATTGACTTCTGTTTTTCCGCTGTTTATTACGGCTTCATACCGATAGATAGTTTAGAGAAAAAATAAGAAAATTGCTTGTATTTGCTGATTGCTTTCAGTTGAATATTTGCTTTAGACGTGTCAAAAAGGCTAAGGCCAAGGGAATCCAATATTCTTGTGAAATTTTCTCCGTAATTTAAAAATACCATAAAAAACGCACACCACAGAAAGGGAACGCATAAAATATAAGTTACATCAATAAAGTAAATTAATTTTTTTAAAAAGATAATCAAAAACTTTTTTAAAGTGTTTTTCCAACTATTAAAAACACTGCAATATAATTTGGAAAGTATGTGTATCGAGAAGAGCATAAATAGTCAATGCCTTTGGCATTCATTTTAGGTGTTAATTTCCTTTCGTTAAGCATCAAGCAGTAAATAATTACTTCAGACATGTCATTCATCTTTTTTATATAATAAATAAAAACATTAACGTCCTCGCTGGCAGAAAATAGCCGATAATCTCGATTTAATCCCATTAACGTGAGTGTTACTTTCAGATTGTTTTTGTTTTTTTATAACCAATAAGGTTTTTATTGCTTTTCACGTACTTCATTAAAAACACTTCATGAATTTAATAACAAAAAAACCAAATGTAAACAAAAGCCGAAAACCTAAATTTTTATATATTTGAGAAAAATCTTTAATGCTATCGTTAGCAACATGTTGTTTTTCTCACATACACAATAACAAAATACTCTCTGTTTACATTGTCTCCAGTGCACCAATTAAGTTAATAAAATCAAACAGCGTAACAAAAAAAAAAAAGAGAGAAAGGCCGAAGAGAATGAGAACGTGTGAGTATGAGAGAAAGAAGAAAACGAGTTTTTCACGAATATCTCTCACCATAAACTAACTGATCTTGGTGTGGATTTTTTTAGTTCTTTATTAACGATCGTTCGTGTGAAATGTTTACAACGGAGAATGAATAAAATTCTTTTTAAATCGTTAAAAAGTCTATGGTAAACTTCAATAATGAAAGAAAGAATCAAAATGAATAATTAAACAAAAAAAAATAAAACATACGAAATTAATTGATTGAAATTTATTAAATTGAAATGGATATGCAAGGAACCGGTTTTATGGGCATATACAATGTAAATAAAATGAAATATATTTAGTGAGAAATTAATCGAATCAATGAACGAAAAGAATGAAGAACAATTATAATAAACGAATACAAAAGGATTTAATGAAAGAAAGTATAAATGGTTTCGGGCTACTGTTCGTCTCGGAAGTCTAACGTTAATAACACTAAACGAATAAGCACACGAATCAAGTTTAACTATCTATTTGTGATAAAAAGAGATAAAAGTAAAAATTATACTTTGAAGATAAGCAATGGTTTTATGGTTATGAGAAAATTCGACAAAAAAAACCATTAAACGTGCAGCTATATAAGGCTATCAAAATGACATTAAAAATAATAATAAAAACTTATAAAGTTTCCCAAAAATTTCAAAGAGAAGTAAAAAAAGGAAACAAAAGAAAAAAAAGAAAATTTATAAATTTAAATGAAGGAAGAAGAAGAATCATTATTAAATACAACGGCATCGATTTTAACAAAAACACATCAAATAAAATTTTATATTGAAATGCTGCGCCCTTCAGGATATTATAAAATGGGAGCTAAAGAAAAGAAAAATAAACAACAACAACTATTGCAAAATTACTCGTTTTTTGGTGTGGCGCCATTATTAGATATTCACTGGCTCAGAGAACTCTTTGCTTATTGGGGTTTTTACAACCTAATAGAGTAACATTCGAACCATAAACGGATCACAACCTGCTAAAAATTACATTTGCATTATTGAGATGAACTTATGAAAATTTCGGCCGGTTTTGTATGATTTTTTCCATATTTAAGTTGGAGAAGTTGGGTAAGGAGTACGACTATACCAGTGTTCTCGAATTCAAATCTCAAGCACGGTAGGATTTACTTTAGTTGTAACCATAAAACAGGGGTGGGCAACGCTTTTCATCAACCGGCCAAACTTTAATTTTCATATTACGGCTTGAGCCAGAACACGGTCCAAAATGTGGTAGTCTTCACCAATTTTCGAAGCAAGCTAGCAAATTGAATTATTTGAAATTTTAAACGTAGCGGGTCGGCGGTTGCCCTTGCTTGCTACAGACAATCCTCAATCTATAAAGTCATAACACATACCGATCGGGCACAAACCCACTAGGTTGCGGCCACCAATCCCCTGTCTCTTTCTTCACTTCTTTGTAGACGTCACTGTATTACGCGAATAGCAGACATTTCCCGGGTTATTGATGATATTAAAAAAAAAATATTTAAGTTACGAGTTAAGTTCAAATTTAAGACCAAGTTTGTTCTTCTTTTTTAAGGGCTTAATCATCTTTTCAATACTCCAATAAGCAGACAAATAACCATGGCTAAAGGAATTCTGCATATGTTGCATTTTCGAAGCCAGAAGCCATTTCCATGTTTCACATTCGCTCTTGGAGACGCAAACATTTCCTCCCTTAACATAAAAAGTCAGTAAATTTCTATTCACACCCTTCACATATGCACGATAAGACACTACCTCTCCATGGAGGCAAAAGAACAAATATGAAAGTGCAAATTCTTTTGGACATTTTAACAGAAAAAGGGCGGCGTTTTTCATTTTCTGATATAAATTTTACAGCATTTCCGGTGCATGATTGTCTACAAATATTTTAGTGACGTTTAGCAAATCTTGTCTATTCCCTATGGGAAGTACAATAAAATGAATGAATAAAATGAAATGGAAAACCCATACGTTACTCAGATTGTATGCTAAACGCTGAGTGTCATCTCAGCGATAAATTATTAAGTGGAAAACCGTGCAGTAAATTTAACCGCAAGAAAGAATTGAATGATTTTTTAAAGCGTTTTCCGATGTAAACAGTACTCAGTTTGTACAATAGTGAAGCAAAATATTTTACGTGTGTTGTCATTTGAGATGAAAACAACGCTAGCCTTGTAACTAATTAAATTATAAAAAATAAAATAAGAGAAGCATAATATTAATAATATCTTTATTACCAGATCTAAAAAAACATGTAAAAACACTATAGTCGACTGTGGCCTATTTTTAAATACCCTATACCACTTTGTTTAGCACCACATCCCAGCGCAAAGCGTTCTATGGGAATGGCACAAGTTGTGCGACCCAAGCCATTTTCACTATCGTTCGTCCTCGGGCCAAAACACCTTGCTGTACTAAATTTCATCAAAATGCACAAAAACTTGCGGCCTATGTGTTGAACGCAAGAACACAAAATGTGCAAACGGGCAGGCAAACTTAGATCAGCCAAAGTTTAAAATACAAGATAAGACAGATGGACAGACAAGATTTGATCAATTAGAATCAAGATAAGCTTGGATCGATGAAAATCAAGAACACAAGACGAACAGATGGAAGGACAAGCTTAGATCCACCAGAATCAGAAATACAAGTCGCACAGATGGAGAGACAAGCTTAGATTGATCAGAATCAAAAATACAAGACAGAGATAGATTGATCGGAATCAAAAATACAAGACGCACAGATGGACAGACAAACTTAGATCGATCGAAATCAATTTACAATAAGTTCAATCAAGAATCAATCAGCATAATAAAAATGTGGTTTATCTCAAGTCCTTGTCGTTGTTGCATACATCCACACAAACGTAATAAGTGTTTGTGCCTCAAGCGGTGCAACGTATAATAATACTAATTATTTCCTGTTATTAGTCAGAAATTGTTTAATTTACAATTCAATTAATAATAAAGCTGTTAAATTATAAAAAAAAGTCCGCTGCCCGAAACATCTTCAATCCTTCATTCGAAGGAAAAGCATTAGGGAAATATCTTGAAACAACTCTTTGTTGAGGGTTAGTTGTTCCCGTTATTATAATAATTGAGCTCACTGAACTTTCAAAAGTCCTAGAAAACGTAAACAAATATACAGACAAATATATATACACAATGTAAAATACTGATAATAATCTATATATCTATCTATCTGCCTACTATTAAAAGTCATAATGCGGGGTTACTCGTGTTTCCATCGCGTTGTAACCAATGAACCAATAAATTTCACTTTACCCTAAAGAAATTAATATGAATACAATGGAAGATCCGGGCAACAAATAGATTGCATTTAATCATCATACACTTAAACCATTGCACAACCATTCATTCCCCGTTATCTCTCAATTTAACTGACAACACGGCAACACAAAACAAATTACAGCAAATGGTTATAAATTAAAACAGCATTAGAGAATTTGATGCAAAACACCAAAAAACAATTGCGTTTTTTTCTTTTTTATATAATAAAATTTTATAGATAGAGGTGAAGTCAGAGAATTCTCATAAATTATAACGACCGTACTCTCACCAAACGGTTTTACTTTTTTTTTTTTTTTGTGTTGTCGGTATGAGTGCAATAAGAGCCTGTGCTTGCAAAGTATTCGCCTATTTGTAAGCAATTTGCACAAATCAATACCTGTACAAATCCCAACAATTTGCGCACACACACACACACACACACACACACACACACACACACACAAGCGCACATTTTCGTACATGTTCGGAATCCCAAAAAAAAAAAAAAGAGTTTTTCATTTTTCGTTTCGTCGTGCTTTGTATTGTTGTGTAGTGCAAACATTGTGTCAAATAAAAACATCAAATAAATAACAAAACATATGTATTGTTATGTATATAGAGTTTGATTTGTTTAAATAGATAAATAATAAATAAATTTTTTTTCTTAAATGTTAATAATGCTTTCTATTTCTTGCAGATAAATTGATTAATGCCTTTTATAGTTATAGCCTTAGTTTTTGTTAGTTGTGTAACTGTGTTTATAACAACTTGCTTCTGATGAAAAATTTTTGATTATATTTTACGCATTTTGAAAAGAAAAGTTTTTCTCTTTGCCACAAAGAGAAAGTTTAATATAAATGATTTCAAGAAAACTATCAATAGCTTATATTAGAAAAGGCAAACGTGGGGACAGCAAATGAAAAAAATCAAATTGAAAAAGTTCATCTTACAACCGAAATAAGTAAATTCCTTTTAGGTTAGATAAGATATTTTGGTCTCTTTTTTGCAAGATTTCACAAATATTCGCCTTTAGAATGTTGTTTTCAGGCATTCAAACATTTTTTTGGAACCACAAAAATCCATTCCCAAAACAAGTAAGAACATTGCAGCAAGGGCAAGACCAACCATTCGACGCCCTACACCACTTCGCCTAATACAGTGTAAAAATTACACATTATTTTCTTGCAAAAGCATGGTTTTCATGAAAGACCGCATATTGGAAGGTGCCCAGATCATCACATGACGTGATTCAAATTTGACAAACTTAATTTACTTTCCACATATTTTATTGTTTTTCAGTTTCCGTCATAGAAAATTAGAGAGTAATGCTTGCTTTTCATGATAATCCTTATATATGATTAGCGTCTAGAAAATAGACTATGTGATCGACTTTCCGTAGCGTAAAATGTTTCGATTATTTTGCTACTATGGGCAAATTAAGTTTTCATCATAAAATATCCAAAATTCAACTTTACACGAAAAGGCCTACTATTCAGGAGGAATCTTGACAAATCTTTTTCTCGTATTACATGGTTGTTGGATCAAATATTGCCTGATGAAAATCGTTGTTCTTTATGATGCGTTTAAGGTGAGTGTATATCAAATATAGAGACCGACTTATGGTTCTTGAGATCGAGTATACTCGATAGCTGCGTGCGGTTTACTACTCTAAGTCGATCGGTGCGATCTCATATGCCTGCAGATGGTTGGCGTCGAAGATAATGCTCTACAAATAGCTTGAAAAAGTTGCCCATTTTCACAGTCAATGAAATCGTATTTAACGTAAAGCCGTAACATCCTGTGTCGTACGAACGCCGATTTAGAATTCGACAAAAACGATGTAGAATTCATGCAGAGCTAGTATTTATAACATGGCTTTACTTCTACAAAACATATATTCAGACAACTTTTTTTCCTTACGATTGGCATAATTGCTCTCATCCGTTAACAAAAACTTGGCAGAATTTGAAAGCAATTGCAGTAATATTATGTAGAATTAATTCATACAATCAGTCATCAATCAATGCTGTACAGAAATCGATATTCTATATATTCTTTAGACCATACTGCAAGACATTTGTGGTGCGAATTCTATTTAGAGTGCAAAACATCGCTGTTATCTCGAGAACGTAATGAAGTGCAATTTAATGGTTAGGATGTGTCGTAAGATTCACTTTATTGCTATTTCAAATTTTTCCCACAATGTATTCCATCGTGCACTGAGATAAAAATGTTTGCTGTACTACTAATTAACAGCCGCATTCTGAGTAAAATAATAGCGATGTGACAAGCCGTTAAGCATTTTATTATTGACGGTCTTCGTAACTTCACATCCTTATTTTAGAACAATATAGTTTGTGAAGAGTGTTGTAGTGGACTATTGCTTCCGAATACTAAATTTGGTAAAAGTGATAAAAGCTGTAGCGCCAACAGATATTGTTTTCTTTTACGACTAGTAATCGGTCTCAACGCCAGAGTATGACTGTTAGTCTACATACTTCTTTAGGGAACCTTCTCGCTTACTCGAGGTTTATACTTCTTTTCAATGTTTCTTCTCTCTTACATTTTCTTTTTTCTACTTCGCCATCCCTTTTCTTTTTGCCTTAAGCTACTGCTTGCTTTTTTATTTGAAAGAAAGAAATGACAAAAAAAGTAACCTTTTTTCGAGACGATCGTGAGGCTAAAGCATGCCATATGACAAGGTGAAGTTTGAAAATAGGCGGGATAGTCCTTAAAACACTGCTAGACGTACTATATATAAATGCAGCAAATTCAAAAACTTTAGTTTAGGCATTATCCAGCCTGTAAATGGTGTCTATCTGCTACGAATCCGCATTAAATCATGGACAACATGTTACCGTCTTCGATGTCTTTTGCGATTTTTCAGTTTGCTAGCTGTGATAAGTCTGTTTATTGGCGGATGTTAGAACATAATATATGCGGTTAAAGGCATTAGAAGAAAATATGAAGGACAGACGCACTGAGAACAAAGCGAAAAGCTCATGTATTGGATTAAAGGGAAGTAAAGAATATTTCAGTCAAGTAAATAATCAATAAGTAATCTTTTTCTCCGGCGGAATTTGGTAGCTAAGGCAACAGAGTTGAAGTTTCCCCCAACGCACATATAAATGCGTATATTATTTTCCATTCTATGTTCAATGTTCTAAGATTCTGCCGCAATTCATTTAGATTAACTTCATTTATTTTAGTATTTTGTGAATGATGCACGAAGTCTTACACCCCGTTGAATGAAAATAAGGCAATAGTTCTGCAGGTCACACACATTTATGTTATTAATATGCAAATTGAGTTTGCTTTAAAAAGCGTATATATAAGCGGGTTTGTGGCGTTTTACAAATTTCAAAACAACACATGGTTTGCCTGGACGCAAAGTGCACTTCTCAATGGTTAGTTCATAGCATCTAGCACGATTTGGAATTACACTTTACTTCCCGAAGACAACTGAAGAAAAAAAAACTAAACTAGAACGCAATATACAAATTATTATCCATTATGGCCGAAATTTATTTCAACCTAGCACTAGTCAATCATTATATCCTACTCCGATTCTGGTACAAAGCTATATTAAGTTTGTATGGAGGTACGCAACATTGATAAGGACTTGAGGTAAACCCTTTTTCTGAAGTTTGTTCGTCCGTCCGTCTTGTTTTCTTGTGTTCAACCTACAGGTCCTACACCATCATGTTTTGGAAAAAGGTTCGAATCGACCAAATCCCCTATAAAGCCTTATTTTGAAAAATCGTCCTATGAGTAACAGCATTAAGCGAAGTGGTGCTGTGTATTTAATGATCTGTCGTAAAGTCTTGTGCCTAAAGTCTTTTTACTTGTTTTATAATCAAATACGTTTTCCCAAGACATGGTTTAAACTTAATGCATATACACTTGGTGGTGCACTTACGAACCTGCCTTAATACAATCCAATTTTCGAAATATGGAATTCAAACACATATGGTTTCGAGATAACTGTTTTAAGACAAATTCAAAATCCGAAAATAGCCCAAAAACCCAATTAACATACACATGTTCGTAACTAACCCTAACAAAAAAGACATTCTAATAAAGCAAGCAACAAAAAAGTGCATCGAAAAAGGAAAACGACCTTTAGACAAACATGTTTACTCTGTGGAAAGAGCAGATGTTGAAAACAATTCGTGTACGTTTAGTGAAAATAAAGGGAAATAACGGGAAGGAGAAAAATTCTACCCAAAGAGCGTTTTAGGTAAGAGTTTGAGGTCTTATTCGGTTACTAAAACCCAGCCTGCTACAACTTAGTTTGCTGAGTAAATCAATTAAAATGATTATGGTTTTAAAAACATATCACGTTCGCAGACGACACTCATGCTTATACACAAAAAAAAAAAAAACACAAAGAATGAGTTTCGTTTCGTTTATATATGGTTTTTATTTCGGCTGCACAAACAAAAAATCATCAGCAATTTTAGGGTGTGTACGTACGTATATTATAATGAGTATGGGTATCGTCTATCTGGCTCCCTTATGTTATGTTTAGTGTCTGTACACATATTATGCGCATATTTACATAACTGTTGGTTCAGCATAAATCCGGAAACCTATACACATGTCGTTGTGAATGCTCTATAAATAACATAAGCCCGTGTAAATAGTATTTAAATTTTCCAGCTTATAAAGTTTAAGAGCGCATATATATGTATGTGTCTGCTTTTAGAAATATGTATGCAAAAAAAAAAACAGTTTTTTATGTTGCACTTGCGAGTATTTTGTTCAAAAAGTATTTTCACTTAATTGATGGGAAATATTTGTAATAAATTTTATTTCAAACATTTTTTGTTTGGTTTTTTTTTTTCAGAGACATAAAAGCATTTTTAAGATTTATGACTTATATGAATGCGTGGCTTTACTCAAGTGAACGGCGGATATGTTAGGGGAAGGTGTTTGTTTTGATGGCGTTGGCCTTTCATTTCAAGTTTTTTTGTAGTGAGATTTAAGTGCTAATAATGAGAATGAATGCACATATTTAAGTCTTCAATCTATCAATAATTATAAATCAATAATTATAAATCATAATTTATGCACAGTCGCTTAACTTGAAACGCCCAAAGAGTAATTAATGATTAAGAACATTACTTGAAACTTGATATGTAAAGAGTTCTTTTTTTTTGTCTTTAATTCTAATTTATTTCATGAATACGTACTCCAGAGTCCCCTTATAATTTCTGAATAGTACCAACTTTCAATCTTCAACACATTCTGATAATTAGTTTACACATAAAAGTTGTTCTGGTGAATCCACTTTAATTAAACGAATCTCTTTGATGAGAAAAAACACATCAGGATTAGCTTAAAACATGTTGTGTGTGTCCGACTCTTCACTGTTGAAAAAATAAGTTTGTGAGTGGTTCGCTAATTCTTAACACAATCGTATGGATACAGATAATGACGAATGCTTTGGCCGCTCGAATTCGAAAGTTGTTCCATAAAACATAAAAAAAGTGCACGAAATCGTATTAAAGGGTCAAAGGTAAAGTTGAATGAGGCAGTTGACATCCTAAAGATATCCATTAGTTTGCATGAACATTTGTCCACTAGAAAGCTCTGTTCGCAGTGCGTGCCGCATTTGCTCACTTCTGACAACAACATGATGATGCTGGGCGCTGTTTAACCGAAATAAAATGTATTTCCTCATACGATATGTGACAATGCATTTATCACCAAAGGCAAATATGCAGTCACCCGAGAGGCCATAACCGGCGAAAGTCGTTCAAAACGGCAAGCAACCTCAGCGAAACGATATTAATTTATAAAGTAATGGTCGGAATGTCATTAAATTTTAGCGCGTTTTGATTGAAGGCTGATGCTATCCAGAAATCATATGGGTCTGGCAACAGTGTTGCCATAGATGTGTCAGACGAGAGACTTTTTGACTCTATGTGTTATTTAACATTAGCTTGAAGACAACTTAAGTCTTGCTTTATACTAAACTGACTTTGATTCCATCTTTACCTTTCGGACAGAATCTCATACAGATGGAGAGTATCTATATTTTCCATGTAATTTCTATTATAAAGTTACATTTTTGTAAATGAGACGAACAGCGTGATGATATAAGAAAATCATAAACTTGGATGATTGGCCCGCAGCATATAATATGAAAATAAAGCCACGAAAGCAGAGTAAGATTAGTCATGACGACTCTGTTCTAATTTATCAAACATGCAAAATAAATTGTTGCAGCAGGAGACCAACCTAGACGACTATATTTGCAATGATTACGATAATGATGCTATTGATTTAATGCATTAGTTCGCTAAACTTTGCGGTGCTTCGATATTCTTGTTTTTAAAGCAACTTTTTTAACGATGAAATTTTTATATATTTTTTACGATTTTTTGTTTGCTTTTGAAATGAGAAATGCGTTGACAGTGTGCTGACAATTGCAAATTTGTGGTGTTTTTATGTACTTCCATGACATCACCTTAAAAAAATCTAGCAAAAATAAATAAGAGGAGACTGTAAAGTTATTAAAAAAATTTTAATTATAAAATAATATATAACATATATATATATATGTATGTATAGGAAAAAGTGCCCTTTTCCCATAATCGTCATTTCGCTGACACATAATTGCACAGTAAAAATATATTACAAAAAGCCTTTTTTTTTTTAATTTAATTCTACATCGAATCTCACCGATTTAACAGGAGTTGCAACAAAAGTTGATGTTGTAGCAGACTCATTTCAGAACCACGAATCACGTATATGTCAACCTTTAAGTGATAATATTCATACCAACCTACGAAAAGTCGGGGTGGATTCACGTAATCTATACATAATCTGTATATGTGTGTTGCTCTAGCATAGAATTTTTGATGAAATGATTGATTTTAGTTGTGGTGCTATGTCCCTGCTTCATGTGTTGGCAAGTCGGAAAAATTTAATTAAAAAATTTAAAAGCTATTACGTATATCTCTTCAGTTTAATAAACATATGAGAAAATCGTAGTTAAAGGTAAAAAAAAACAACAAGCAAAAGCAGTGAGAGTCTTAAAAATATTTGAATTGAAAATGCCCTAAAGGCGACATCTTACGAATTGCTAAAATATCGTTAAATCTATTTCCAAGATTTGTGACTAAAATTCTCCTTTACAAAATAGGCTTGATGCGGCTACTGACTTAGAACAAAGAGAAAGAAAGTTGTGTATGTCGAAAAGTTTGTCAGCGCGGTGCCCGCCCATGTAATTCACTGGTCGCAATCCACTGATCGCAATTTTTGAGATATGGGAAACTTAGGACGCGTTTTAAAATGAATCGGACCATTTTTACGACCACTCTCCACATAATTCCTTCTTAATATAAACAAATTAAAAATAATTTGCTCGTTTCAAAATTTTTCGCAAACAGTCGCTGAGTACTAAATGGATGTATTTTGGCATACTAAATGGATATGAAAAATTTGGATCGAATGGGCCGATGTTTTAAATCCTCTCCTATATGACTGCATCTAGGAAATGGAAGCCTTTACAAGGGAAAACCGTATAAATTTTAATGTTTCACAACAGTTGTAAGTTGACATAAAAGTCAACTAAACCAATTTTGAATTATTTACTTCTCTTTTTGGTGCTTCACCCCGCGTATAAGAGTTCTCGTGAAGACTAAGACTTCATGTGACGAAAAAGTCGTAATAAGATTAATATCTTTTGATGGAAATTTGTCCATAATGCTAGTTTGACATAGATATTAATTCTACCAAATTTGGTCTAAATCTATTTTTTGGACCCCACTCCCCCCACTTATTTGACAAAGAAGGTCTAACTTTAAATACTTTATGACGAAGATAAATAAATAATTACATGATCTTGGACAAGAAAACTAAGTTTCGTAATTTGAACTACGTCAGACTACGTTTCAGACCATGCCGTGGAAAATTTGCCGTTACTTAGGAACTGGGTATAATTTGTTGTATTCTATCATGAATATAAGTGAAGCATTCTATTAGGCGAAGTGGTGTAGAATATTTAAAGGTCGGCGTTGCCTGATCGCATGTTGTTACTTGTTTTAAGAAAAAACAAGGCAGCCTATAATGTACACGGTAAAGATCCAAACCCAAAACCCAACTGTCACCTACACTTAATAAGTTGATAATCCCTTAAGTAATGAGCTCTGCTCATAACAGAGTCTCCTTTAAACAAAGAACTTAACTGTTAGCTAAAGTGACAAGCTGTATACATGATGAGTGGAATATATATGTATATACATACATACACATTATATACGTATACATACATATATATATATGTATAATATACATATAGAAGAATAGACAAGTTTGTAGGTTTTCCCTTTATGTACTTATGCAAATGGAAACCGATACAGTTGCTTTTTATGACTCAAATACAGCCGGCGAGTTTTATTGATAAATTTTTGAAAAAATTCCGGAACTACCCAAGCGGAAATAGTTATATAAAAAAATGATAGGAAGTTTACGACGAAGTGATCATATCTTTGCTAGATTTAATTATACGCTTTCTGCTTTTTTGTAAATGCTTTGACGATTAAAAGTCTAATTGAAGTGTAATGTAAACTCAGTTCCTTGTTTGATTTACTCATTCGCTTAGTTTCACATATATCACTAAACATGCAAGCCCGACATGTTGGCCCGATCAACATAAAACATAAATAAAAAAATATTATCATTAAATTAAAAGTTCTGACGGAAACATCAGATTACTGAGAAATGAGAGAAATATATAACGCAAGTCACCTGGTTAGTTAGCGTTTAAGATGCATTTGAAGGCGTATATAACTTTCATGCTTCTTCATTTCAAAAAAAAATTTGTTTTTACTAGTAAAACAAATAAGGGTTAACGCCAAATCGTTAAATTAAACACTAAATAAAACATTAAATTAAGCGGCGTTTAATTCTTGAATTTTTTGCTGTTTCCATAACACAACGTGTAGTGTAAACTTTAACTTTAACTTTAACGCCTTATTATACTAATTGATAGACTGACTGATAACGAACTAACGTATGCCGTGAAAGATTTCTTTCTATTATAAGGCTCTGAAACATTCATCAGAAATATGTTATCTCTTATCAGTGTAAGAGTACGAATCAATTAAGCGAAAATAGACAGACAGACAAAGTTGTACGCAAAGTGTATGTAAATTAAAACATAAACGTCTTTCAGTTCAGGAAATTTGCTAATTTTGTAAATCTTTTAAGTTAATCGAAATCTTAATCATATTCTATTCCCTTTCTTTCTTGTCCGCATGACTATTATTTCTATTCGAGCTATTGGAGAGTTATATTTCTACCCTTCAAAGATTGGAGGCATGCCAGCAGTGCCTGTTATTCAGCATTAGGCATGCTAGCCAAGATACTATTATGACTCGTACGTCTATCCGTCCTTACCTTTGCCGCCTGTTATTGGAAGTTTCAAGTCCGCTAAAATTGGCAGAGAAGGCTTAAACTTGCCTTGTATACGGCAATATCGATGAGCAAAGAGCCACTTAATAATAGTCATCATACGCCCTTGAGTACGTTCGCAAAAACCCCTCCTTACAGTCAACAGAGAATCCTAATCCGCAATTTAAAGTAAATTCTTATCAGGGCCAGTATCAAGTCAGCCTAAAGCAAGTGAAAAAATCGTAAAAGTCGTAACGGCCATCAAAACAAAAAACCATTTCCACTCCCAAGGCAAATATAACTTTTATTCATCCTAGAACTATGCGAGACAATAGACCTTCTCTTCTCTTCTCTCTTGTCTTATATAACAATTAAAATGCGAAAATTTCCACATAATGCAGAAAAGCAGTAATGACAAAACAAAAAATTGAAATTTAAAAAAGTAACAAAAAAAGGAAAGAAATTGCTTTTGTAGCTGATTATTTGCAGAAAGAATTCGCATTATAACATCCTTTTGCACTCCTTAAGTAAACGATAACTCAAAACGTCAGTCATTGCAGACAAATAAGCAAGCAGTCAGCCATCCATTGTATTGTGTAATGATTATGCCGACTGGCAATTAAGGCTTTAGTCAATTCATAAATTGTAGTAAAAATGAAACTAAATCAGCAGGCGGCGGCATTTTCATTCTAGAAAAGATGTGGCGACAGTGTTTACATGATAACAGCAGCTGCTGCATATTTTCTGCACTGCATAAAATGATTATTACAAACGCACGCTTCCAATGGATAAGAAAAAAAAAAAAGAAAAAAAAGCTTCATTAAATACGTAACGAGTTTGCGGCACCTAAATAGTAGGTTGTTTTTTATACCTGGCACTGCACATATGCTGCTCTATTATTAAAATGTTGTTTTATCTCTAGAGTAACTAGCTTCTCTCACCTCACTTTATCTCACTTTACACTCCTATTCGATATAGTTATTTAACGAGTAAACAATTCTATTAACATAAACTAGATATCTATGCAGAATAAACGGAAAATGTGCTGATAATTTAAAACTTTACCTTAACTACTTCTATTCCTTATTAGTCAGTTATCGTTAAAAAAAAAAATTTTTTTTTTGTCCTCTGGTCATTATAACTTATGATCAGGTGTAAAAGTTTCTGTATCGTAAACAAGTTAGTATTTTTTGTTTTTAATTTTTTTTTTAATTGTCATTTTAAAGTTTTTTTGTTGACCGTAGTAAAGTTGTAGAAAGAACAGCTGTTTACATTGTTTACAACTAGCAGGTGATACTTTATTTAAAACTTGAATAATGATATGATATTTTTAACATACAACAATCGAACGGCTAAATGGGAAACTTTTCGTGTGGTCTTTTTTCAAGCACATAGGTATAGTTTCCTTGTAACATTCAAAAATACGTTCCAAAGTCTTAATATGGGATGAAACATCGAATTTAACTGTTTGCTCTAAATAGTTAGAATACCAATTTCAAAGTATTCGTTAAAAGCATTTTCCAAAAGAAACATTGCAGTCTTTTTTAAATCATTTCAAAGTTACTTTCATATATATTTACATAATGGTTATTAATGTGCAATGTGATCCAAATGTGTTTTCAGTATCGTTCGTCCTTCGCCCAAAACAAATTAGCGTGTCAACGTTCATTAAAATATCTTAAAAATTTCGGCTTGGGTGGCAGACGGACAAACAGACAGACAAGCTTAGATTGATTCCGAAAGTGATTCTTTGTAATACAGTGATCGGGTTTATAGAAAATGACTCTATTTCATGTCTTTACGAGTGTTCCATACATCCGCACAAAGTTAATATACCCTTGTATCCAAAGTTATGTATGTAGGGTATCACAAGTAATTGTAAATTTGGTATTAGTGATGATATCAAAATTGATCCTTTTCATAAAATATTTATTGCCATTCCCATACGTGACTCACAGTCAGAAAGGAATCCCGGAATGTAATTACTGGAATCAATGGAATCTAATTATTGTGTTATATGTATATATATATATATATTTTTAGTTGTTGATTTATTCACTAAATGTTTAATAGTAAACAGATTGCGAATAAAGATATTTGCAGAATATATGTATGTATAAATTTATTTATTCCTTAGACGATATGCTTGCCTGTATTGACCGAAAACTTTATCGCTCCTGGATTGTTAATCGCAATCCTTTATCTAATCGGCCTCTCATTCGGATAAAAATATCTTCCTCTGCTTCTTTGATTATCCATGCATTACGGAATGCCATGAGCATGTACGTCGGTTTATTTGTCTACCTGTCCGTCGACGCAACTTTATAGTGTCTGTGGAGAACATCTCATTTGCAGAAATGAAGATATCGCCTATAAACTACTCACCGCGTACGCTATATAAATTTTCACCTTTATTCTGGTGGAAATGGAAAAAATTGACCGCGCCTACCCAATATTATAGAGCATGACAACTTGGTTCTTTTGTTCTTTTTTAGGATTACGGCGATGGGTATAAAAGACTCGGTGGCGACCGAATATAATTTTCTTGCGTGTATGATTCTCATCTATGATTCTCAGCGCTGCCCAATTTCGAATATTACACGCCCACGACATTTGTTTTCTAACCACGCCTCTTATTCTTTCGATACAGCCAATTTTTTGCTATTAAGTATAGGAATTTATAGCTTTTTCCACGTACCGTGCGTCCAAAAACATGCAGTTTTTCGTTTTTGAATGCGCTTTAATAGCTTATGTATCTTAAAACTATGTATATGTTTGGAAAATGAATGATTTTCATAAGTGACCGAGAGTCACATAGTGATACGATTCGCTATACAAACACATGGTACGGTTAGGGTTAAAATAGGCGAAGTCGACATAAGAACTTGACAGTTCTTTATTACGAAACGCATTATGCAAAAGTTACTTCTTGTTTTCGTCCAAACACATTACGTTATTCGACTCTCCGTTTCGGTCGTTTTGCTACTCTTGGTGTATTAGCATTCTATGTCTGATTATAGTTTGGTTTGTGCCCGAGGCATCGGAATTTCCTTCTTCAGTCTTCTTTGTTTATTCTTTTTTCTGATGTCTCTTTAATTGGTCAGCGAGATGAACATATATATGTGCTTAAGTGTGACGTAAGATATACATTTATATGTAATATATATTACATAAACAAGTAGCACATTTGACAAGTAAGGCCCAGCTTCTTTTTATGATTTTAAGAATGTTTTCCGTAATAATCTCTAGTCTAACTCGTTTGGAAGATGACACACAATGTTGATAAGCAAGATGATAATTCATTTAAAAAAATGCACGTTGATTCCCCTGGCAATTTAATTTGATCGCATATGTTAGCATACGGCTATTACTAAACGCTTCGCGCAAGCTAAAATATTCCGCATTTATTTTGCAGTCCATAACTTCTTTGTAGTCCGCGGCTTTATAGATATTTAGTTAACGATCATTGGTATTAAAAGTAGACTTTTTAGCAAAGATCTTTATTAATTGATTTAATTGACCAGCTGACTTAAATTCCGCTCAGCTATCTGTGAACGTTAGAAGAAAGTAGTCATTCAAAAAAAAAAAAAAACTGGTTTTTCTGTGAAGCGTAGTGCGTCAAGCAATTGTAGCTTTTAGTTTTACTTGAACTGCTTCGTTTTTCAAAATAATAATCATATTAATGCTAATCATGTTTCAAATCAATTTGCTTACAACATTGTTACTAGATTTCTTTTTCACGCACACACATAATCTATATAGCTAGCTTGTTACTTATTGTAAACCAAGAAAGCGTGTAAATGTGCTTACAAACAATTACAAATTTAAACGAAGACGTTGTTTTTTTTCGAGTAAAGAGTAATAAATAAACAATTTTTGAGGTCGATTTTTTACTTGAGAATTTCCTTTTTTTGTGCGAGCATACATATACATTAGCCTTAAGCGTGTAGCAAATAAACACATACATGTGGATCTTTCCAAGCACTGATGGGCACTACTTTCATCTGGATCCTGTAATTTCTTGTATTTTGGTAACCCGGTCATGATGAAGGTGATGGCAACGTTATTAAAGCCATGAATTCGTTTTCGGCATTTTTATCGATACACACGTGCCAATACGTCGCGTTACGTATTGTATGCATTGTATGAGATTAAGAACAAAGAATATATAAAACTCAGTATATATAAAACACGAAATGAACTCAGTAAAATTTTTTTAAAATCTTTAGAGGAAAATGTATTATATATCATGCCTGTTCTCTTGTCATTTCTTTAGCAGGTGTCGAGGTATTCGCGGTAGGAGATTACTTCACCTTCTAATAACTGAATCGGACAGAGCATTCTTTCAAGGCATTTCGCTATAGAATATGTCACAAAAGAACCGCGATTTTCATGGATGCTTCCAATTGTATACAATTGGCGCATATAACTACAGAAGCCGTTAAAGTAAAAATTAAGTTATGTTTTACGAATCTGTTGCTTCTCGTAAACTTATATCAAAAAATCCTCCCCTGGGAAATCTTGAATTGGCCCAAAACGTATATAGCTTGGAGACAAGTAAAAACACGATAGTGGGCCAAGGCCAATTCATTAATATATCACGTTACTTCTTTCAATACAGTTATTCGAATAACGACTTTTCCAAAGTCGGCATTACTCGATCTGAATTATTTTCAAGAGCGTTCGTCCTTGGGCCAAAGCAAGTGAGTGCACGGGTTTTCTTTAAAATATGTCCAAAATGTCGGCCTATAGGTTGAACAAAGAAAACAAATAAGACGGACGGACAGACAAGCTTACATAGAATTTTCCATGTAAGAGATGTAGGGTATAAACACATAGCGTAGTGGTTCTCTGATGCGTGTTATGCTCGCTTTGAAGCGAGATAACGAATAGAATGAATGCTTTTCCCAGTATTCAGTATCAAAATTTATTCGTTACTTTAATGATATGCAAAAAAAATAAATATATTTAGCTGAATAAATAAATGTACTGAATTAATTTGAAAATCAAAAGAAGAAAGGAAAATTTATTCCAAACTTTTAACACTAAATAGTTATTCTTTTCACAGAAATAGTACATAATGCTATATCCAAGCCTTTTCACTGACAAAGCAACACATTCGCAATATTACTGCTGTCCTCAATTTATTCATCAGATTTGTAAGATTACCCTAAAGAAAGTCAGGGGTGGTGATGCTTGCAACCAGATACAAACCAACATGCATGCTACCACCGGCGGTTTACTTTTGTGTTACTTTGCTTTTGTGTGCAAAAGATGCGATAATATATTTTTGAGTTAGAGATCAGTATATCTTCAAAAAGAAATGAAATCGTTTCAATCTTTTAAAGTAATTGCGAAGGACTTGATGTCAATTTAATTTCACGCAGTAGCAGTGACTCATGGTTGTAGATATAATTAATATTTTTGCTTCTCCGTAATGGATCAATGACTTAAGCAAGTTGCTAAAAGCAAGGGTTCCTGTATGCAGGTATAACAAGAACAGAAGAAATAAGCGCGACAACAGAACGCATAGGAAATTTAAGGTATTAATGAATGATTAAAGTAAACTGCATTAATGCTTTTAAGAGAAAACTGATCCCATTCTTGAACACCTGAAGTCACTTGATAAGTGCAGTTGATGACAGTTCTCTCTCAGCATATGATTTATGTTAGTGTGACTATGTGCACTCGCCTACGGTTTTGTAGAGTGACTAGTAAATTTAAATAAATGAAATAGATATCCGGCTTTGGCCGAATCTTCTGTGTCTCACAACTCTATCCTAAAAAAAAAACTACCAAAAAATTAATTAACGGAAATTTCGGCACTTTGTAATGTTAAGCGGACCTTTTCCATTCGTTGTTCAGATGCTGAATGATTGTGGGTAGAATATACTTGCAAATTTTTATCGCTATGCCTGTTATAGCTTATGAGTGATAAGGAAAAGACTCATTTTTATTTTCTTTGCCTTTAAAGACAGCGATGATTTCATTCTTCCTCCTTTGGTCGATTCGGCTTTTAAGATCTTCCAATCTCTTTGCATAATTTGAAACCGAAAACTTCATTTCTGCGAGCAGAAGAAAGTTTATCGCAGAAATGACTCAGGCGACAAACACACAAACTCGAATTCACTCCTAATTTTAATATTTAGTGTTTGAATATTGTTCCCGAGTGTTGCCAAGGTTTTGGCAAAATGAATATGCCCCCATCCTTCGGTGTAAGGTACAAAAGCACACACAATAACGGCCATTGTGTGCGTTATTCCCAACAACCACATGGAAAGAAGGAAATTTAATCGAGAAATGTAGTGTTGTCGTTTCTTCTCAAGTATTGTTATTGTTATTATTATAATTATTATTACTGCAATTGTTGCTAGTTTCTTTATTGTCCCTTTCTTTAAAAAAAAAATGCTTTTTTTTACTTACTTAATTTACAATCTGTCCAAAAAGATAGTAAGTAGATGTTTACAGAAACATATTTTACATACTTATCGTTAGGGATATTATTACCATTCAAAAAAAACGGCAGACAAGAACCCTTATGTAACATACACGTAATACGTTTTAGCATTTGTTATAATATACCCTTTGTTCAGACAAAGCGAAATTTTGTTGAAATGAATTTGTAATTCGCAGAAAACATTTATTGGATCACTAGATGAAAATGGCGTTCCTCTGTCATCAGCACATATATCGCAATTAAAATATTATCAGTGATCGGAGCATCTGAAGTACAAACAGAGTATTTTGGCTTAGAGCACTTGCCTGTGGCACTCGGAGTTTAATTTTATATATTGTGACGATTATTGCTTTCTCCTTTTCGAAAAAATTGTATGGGTTCTGCTCCAGGCGTTCTAGGCATTCTTACTTAGTGTTAGCTAATCTGCAGTAAGCCTTTGAGTCCAGCTGAAATGTTCATGTGACATTAGAATCCAATATTTTTTTTTTAAATATCTTGTACATATACACTAGTTAATGGTTTGTTCCTCGTCTCTACCAAATAATCATTCAGTTATCATAAAAACTGACCTGAAAGTGGGACAAAATAACAATTTAATCTTTTAAACCATATAAGTCGGCCTATCGCCTCCCATTGTCAGTCTTCGGACAGTCATCTAATGATAAAAATCTAGTTGTCTCCCGGACGGGCAATTCCCTTACGGATATTATCAGATTTATCCTTACGTTCGCCGATGTTATCAAGTGGAGGGAGAGGTGTGCAATCCGCCTCTATTGTGTTTGTTCGAATATAGTTGGCATTGCCGATCGATTAATTGTTCACTTTCGAAGTATGTCAGCCGATTTATTTCAAATGCGATTATCCCATACCACCCCATTTCAGTCTCTACTTGTAATATAAACAGATGAGAAGTTCTTAACCTTAGTAAGTACCTAAAAGTAACCTGCGACTGCGTATAAAATCAAAACAAGTTCAACGACTATGGTCCTTACAATGTAAAGGCTCCATCATTTTCCACTTTACCATGGAAATGTCTTTTTTGCAGGAGTCGGAAGAAGTCTTTTAAATTTGAAAAGTAGTCCACCATGCCAGGCCTTTAAATTTGAAGAGTTACGTATAACTACACTTAGGTCTGCCAAAAACAAACTAAAAACGCAAAATGGCTGATAATGCCAACACACGTTGGGGACATGTATACCCACATAACTAAAAAAAAAAGAGTCGAATATACGCGTGGCCAACGACATTTAAAAAGTCACTTTCTTTTTAACATACATACATACA
Organism: Glossina pallidipes; assembly: GCA_000688715.1. Taxonomy (NCBI): domain Eukaryota; kingdom Metazoa; phylum Arthropoda; class Insecta; order Diptera; family Glossinidae; genus Glossina; species Glossina pallidipes. Next base: position 289,115 of record KK499882.1, read on the forward strand.
TATACAGAATTATATAATTCACAGCATACACATATAATAAACACAAAATATTTCAGTTTTGTTGCTCATGGCATTATTCAGAGCCATTCGCAAAGCGAACGCAGTGCGTAGCATTTGCTTGTGAATTCTTGAATTTAGTCCTAGTCATGATATTATTATAGGTGTTATTTTAACTCTTTCGATATTTCCGTTGTCGCTTTATTGCTATAATAAGTGCTATGCAGTTAGCTTTCCTGCGAACTCTCTCTTATATTTTCGGCGTTTGTAATGGATACATTAATAGGGTGCATATTTTCCCTTCTTTGGTTAACCACCGCGATATCTAGCCTATTTGGGGGGTAACAATGTGTCAATTAAGATGATTCCATCTCAACATATTGGAAAGAGTCCGTTATCTGTCACGTACTCAGGGTTAGTTTTGTTAGAACTGGTTCGGCAAAAAATCTCTCTTCTCAATACTGTGTACGAATAGGTAAACTTAATATATTTGCTTATAGTGGATGGAAGCATTGATATGCAAACAAGATTCTGTCAACAGAATTAATGAAATCAATTCAAATGTATACGAACTCTCGAAAACAAATGGCAAGAAAAGACGAAATTCAAAACATTTGCATGAAATATAAATGTGTGTAACATTTCTTACTTTCGCGTACATTAACTTATGCAAAAATATTATTATTATTCGTTTAAAAATCAAAGGAAAAATTCTTTCAATTCCCAAAACATTGTTATCTGAAAGCAAGCACAATCCAATGTCATATTAAATTAATTTCAAAATCAATTATTAAATAAATTTATTTATTTGGGAGCATAACACAAGCCCATTTAATGCGTTGCAAAACCGCGTAAATTTCCTAAAAATTCTCAGCCTATGTGTTCACAATGACACTAACAAACACATGTATTCGATCATATAATCAAATCAAACTTCAATTTCATTCAAATGCTATTTTAAAGACAATCACAATGAATGAATGAAGAAACCGACATCAGGTTTTTTTCCATTTTTTCCCTTTCAAGCAGAATAGAAATTAATACTAAGAGTCACCTTTCAAATCTTATTAAAATTTTTTATTCATTTAATAACTAACGTTTGCATAATAAATAGTCGGCTGATAAATAAAAATTCTAATTCATTAGGTATTGAGTTGTTGGTGAGAGTTGTATTGATTTTGTTAAACTTTTTGAAACGTTCACGAAAATGAGTTAAAGATTCAATTACGAATATTTTTTTCAATTGATTGAACGGAATGGTATCCCCACACAAATATTGCTATGAAAATCAGAAACTTAATTCATTAGTTGTAAGCTGAATGCAGCCTTAAACAACCCAAACTTTAACACCACAAACATTATTACGTTTTCATGTGGAATCCAGCTAAGTTCCGTATAATTAATTGAAATTTTTTTGGAACAACGAAAGTTGTTTATAATTGCTTCGCGGGCATGCTAAAGTTGAATAAAAAAAATTAAAATTTTTTGAAGTTTTAAGGTATCATTCGAAATTTTAATTAAGACGAAAATAACTTTTTTAAAGCGTATGGTTAAACGTATGATTCAATTGCCTGATCTATTATGTTTAAAAAAAAGATTGATTGAATTGATATCTCAAACCAAAAGTACTTTCTTCGTTCCTTTCATTTACTTATTTACACACACTTTTTTTTTATATTTTACTAATATTTCATAGTCCAGTGTATACCCAGTACTTACCAGAGTTGCATTTAACAGGGGTAGGCAAACCAGGGTACTACTTGTGCATGTCCAACTTGAAAGTGGCAGCATTAGGAATAAAAGACCAAACTTTTGTTGGCATTAAAGTGTGCCTTTACCTCATTTAGTCGACATTATTCAGATATTTGGTGAAACCTCGATTTAGTTGATTACAACCCGGTTTCTTTTTGAAAGACAACAAGTCACGTAAGGAGTTATTATTATTATTACGCGCAGGAGGCCATTAACAAGCACCGGAAAGAGAAAGGTAAAAAGAGCAAAGTCTTGTGTTACTTCTGCATTCAAGCGAAATTCATTTGAGCTAAAGCCGTTGATTGCAGCGCTCGTCGAACGGTTATATAAAAAAACTCGATATGGAAACTGTTATTGATACCAAATGCAGTGAGCTTGAAGACAAAATCAACCTTCCATACCCTGGTCGCATACCTTGGAGGTATTTAGAGCGACGACCATACTTTTGCCGAAATGATGCTTATCTGAGAAGTAGGTCAGCAAATCACCATTGGACCGAGTATATTGTCGATCGCTTATAAGGTTATTACTATATTAAATATTTATGTAGATCAGACATTTTAATTGTTCTGCAAAGATCAAAATGGATCCCGCACAACCGACTAGATAAGAGTTGCAATTACCACGTCTGTGTTCGCGGGCGCACATCTCAGTGCGGTTAGGCTGTACTTGATCGTAGCCACAGTGAGTGCTCAGTCCGTAAAGACATAAAACTTATCGACACACATCCATTAGACTGCGACCACTCCCTTTTTCTTTCCCCGCTACTTTCTGCTTATCACCGACGATTGTCTCGAATTTTAAAAGATGGTTTTCTGAAAATAGTTGCGATTTTCTCGCTTTTTCGCTTTCATTAGTCTTCGTCACATGTACATGGAAACTAAATAGAGAATGCCCCTGTTATGGTATTAATGATTGCTGCCCGTAATTCTTAAATAACAGAAATTAGTAAATTTCTTATACAAAACAAGTAAAAAGACTATGGCGAAACACCGTCCACCATCCTAGTGTGGTTGAAAAAATCCTTGGATCAGAACATATCGGCATACTGTATTTCATAAAAATATCCCAATAATTGAGATCTGTAGTTTGAACACAAGAAAACAAGGCGGGCGGACGGACAGACAAGCTTAGTTAAATCAATCGATTTAATAAAAGATGGGTCTACTTCAAGCCCTTGTGGGTGTTGCATACATCTATCCTTGCATCGCAAGCGGTGTAGGGCATAAAAATTTAAAATTGAATTTAAAATTTATATATTGAAGCAAGGATTATCAAGCTTCCTATTCTGTTATTTCAATTCAGCTGAGTAGAGAGGAAATAATATAAGTTCCTGTAATATAATACAATAAGAAGACTTGTTTTTATAAAAAAAAGAAATAAAAAGAATGTATTCTGTTTGAGTTAAACGTTATGATGACCGTCATCAGTGATTTATAAAAAGAATTTATGGGCATTGACTGCTATTTCTGCGGATTGTAATGTAACTCTAATACGAAGTGCACACTTGCAAAAGAAAAAAAGTCCATTCATGCTTTCTATTATAGGTCAACGATCAATAGAGCCATTAATGGAATATTCGACATTTTTAAAGAAAAGTGGAGCTTTGCCTTACCCGGAAAAATTTTAACTATGGCGGTCAACTTTTCATTTTAATCATAGCGAGAATATCTAGCTCGAAGTTGTTTGTTAATTCTTTGTATATAAATGGAGCTCATATAATATAACAGGCGGGAGTAAATTAAGCTATCCCTTCATTATCAAACTCGTTATTTTTAGGTTACGTTAGAACTTTCCTATATATATAACATTCTCTAACATTAACGACGTTAATAAACTTTTTAATGCAAAGTACGAGAAAGACGTAATTAATATAAAAGACGTGAGTGTTTTGTAATCAGATTAAGTAGAAAATTATAGAAAATGACCATGAACTTAGAAGATTATAATAATAAGGAAGAGAATGAGAACGCGATAAGAAACTTTCATTTTCATCTCCGCACAACGGAATATATTACATTTATTGATGCGAGTGCAACACAAAAACAATGTTCTTTAGAGACTAAACAAAGTGCTTTTACGTTAAGCATAAGTGTCAATTTTTGACTCGATAGAAACAAGTGTCAACTATCCGCCGACTTGTATTTCGAATGCCCTCTTTCTCAAAAATGGCATTAAAGAACTTAAGCCTGGCAGGTATAATTTTTGTCAGAAAGCGGATCTGACGAGTGAACTCATATCGCACAATTTGCAGCAGAAATTGATCTACCAAGTGTCTATTGCAACTATCTGGGGTGAATAGAAAAATGGTTTCGATCGACGAAATTGCTATGTATCAACTGATTAAACTATTTTTAGACCTTACACTACTTTTAATCACTTACTCACTTAACGACTTTTCTAAATAAGTCTTTATATGAAAAAGCGATCAAAAAACCTGATCGGATACGAAACGATTTTAATCGCGTTCGTTCTTGGCCCAAAGCACGTTAGTGCAACAAAGCTCGTCAATATAGTTCAAAAATTGCGGTTTGTAGGTTAAAAACAAGAAACAAGATGGATAGACAGACAAACAACCTTAGTTCGATCGATAAACGGAGGATCCATCTCAAATCCTTCAAGGTGTGGTATGCATACGCAAAAACTTAAAAAACCTTCGTACCGCGAGTTGTGTAGGGTATAAATATGACATTCGTCACATATCCTCTTTCTGAAAGTTGAGTCAACTTACCACACAAAGAGCTAAAGAGAAAAAAGCATGAATTTTTCTTTATTTCTTTCAATTGAATTTACTGCACACAATTTATGCTAAGAAAAGGAAAACGATAAAATTAAAAATAAATAATTGTATGCAACGCATGTGTACTGCATTCGAGGTCTGGAGTTCACTAACAATTTAATGCATGATATTGTGTACATATAAAATGTGTATGCATGCGTTCAGTGATTGTTAATGCGCGCGAATTACTTTTGTAGTTGTGATTTAAAATGCAACACTTGTGCACTTAATTTACTTTAAAGAGGCTACTCTACGCTACTCCACTTGACTTTGTATGTATTTTACAAACCGACATTCAGAGAGGTGGTTGCAACGCTACAATATGCAGAATATAGAGGTAAAGAGGATTGGAAAGGCCTTCTTTCTTTTTGTTAAGTACGCTTTCAATTGAAACTTTTCTGTTAATTGAACAAAGGCCAATTAAAGAAAACAATGGAAAAAAAAAATAGATGAAAGGGTTAAGTCCTCCTTGAAATCGAAGGTGAAGTCAAACAGGAAAGCTTCAAAATAAATAAGCAAGAAAATCATGTTCGACCCAAGATTACGCTTGAATGCCCCTTCAGCTTAAGTAAATAATAACTTTTAGATCGTCTTTAACCTGGTGCTCTCAGATGAGCTTAATATTTCAAAATTAAGGAGACTCTCAGTGATGGAGAATGGCGTAGGTAGACCGAGAAGCCAAATTTCAGCTCTCTTGCAGCGATCTGAAGAATAGAATGAAAAGATATAATAGATGGACCGATGAAACTGAATTAAAGCGATCGGTTGCTCGATCGAGATACTTTTCCCCATGAGAATTTAGATGACCTTATAAAGTAATCGGAACTCGCTCTGCTACAACTCGTAAACTTTCAAAAATGAAATACAAAATTTTCCTTACTACGTAAGTTTTCGTAATTTTTTTTATTATACTATAACCGTTGGAGGCAACGGTATTGTCTAAATACTGACAATATTTAACTTCCAGAATCTTCACATTGAAAATAGCTCTTAATACTTGTACATGTCATGTTTAAAGAGAGATTTTTCTAATTAAGTGATGAAAAGCTGTTTAAGCTACAATCACTGTCAAGATAATACAAGTAATCTTTGAGGAAATCCCTAATTAGGGTAAAGGGGAATTTGCTTTTTAAAATCTGAAATAAGAGGAAGCTGCATAATTAACAAATACATGAGATTATAATTTGTACTTCATTTTAATTGCCGCAACTAATCAGTCACTGAAGACAACAAAGGACAAGATTGTTCTTTCATTTATAGAAATTCGCCGTATTACAGCACACAGATAGCGATTTAGCTGAAATTTGGTCAGTACTGAAGTACCGTATGAATTCAATTTAGGATATTCTTCCAATATTCTTTAACAAGCTTTGCTAAGTTATTCGCTAATGCTATCGGTCGACAGTAGTAATAAATTTATGCTCGTCGCACATTCGAGCACAGGCACGGATCATCATTAATTGCTTGGTGTTTCCAAGCCTTATTGCAATGCAAAAATGGTTCGGATCAGACAACTTTTTCGAACGCTTCCTATATAACGTCTTATTTTGAAAAACGGCTATGTGAACAAGTGCAGGACGGTGTAGGGTATTTAATGGTAGGCCATGGCGCACTATACGATTTTTACTTCTTTCGACTGTATTGCAAACCTTTACTCATTTTATACCATATTTTAATTTTTTAAATTTGTTTCTCTCTATTCTCCATTTCGTTACATTTAGAATGAAGAAGAATAATGAAACAGAGACGGCCTTGTTTAAGTCGAAATCACGATTTCTAATTTATAATATTTTCTTTCATTTTAAGAATACTTTTTTTTGTGAATAGTCCAAATTCCCGCACATACATACACGTACATATACATTTAACTTGCAATCAATTTTCATGCCCTCCACTGAAATGTAAAAGTTCATCGTTTTGTTTTTGCATGAAGAAATTTTCAAGGTTTTAAAAACTGAGGCGGAAGGCTAAAAGGTGGCGAACTGAATGTAATCCTCATAAAATAGCGAAACAGCCTTGGCTAAGAATTAGGCTTTCAATACGTGAACGTATGAGATATCAACTTAAAATAGAGTGCAAAATGCTTCGAATCTATTATTCAACACTCACAATGAACTGATAAATGTACAATTTTGATATATTGAAATAATTGTGAAGAGGGGGAGAGAGAGAGACTCATGGCCTTTGCTTCAAAATGTAGTGATTTCATTAAGCATTGTCTTCTGAAATCATGGGTATGTATATCGTACATCTGCGGTTTTCCTCTCTTTCAAAAATCAACAGATATCATCCTTTCGAAAAGGTGAAATTCTCTATTCCCATTAGGCTACGCAAAGATTTCCCCTACAAAGCTATAACTACTCTCACAACCACGGGACCCTGTTTGAATCAGTCCTACCATACGGCAATCTTTCTGAATGGGAGCCGTCCGTCCGTCCTTCTCTTTCGTTATTCCAACAGCACCTTGGCCACATATAATGACGCACTCGATCTTTCCCGATCGGGATTAACACCTTATCTTGGCTCATGTTTTGTGTCGGTGTTTTATACACAATGAAAACGTCACCCTAGAGTCTTTCCATATTTCACTTTACATTGTTATACTTTTTGTGCTAAATTAAAATTATTTTTGTTCGAATTCTCTAGCTTATCATAGTATGGGTATCATTTTGTTTTCATGTTTTCTTATTTTACCATAATGCGGGTACCGTTTCGTTTCATTCTCCTTTAACTCATCATATTGAAATAATATTTTAGATCAAAACTTCCGAAGTGCCTGAGTCGTGTCTCCGCGCTTGCCTAACCACCGACAGGGTTCTTCAGGGAAGACTTAGACTGACGAGATTTACTTAATTGCTGAACGCCACTTTTGCTCAGCAAACCGTCAACACACAAACCACGCTGTGAAAGACACTTATCGAGGAAGCAATAATTTGAATACTTTTCTGAACTGAACAAATGCAGAAAACACAAAAAATACCAGAAGATCTAAACCACAAAAGAGCCATTCTTCGAAATCCACTCAATGTTTTGAAGCATCATTTTGCTGAAATCACTCAGTGAGAAATTACAATCGCTACTTCTATAGGATAGCACTGTAGGGTGTTAAAAGATATTATACATTAAGCCCACTGTGTAGTTGTACTGATAGTTTAGTAGTTTTATTATTATTTTTATATTTCATTTTTTGTTGCTTAATTCTACTTAATTGTTATTATTGTTTGGAATTTAAAGTCTAGTCTTTCGCAATACATAACAACCTACATTAAAGACACAATGCATTCATTGAATCGTCGTGCATAGTTCAATTTACGATAAAAAAAAAAAATAGCTTACAACTACTATAACAAAACAAATGTATTCAGCATAAATTTAAGCGATGCTAAATTTTTGGATAACATTTTTGAATAAACAACATACAACATACATAGTTGAGTAACCTGGCCAAGCCTTCTCCGATAGCAAAAACAAAAATTGAGATATTTTTTCATTATCTACATATAGCTTAAGGCCACACATTGCATAGATACAAAGTGTAACAAATTTATAATAATTATGTTTGTTTTATAAAAGCTAACAAACTTCTGATATAATATTGAAAATTAAAGCTTACTTCACAATAAGGCTCTCGATCGAAAGCATAAGAAACTTCTTGCCTGTTTCCTCAAACCGTTAAAACATATCAATATCACGTTGTATTCTTACCCTTTAATTAAAATACATTATCCCGCCACAATTTGAGGACGAGCAGCGATATAGTTTATTAAGTTGAGTCTGTTTTGTGGAGAAAAGCTGAAAATGTAAAGAACCATTCGAATGGCTTTCTTATCTCATGAAATACGTTAATGTAATCTTATAGAGACGATAATCGAACATTTCACAATACATATAAGAGGAGATAACATAAGCATATGTTCGAAATTTATTTAAAAATCAAATTCAGTAAAAAGACAAATAAAAAGACTATAGTGAGCAATGACCCTACCTTAAATTCCCTACACCAAGCTACAGGTGTTCGGATGCTGACTTTTCAAAATGCGGCCTTATAATGAAAGTGTTCGTAAAAGTAGTCCGATCCTCCAAAAATGATTCTAAATCGATATGCATAATAAAAGTCCCATCTTAACCACCTCTGAGTACTAAATACATACATTCGCACAAACTTATCCTGTACCACAAACGGTGTAGGGTATAAAAAGTTTTTTAGCTTAAATGTCCAGGTCCTCATTGAATGAATAAATACAACGCAATGCTTTTGTTCGCCACAAATGGCAACATCAGCATAGGAAGGCAACGACTACAAATGCTTTTCTTACATTATAGAGTACGAAGGGAATGCAGTACAAAACCGACCATTTTTATACCTACTACATAGGATGTTTATTAGATTTGTCGAGGGTTTGCATAGAAATAAGAATCGCATAATCCATAAAGTATACGCGCTCTTGACTAAAGCGCTTAACGGTGCCGCACACTTTAGCAGTGATTTTGTTTTGTAGGCGCATTAACATTAAGATAATGGCCTCAAGGGAGTTTTCAAAAAAAACACAATTTGTAATTTTGTCCAAGAAACAACAAAACAGCAACTTTAAGATTGCTACGTATAGAAAACGGATTAATAATTGGTTTCCCGAATTTAAGACCAAATTTACGGGACATGTCACTTTTTCGGGTTTATGATTTTAAAACTTCAGCATAAGGAAGACAATATGAGAAAATTGTCGGTGTTGCCTGAGGTTGCTTTAAGTTTCTTCTGTATTGTGGGCGTGCGTGTGCACACGCACCCATCGATGCTGATCAGTTAAGGGAGAATCCGTTATCCACTCCAAAGCTTTCTTCGACAATTAATCTGCGATTTGGAGCCATTTTACCGTCTTCTTATTCAGTGGTAGGCAGAAGTAGACCATTTTAGTCTTCCCTTGCGTGCCAGGCTGGTATCCAATTCCACATCAACTATTCAACGAGCGATAAATCAGGCGAACGTTGTGCTCCTAATGGTAGTAGATGTCCATAATAAATGATGTATAAACATGTTGAAGAACTTTTAATAAATGTAACGTATATCTGTACTTTTCCTGAGTACAATACGACAAACGAAGAACACCTAGTTACAGCAAGAAACGAGGACGCACACATCTAGGAAAGGCGGTATTTTGTTGGGTCACTCCATTTGATTGGGCAAGAAACGCCTACCACGAGCATTTACATGCCCTATGGAATATCCGCACTGCGGCCATCAAGTAACCTGAAAACGGAATCTATATCTAATCATTTTCATACGAAATGCCTCTTTATCCAATCGGTGTGTGGCATAAAAAGGAGGGCAGATTTGTCAAATCTCTATTTGAGTATTTCCGTGTATCAGTGTTAAACTTACAGATAATTGCCAGACATCGAAAAAGTCTATACAAAATCTTAAGCTGTTTGGGAAGATATACAGATTATGAAGCTTTCGAAAATTATTTTTGAATTTTACAACCGAAATAAGAAATCGATTATATCTAGGCGATTATATGTAAGCAAATCATATTCAGCTTTTATATTGAAATAGAATACGCAAATGTTTATTGTTGAAGTTAAAGAGCAATGAGCAAAACACATTTCTGTTTGCTTTTGAAAGCAATACTCAGATCCGATGTTCATGCGGATTTTGAAACCGATACCTTTACTTTTGCGAGGAAGAGGACCTTTACGATAGACAAATACACCGACAGACGGACAAACGTACCTCGACATATTCAGAGTTTGATATTGATCAATAATATAATATATGAAAAAAGTTTCTTTCAGGGCTTTGCAAAGGCGTAGAAACTTTCATATTTTATTAAATATGGGCCAGCGTGGCTGATTTTCCCATTTTTATGCTGGCCTTATAGAACAAAACTTGCAAACTTTTATGGTTGTCTCTGTTATTGTTTACAAGTAACTAGCTTTACTACTTTATGTTTTACTGTGCGGGTGTTCATTAACCGATTTGCACCATTTTTAATGTCAAGCTACATACATGAATTTTCAACGTCCACGCAAAATTAGAAGCCGATACCTTTATTTTCGCGACCAATACGCCTTACACAGACAAACACATGGACGGACGGACAGATGGAAATCCTTAAATACGGTCAGAATTTAATGTCAATCAATAATATATATACTTTTTGGCGTATCTCCCTCCCCATCATTCTCGAGGTTGCAAACATTTTGACAGAATGAACATACTCATATTCCATTAGTGGTGGATGCAAAAAATATTTTTTATATAGAATTGAAAAACAAATGAACCTCGCCACACAAAAAGCATAATAATGATGACTCATTTCGAAAAGAAGGGAGTTTCTATGTAACGCATGTACGTGTACAATAAAAATCATTTGTTTAAACTCAACTGTCAGTTGAAATAGAAAAAAACAAAAAGGAATTATGATAAGCGCAAAAAATCGAATGCATAAATAAGCATAAATGCTTAAATGCATATAACAAAAAATAAATTAACAGAAATAAATCAAAAAACAAAAAACAACTGTAAATAGTAACTGAAAACCACTTGAATGAAAAACGCGCAAAATAATGGAAAATATAAACGACACCAATAACAACAACTACGTGCCGGGAAATAAATAGAAAACTTCTTGGAAGTCCAAAAAACAAAAAGCTTGGAAATAACTGATTATAATAATAATAATAATCAATTAACGGAATACAATAAATGAATCAATACTCACAGCGATACTAATCTACACATTCATGCATACATGTGTGCTTGTAAGGCTAATAATGAATATTCTTGATTTCAAGCAATTTATAGTAAGTAAATCATATTTGTCTAGCATCGTCGTTGTTGGTTTCCTAAAACCGTATGCGGGTTATTTGTTAATTGAAAATATAAAATTTCAGTGCGCGTGTGTGTGCCTATAAAAAAAGCGGGAAATAAACAACGATTTGTAAATGTCTGCGTACAAAATTATTAAGAAAATTGAAAGTAATTGTTTTCATTAAACACAACATCATATAATGTATTAAGCGATATAACAAATGCAAAGGTTGAGACGAATCTCTAAACACCCTTCAGGCATTTATTTTCAATTCGCCCGAACAACAGTCAGCGCAACACATCCATCAAACGAGTTGAAGTGAAAACAAATGAGTTGCATATAAAAATATTTTAAACTTGGTCTCCTGTTTTGACGCCAAGTGTTATACGCTGATCTCTGTAATGATAATGATTCTTCTTCTCGCCTGCTTGTGGTGCGTATGCCATTCGCAAAAAAATAAAACAACTCAAATTGACAAATAAACGCGACCACCATCTTAGAATATTAAAAATGTGTGTCCTATTTCTGATATATTTTATCTTTTTTTCATATCTTGTGTGTCTTAGTGTCATTAGTCACAATTAAATAAACTAAAGTTAACGAAACAAGGAATTGTAGTAAATGAAAAGTCATAAAAAACAGTAACGCAAAATGTAAGTTCAATGACTTTAATGAGACGTTTGGAGCTCACGACAACATAACCGGGCTAAAGTTTTTTTTGTTCATAAAAATGTCGGCCACAACTAGTGCTCGGCCATCGCCGGCGACTACGCCGCTCTATGAAGGCTACGCTACGATACGGGGACGTGGCCTAACCCGTTCTCTGTCCATCAGGGCAAAAGAGCTAGAAGCTGCTGCCAGTGGTCAAACCAGCAGCGATCTAGTAGATATATCGATGGCTCAAACAAATCCAATTAATGATCGAAAGCGTACCTTATCGTTGCGCAATGATTTCTCGCAAAGTCCTTTTAAAACATCTAATAGTTTGGGTAATAATACTGAAATGTCTCAATCATTATATCAATCCCCACCGGCCATAGAAGACATTTACTTAAGTCGCTCAATGGCTAAACCGGTTAAGACGCCCATCATTACCAGCGATATGGAACCTTTATACGCTTCTAGCAATTCAAGTTTTCGTCCCTTGTCCGATGCCAGCTCTTCTTCGGGTGGCAACAGTTCGACAGCTGGTTGCCGTGACAGTGTAGTAGGTTCTACCGGATCGGGAAGCATTACAACGGATTATCAAAGCCTTAAGAAAAACTCCCGCTTTTCATTGGATTCTCTACACTCTAGTAATACACCAAAAAGCCCTGATTATAATACGGCTGATGAGGAACACATTTTCTTATATACGGCGCCAGAATCACCGAAGCATAGGTTGGATAGTGGAATAAGAAATTCTTACGATGAGTCGTCAGAACGAGGATATTCGCCGCTTAATAAAAACCTCTTGGAAATGCAAGAATATCCGTTGATTGGGCAGAGAACACCATCCGAACATTCTCAGTCATCGAATTCACCGGCAAAATCAAGAAGAACATCGATGGGCAGCGTCGGCCACTACAGTCGTAGACCATTAACTTTGATGTCTTCGCCACCATTTCAACGCAGTAATAGTGAAAGTCCCACTTATGTAACCACATCAAACAAACCTCCCCCCACTCCAGTAAGGCGTGAAAGCTTATATGCCAAGCCAAAGATTTATTCCAACAATGGGCAACAAAATTTATGCCGGAGTACACCACCACTAACTCCTTTCGATTCGAAAACTCATCTCAATTGCTATCAATTGACTTTGCCCCCTCAACGTAGTTCTAGTGCTGAAATTTTGGAAAGAACGTACACCAGCCATAGCTTGGCTACAATCGATCAAGATGCTGAATTGGTGGCGGTGCCTTCTGCCATGCCGGTTCTACAAAATCCTGTCGATCGTCGTTATCACACTCTGGGCCATATGAGAGTACAAAGTTTAGGTAATAGTTTACATAGAACAACGGAATCTCCAATGAGTTCTATGTTGAATATGATGTCTGGCTCCTATTATGGAGCACGAACAAGTCATGGTTACCAGTTGTATAATAATTATTACGCAAATAAATCGGCGGGTAATATTTATGCTTCAGCTGAAGCAGCCGTGGAAGATTTGAATAAACTAGCTCCCGAATACATGGATCCATTGGATTTCAAAATTGGCTGCCAAACTACACTGCGAAGTAAACCGATAATTCCTTGGTACGAGTTGGCTATACGCAAAGATTTAAAACGTCAGTCATGTCCGCCCATGAACTCTACAACGTCTATGCTTACTAGCGTAACGCAAACGTTAACGCCAGCAAGGAGCACTGAACAGGTTAATATACATAATAAAAAATATTTCCAAGTGTTTTCATTTATTTAGAAAGTTTTCAAATACAAACTGTCGGTACCTTATCACTCGATGATGCTAGCACTTGTTATAGGGATGACGTTATTGATTGTTGTAGAGATAATAACTAATCCCTCAAAAAAGTTATTGCAAAACAAAGTTAAGTTAGATCCTTGCATGTATTTTGGTAATCGTTTCACTTGAAGAAGCGTCTATTGAGAAAAACTATAGCAGCAACAGTTTCAGTCGCTTTTAGTTGCTCGTAATACACTATACCTTGCTGATCCCACGATATGCACAGCAAAACTTCATGGCCATGAATATTCCGCTTCGGTGGCGATGTGGATCGCTCTCCTGGATTAACCGATGGCTTCTCGCGATTGGGACTGTCGTAGTAGATCCACTTTTCATCGTTAGTCCAAGTACACAACAAAACTCTACTATAAAAAAAAAAATTATGTCTAGCTTTTGTTGGCATCCGTTCTCATCAAGCAAAAATTTATAAAGAGTGGTTCTGCTTACGACCGTTTCGCTTACTCTACTGCAGGGAATAGGTTTAATGACCTCCACTACCAAATTCGATGCAGATATATTCATTTGATAAAATCTTCGCTGCCTATTAATCCTAAATAGTTTTATATGGTTGTTAACTCCAAAAGAGAAATATCCCTATATCCCTCGCAAGTTTCTTTCAATACCTCCGAGTTCTCTGGTGGTACTGAAACCTCAAATCCCTTTGTGGAATACTACCGACTTTCCGAATTTTTTTAACTTCTTCAACAGCAGACTTCTTCAAATCGAACAAAAAAAGTAATGAATGGCAAGAATACAATTTCGAGCGTAACCAAGATTAGCGTCTGTTCACACTAAATAATTCACTAACATTGAACGGAAAACTATTATTTTATGTATCATTTTCACCAATAAATATCACTGATCAAAATACATGCAATCCCTTATTATATTGGGGCACATTTGCATAGATGACCAAAGCTGGTAATTAGGATTAGGTGACTGCATAAACCATGCTGCCATGCTGCATGATGGATAGTGGAATACTAATTTTGTGCTACTGCGATAAGCATTGGATATCACCTGATGTAAATATATTCCTTATTTAAGACACGGCACTTACTGCGTCTGTTGGCATTTTCGAAGTAGCAAAATCTGAGACAGAAAGACAAAGCTGATCGTACAAGTTCAGCTGATTCAAGTTCGGAACGAAGACAAAAAAAAATTGTGCAATATTTTCGTCCGACAAAGAAAAGACCGATACGATGACTATTACAAGTCCTTCAATTAAAATTGTGGTCATCATTACAAGTGAGATGAAGTTCGTACCAAAGAGATTAAATTTTCTTTTTTCTTTCCTCTCGCTGAAAATAACATTCCAATGCTCTCTCTCTCTTTTTTCAAACATATTCCTGCTTTGAAATAATTAACATTCCAATTCACACTACGTAGATAAATGCAATATGGATTTTATTACAATGAAATGGCATTTAAATAACGTTTATTGACAAAGGTGTCTGTCTCTCCAGCACATAAAGAAATTGTTCTAGGAAGTATGGAATAATTAGATAGAAAAAATCTTGATATTTATTGAATGCGGAATTAATAAACGATGTGCTATATGTGAGTGATACATACACACTGAGTAAATATATGTTTATACAGATATATACACATACGTGTATTCATTTATTGCATATATCACAGCTAACATTAGCTTTTTTAATTCTATGCAGCTTGATAGCCGTAAGCCTAAGGTGCGGTTGAACAGTATTTACGCAGAAAAAAATAAAATGGAAGTGAAACGTAAATAATATACAGACAAGAATATTATTATTAGACATTATTAAAATTCAACGTACAAACAATATTTTTAATCAAAATTTCTTAAAAATTTAATTTTTGAACGAAGGTTTGGAAATTATATACACCTTGGAGGAAATTGTCGTGAAATAGTATGCAAAAATTGTGCCGTATTTAGTTAACGAAAACGAATCAAGACTATCTTCAGAACGTTTTTAAAAGTGACTGTCGTTGCGAGTGTATAATTGCTCTTGAAAACGAAAATTATCTTTACACAACTTTCAAGAATATATATATCTTTTTTAAGATCAAAAGAAGTCATAGAATGCACGGCCGTTTAGGTAAGAATCGCGACTACCAAATCCGTTTGATTTTAGTCATACAGAGTGCGCAGTCGACAAAAGAATAAAACTACCGATTGTGCACACAACCGCAAAACCTACCTCTTTCTCTTTCCTGAATTCTTTCCGACCATCACCGTATTGCACGAATAGGGAAAGTCCACGGAGTGGTTGATCATACAATGGAAAAAAAAGGAATACATTTAATAAAGTACATCACCAAGTTCACAACAAAAAAGAAACCGGATGGAGCGCAGAGTAATTTTTCAGTGGTTTTGGATCATTCATCCAGCTTTCTTACATTTGCAGCCGTGGTATATTTCCATTCCATTCACATTGTTTTTGCGACTATTTTGTACCATAGAAGTGATAGATTCCAATGAACGTGAAATATCGAACAATTGAAAGTTTGAATTTAAGTAAAGCAATTCTCTTTCAATATATTATGTCAAAAAGTAAGACAACTAACCAAGTAAGATCCAAAAAGTAAGACAACTAACCAAGAAGGAAACTGTCATCAAAAAAATTCATTTATTGTCTTATAGGATAACATTTAGTCGACCACTTTTGCGATAGTCTCAGAAAGTAAACCATTTTGATTGTTTTTTTTTTTTTCTCCTCGGAAAAAGTAAATTTCGTGTTGTGATTAAAAACTGTGGCCATCCACCTGAGCGGCCGAACAGGCAAAGAGTCTCGAGTAACAACTCAGTGGTCGTGAGTTCAAATCCCAAGTGGGGTAGAGTTTTCAATAAAGCCAATAGCCTTAGATACTAGTGATTTAAGACTTCGAATATGTATTTCTCTGGCTGGTTAATAATAATAAAAACTGTGGCCGGCTTATAGGTGTCGATATCGAGTAAATTCGATCGTACTTTGAATATATTACTCGACAGCAATCTTATGGTGGAAAGATACTTCATCCGATAGTAAGAAAAATGCGCATATTATCAGCAGGTGTAAACCCACTACTCGTGAGAGCAAGTCGGCGAACCGAAACACTGAAAGAGAGTGCAGATAGCCACAACAAACATTATGGGAAATCCGTTGTGTCACATAAAATGGTTAAAGCAAGAAATTTTACTAAAATTATTAGCTTGTCTTTACGTAGACCGTTTGTAAACCAAGAATTTTAAATGAACCGGTACCTGACTTGGTTTAGTTTTCGAGATATCGACGACACTTATGTGCATCCCACTGATTCCAGTTACCTTGTTGTGGAACTGCCAGAGTCGCAAAAAATCAACATAGAAATCTGAAATTTGGCAGTCGACTGAAAAGATTGAAAGGTTGAAAATTGAACGCGACACACAAAAAAATGAAATAATTTTAAACAAATAGCGACAACTCTTTGTAATCTCCATACATAACTTACCGATGCTATGGAGCTATTTCCGAAAACGTGTAAGTGGGGTGAGGGCTGAGCTTTCGCATTGTACCGGTTAAAAACGCAAATATTCAGTGGAAAACATTATGACCAGAGCGTTTTGGGACGCGCAGCCACTCTCTAGAGTATGTTGGAAGAAAGGGCCGCACTACGTCGTTCGTAATACGTTTCGCAGGGATTAGAGTCTGAGATGTATCTGCAACCATGGCATTCTTCGAATTTGACCCTTAGCATCTATTGTCTACTGGGGAATACGACTGTCTGCCAGGCGTTTGCATCGAATGAGAAACCCTATGGAGACACAAAAAGCCAACTTCAACAGCTCGACAAATAATAAAAAAAAAAAAAAAATTAACAATCCTTGGACACTGTTTAACATAACGTCCGCTTAAAAAGAGACAAAAGATAATTAGTCATTACGCCAGAGACTGAGGAGCATTTGTTTTTCTTTTTATTTTTGTAAGTTTCTAAGTCAAATCGTTGTACCTGTTATTACAGTCTTTACAAAAACAAAAAATACGAGTTTCACACGTTATCTTGAGCTTATTTTTTCACATTTATTTATCTTATAGCCTAAATTTGGTCTAAACTTTTACTGTCTGACATTGCAAAAACCTTAAAAGGATGTAGACGAGAACAGTTGGAACGACGAGGAGGAGTGTAGAAGCTAGACGCACAATTACCTTTATAAGACCGTAAAAGTAAACTTTAACAAACGCAATTGTCATGAGATGATGTCGTTTATAGTTGAAAAAGTACAATTTATGAGCATTGAGATAAATAAAAAAAAAATCTTATAAAAATATAGCTTTACTGACATTAAGCTGCATTTTCATAACAACAATAACAACAACAACGACAACTATTAAATCTAACATTAAATGCGTTTCAGTTTACAAAGCGAAGCGTTTCTCACAAACGGAAAAAGAAAAAACAATACATATGCGTGGTAGTGTTGGTCTTGCAGCGGCGGTGGTGGCAACGTTGTTGTGTTTGCCATGAAAAGACGGCATAAGAAACACAAAGAGAGAAATTGGGTCAAATTAAAGCGGAATTTCATGTAAAATGTTTCTTACGTTTTTCATTTCGCGTATTATAAAATATTTTGTCTTAATACCTCATAGGAGGAGGTTGACAACAGTGTACGACTTTCGTAGACAAGGCAAACACAGGCGTTATAATTCTGTACTTTTCGCCTTTAACGACAGGATATGTGGTTCAAAGAGACAATTCTTTTGAGTAATAAAATACATTCGGAACACGAATGATTCGCCCATGCGGCGATGAATCCTTTGTTAATTTGTTAAAAGTAAAAGCTTTAACTTGGCAATTACTCTGAATGGAAAGGGCCCGCCCACAACCCCACAAAAAATAAAAATTTCAAACAACGTCAGAAAAATCAATAAATACTACTATGGGCAATCCTGCAGTATAAAGCATATTTTTTTAAAAAAAAAAGAAGAAGATTAAAACAATTAAAAATTCGAAGCTAAAAAACACGACAAACTTTTCTTATATTTTTTATACATGACCCCCTAACTTTCATATTTTCAACCGCCAACAATCAATTGTTTTTGTCTTTTTTTATTTTTTATTTTTACAAAATATTTTCAGTTTACTTGTAATTTTATTTGTTAACATCCGCTTAGACGCTTTAGAAATATTCATGTTATCTGAAAACAACAAATAAAAAGCTTAACTCGTAACATTGTTGTGATCAACAGGTTAAGCCAAGTGGCTGGCTGGCCTAGGTGCACTTGTTGTGTTAGTTGTTTGCATTGCACTTAATGCTGTTATTTTTTTATTTCTATTGTACCCTACATTACTTGCGGCATAGGACGTTCGAAAGTCTTATGCAAACGTCTATCCTTGAATTTTTATATTCAGTGAACAGGAAACAAGTTTCGAGTGATTTTTGCCCTTTCTTCGAAGCGAAATCTCGTCACGGGTTCGATGGGACAATTTTTGCAACCGCATCGCACACAATAGCTTATCTTAAAAAGGTCGTTATATGGAAAAAAAACAGTTAAGGTTTATTGGATGTGTGGGAAAAGTGTGGGTAAGATTGGACCGTTTTTTTTTCTTAGACTCACCCGGCATGTAAATGTTTTTGCAGGAAATAAGCTTTTTTACGCCAACAAGGTCCAATTGTTACTATTTTATGTTCACTTTAGCTAAATTCTTAACTCTCTCTCTCTCTCTCTCTCCCTCTCTCTCTCTCTCTCTCTTTCTCTCTCTCTCTCTCTCTCTCTCTCTCTCTTTCTCTCTCTTTCTCTCTTACACACACACTCTATCTCGCTATCTGGCATATTTAAGGGTATTTAACGCCCGACGTTGCCGAACTATAACATTTTCATTTACTTTGCCATAAAATCGTTGACGTTATTGCAATTTTGTGAAATCAATCAAGTTAAGCGCAAACACGCAAAACTAAACGACATTAACGTTTACTTATTCACTAACCGTCTCTAAATGACATTTGAATAAATGCGAAACTCTTTTTTTTTTCGTTATTCGTATGAAAACGGCTCTGTTTTGCATTAGTGGAGCAAAGGAAGACCAAGACGTCTTATACTTGTATTGATCTGAAATATACTTATATCAGATTTCAATTTCATTCTACGTCCTTTAACTTAACCTTTTACGTATTTCATCAACAAGCACTGTGTCATAAATTTTTGTTTAATAATTTATTTGAAAAAGTAATAAAGATGTCATACATCATGACAGTCTCGATTACATAATCAACGAAACAATGATTTCATTTCATTCCATATCACGGGTGCAGTACAAAATATTCTTTTGATTTCATCATTTTTGTTTTTTCTATACTTTTACGCAATAGATTCAATAATAATATTAAACAGAAAAAAAAAAAAAACTAGGTTTCGTACGTTCATTTTGCTCCGTCCCTAACACAAAAGCTTCGCTTGAAATAAGCTGACACCAACTTATAATTTATTTGACATTCGATACGTTTTATGATCAGAAAAAAAGAAACAGTTGGAGAATTTTGGCTAGTTTTGGGACAAATATGGATAACATTGACTAAAAATATTTTATATTTATGTGCACATACATACACATACACACACAAGTACGATTTTTTAGCAAAATTGAAAAAAATCAGAAGTTACGTTGTTCAGTGTGCTGATCAACAATCGTAGTCGTCACTTGTCTCATCTACCATGCAGTCCACGAGTTTGAGTAGAAAGAGTACCCTGAAGTCTTCTCATTCTAGAATAGAAGCAAACTTATTGAAAGGCTTGTTGAACGGAAAGAGTGTTGCCTTCCGACAACAACGGAGAGAATAGGACCCTCGACATTAGCACTGCAAATATTTCCTGAGCGAGTTTTGCTATATGGGTTTGAATTTGTGTATAATGGAAAATCGCCTTATCATGGCTTTTGGCGTAATGCTCCTGTTTTTCATTACCAGTTGCATCAGTTGTTGTTGGTAGCTTTCCCAAGTGATGGTTTCATTTGAAAGTATAATGTACCGCGAGTAGCTGTCACCGCCCAATGGAAACGCCATGAACTTTATCGTCAGTTAGCTTTATTACTATTCGCTTACATTGCATCATAATTCTTCGGACTTTGGATTTCCTAATGCATCACTCGTAGGGTTTATCAGCACTATTATTCGAATGAAGCAAGAAAAGGAAATCGTTGTTGTTTTGACGCTTAGCTGCACCTATTCAATGGTCCAAAAAACTATGTTGTATGCATGCAACTTATAGATAATAGTTTCAAATGAAGAGGTCGCCGTTTTATTCACCATCCTTAAAATCTCTCTTAAGAAAAGGCGGAAAAAGGCATACGACATATATATTCTTCACTGCCTAATAGGGGCCTTGTTGTCCTTTTTTTTTCGATCCAAGCCTCTAGCGGGCCAAATCGATATCTATTCGTATCTCGCGCTTGCTTCAATGAAATCCTCCATGATATGGGAAAGCTGAGAAAGCAGAGTAGACAAAAATACCACAGCACAAGTGTAGGGTACTAACGCACTCATAATTACTAGATAAAATTGGCTGAATAGCGTCTTAAAATTTATACTCAAAGTAGTTTGAATTTTGTTTGTCAATAACCAAAAAGACTTTTATGCAAGGAAAACATCATGAATAATGGATGAACAATGAAACAGAATTGGCGATCCTAAGATCGAACCGGGTCTGCACTTAAAGCAAAGAGCGCTAAACCAGGGGAGAAGCAAAAAAACAAGAAAGTAAACACGCTCGGCGGACGCAAAGCTTCTTTAAACTTTTGCAACAGCGGAACTGATAACGCTGTTCAACAACTTCCTTCCCTCTTCACATTCGTTCCTTACCCAATTTTATTAAACGAACTGAGAGGGAGAGAGGGATGTCTACTTAATAATTACAGCTATTTTAAAAGCTCTCATAAAGCAGATTGCGTAAATCACTCTTGCACGTACTTACTGCTAAAGTCAATACAAACAAAACAATTGTGAATGATGGACGAATAAGAGGGAAATATCAAGACCAGACTATAATCAAATATTTTCTAAAACAAAATTTTCAATTGATATTTCAAAAAATCAATAAACTGTAAAAGCCAACTATAGGGAATGTGAAGGTCATTAAGTGATTATTTTTGACATTTTTGTATTGATAACATTTAAAAATTATTATGTCAATACTTAAATAATCATTGATATCAAGAAACGATTTCATGAGTGTTTAGGTAAAACTTTGTCGCAAAGTTCAAGTAATTGACTTAATCTTACATATGTGTTTAATTTTATCAACATTTTTTTTTTAATCAATTTTTACGATTTTTTTCAACTCGTAATGTTTTGATTTCATTTAATTGCTACAAAATTTATGTGGTGGCTTGAATTTCAAAGACAGTGATGTAATAATTTCCTTAACATTTTTCCAGTTCAATATTCAGCATTAGATCTTGTGGTGTGTACAGATTGTCTTGCCATTGAGAGCAACAGAGGTGTACAGTAAGAAACCCGAGTGCCTCCTCTCCCTCCGTCCTTATGACTGTGAAATATTGTCTTGAAAATTTTTATATATACCGATCAAGTTAAGGCAATAAGCAAAGTCCCCCAATCAAGACGATTCTCGTGAAACACATACACAGAAATTCCAAACTATTTTCTTTTTTCTAAATAAAGGCAGCGCTTAGATCGGCAGAAGTTATCGCTGCAGCCTGAATAGGTCAAATAAGCCAATCAACACGCCTACAACTAACGAAATGATGAGTGACATTGTCATCATTACTTTAGACGTTGGGTACCATAAATGCTCCCCAACGCGTATATAACGGTTTTGTGGTTGTAAACAAAGCTTAGCTCTTATAAATCTTAAATACTTTGTTTTCTGTTTCGTTATCCTCAACATGCGAAGCGCTGTATAATGAAATTGTTGAAAACTAATCTCTAGAGAGATGCTTCATGACATTAATTCGAAAAAAATGAACATATACCTATATACATATAGATATATACAGCAAAGAAAAAAAAAGGAAGAAAAATCTGGTTTTTAAAAAAGAAAAACAAAAAAACATACACAAGCGTCTTGAAGTCTTTCATACAGATGCTGTGTATTGATCTTAACGTTGTGTTGAAAGGCTTCTCTCTTCGTATGATTGTAATACAGAATAAATGGATGTGCAACGTAATTTTTATTTTTTTAATTTTTGTTTTGGACTACGTGTTTTTGTAGAGAGTTGTAAGTACATATACATGCTGTCTTTGTGCACTCGTCAATATATAGTTGTAAATTATTTGATCTTCAGCCGCTGGTTAGGCTGACGTGCCGTGCGCATAGTAATACCCAATGACTTTATATATTTGTTTACTTTTCTGTGATTTTTGCGACGTGGTCATTACCGAAGCAATTTTCTTACGGGGTGCATAACTTTTGCTTAATAGAAAGTCATTTAGTACACATGCGTTTTTATGCCTGCAAGTAAATATAGTGAGTTAAAGGAAAAAATTCGTGACGTTTTCCCCAATGGATGGATTTGAAGTCGCACAACGACTTGGCGAAAGACGCGCTATGGCGCGTGTAGATAATTAATATAAAAGGCACGGTAACGTGTATTAGCTTAACCCGAAGTAATTGCATTTTGGAAATGAGTCTAAATTCTATAAAAATTACATTACTTTACGAACTTACGAGCAACGAGGGCTTGAAGGCTTGCGAAGAAATTCGTGGTTGTGAAAATGGTTTACCAAAGTTAGCAGCACCCAAATAGTTTGCTCTCTTCCGCTCCAAACGTTTCGATGTTAAACACGTGGCGCACTCTGGTCGACCAATCGTTAATAAAATCGATGAAATTCCACAAAATATTTGCGGAAAGTCGGGCATGGCAAGGCAACACTCTATACTGACTGCACCTATTGACGAAGAACAGTTTCGAAGAAAAACCAATAAAAAGCTTGATGCTTAAATCCCATATACATTAGCAGTGAAAAGTTTCATGGGCCGAATTTCCACCAGGAAATGAAATCGACATATTTTTGAAGACATTGACAGAGGGCTTACATTAATATAAAAGAAAATACCATGATCCACTACGATCCATATGATAACATAGATTGATATCACGTAAGTAAAATTCTTTGTTTACTGGAATTGTAAGACGAGCGGTTCACACTTGATCAGACTAATAGGACTTAAGCGCGCTCTTAAGATCAAGCGCCCAGAATTGATCAATAGGAAAAGTATTGAAGACTATGACGATGGCGCGACTACACAAACCTTTCAGATCTTTTGTGTCGCTCTTGCCAGAACTCTTCACAACGGAGGAAAGCTGGCTTCAAAAGAGAGCTGCGAAAATGCTTGGTTCACTTTTTCGACCAAAAATTTAGAAAGTTTTTCAGCCGTGGCTTTTCCAGAAAACCACGAAAGGTCATCGAACAAGATGTCGCATTTTGGGTGCAGTAAAATTCATATAAAATTAAAGAAAAAATGTATGTGAATTTTTAAGGGAACGCAACGAACTTTCTCCTTGCCCCATACAAGTATCGATGCAAACATAGTTACTCGTCAAATAATAACTTAATGATCAATTCATTTCTTAACAACGATTTTGAAGTAAATCTTTTCAAGATTCTTTATTGAAATCAGCTACGGTTATTAACACAAATAATTCCGAATGAAATTTTATGGATAATTTTACTATATTGCATGGAGTACTAACCTACCTAATCATTGCGGTTTTCTTTATATAATTCACTCAATTATTTCTTTATTCAAACTTGTTTCCAAAAGGTTTATGTTAATATAATTAAGTCTTCCAAAGACGGACAGCTCCTAACAAACTGAGTAAGATCGAGTCAATAAGATCCAGCCGAATTAAGTCACTTAAGATGTTCTGTACTGCTTGACGGCTCGATTGAAAAGAACGAAAATGGCAGTCCCTCCTTCCGTTTAATTTCGCTTCGGAAAATTGGCGTTGCCTCGCATTGTGACTTTCGCACTCGCATCAGCTGCAAGCCTACCAATTCCATCATGTATCTTATTTACTACCTTGTCAACTATGCCATATGTCAATCCTGCCCTAAGTGCAAATATCCTAACCGTTTGTATTCCTGTGTCGGCTATATGTCGATATTGGATTTCTTCCCCCTTTTCCTATGCCGATATAGAGTCCGCACTGTATTATTTAAAATTATTAATTAAATAGTTAGGAGATGAAAAAAAAAAAAAAACGATACAAGCTATGACTTCTCTCACGCCCACATTAAATTAAAAATGCAATTTTCAGAAACGGGGAAAAGGTGTCGAAAGTTTTTGCGAAGTGTTTTACTCATCTGCATAGTCATGTATCTATCTACTTGTGTGTGTGTGGATCTATAAAAGCTATAAATATCTCCCTTTATTGCTATATATAACACTTAATAAATAATGCATTAATTATTTTGTCAACTTTATTAAGAAGGTTAATTTATATGTGCAAATAAACTGCACAATGGACTCTTTGTGAACAATGTTCCCTCAGGTTTTTTTTCCTCTGTTTTTGCTTTAGTTTTTTCATTCCACTTAAAAACAAAAAAAACCAATCAAAACATATAATCGCTTATTTACTTTTCTTCTTTTTTTTGTCAGTCTTTGATTTCCTAAGGGATTCGATGCCAGCTCTTAGATTTATTAATTCCTTATACACCACGTTGCCGTTGCTGTGGTTTTTCAAAAAAAAATAAATAAATAAATAACATATTCGTTGTATACAAAGTTGTAAAACATGTTTTGGTTAAAGAATATGATATTTTAAAGTAGAGGCACGGCAAGGGAAGCCCCTTCGTTTTAAATATCCCTCAACAATTGAAGAACGGAGCAATCGAATGTAACTGCTACGGCATGCAGTAGCGATCGTATGCCACCTTATGTTTTATTATGTTATGCTTTGTTATTTTATGTTAACGTGGACATGTATATGTATCTACGTGTGCAGAGATTGCGAGTTTAATGAAAAATCAGTCTCAGTTAAATAATTTTTCATATTCTTTGTTCTTTTCGAACGTTATGTTGATTTTTCTTTTCCTTAAGAAGAAAGTCGAAAAACGGAAACCTGTTTAAATTGCTACTAGCTTGAAGGAAAATATTTGCAAAAAAAAAAAAAAAAAAACAGCAAGTAAGTAAAGTTATATTCGGCTATGACGGAGACTTTTATGCTCATTACCGTTATTCAAAAACAAAAAAGAGAAAACTAAAATTTCTTACTCTACAATATTGGGGCGATCTTTTCCATTTTTGTAGAATACGTTTACCACAGCAATTAACTAACAGATGGACAGACGGACTGACAAACATGGCTGCTGGAATCGTTTTGACGAAGGAATGAAACTTCAATATTCCATAGTCTTAAGTGGGCAATTTTTTGCATTTTTGTACTTAAATATTAATGCAAATTTTAACCGTTTGGGCTGATTTGCTTTGGAAGTAACGAGCAAAAAAATATATTTTTCTTAATTTTTGGAAACAAAAGTGGCGATCTGGCCTAATGTTAATGCTAACCTGGGTGCAGGGATGTTCACTATTTCTATCAGATTTAGCGGGGAGCTTCCTTTCGGCGATCAGCAGAGTGCTTACCACACTCATTACACAGACAGACGGACGAAAATGCCTAAATCAGTTTACAGAATTTGAAGCTGATCAAGATTATATACATTTCATGTATGTCTCTGAAGCTTCGTTCTTCATGTTGCAAACAGTTTGACAAACTGAATAAACCTCTATTCTTCGGAGATGGGTATAAAAAAAAAGGAAGACAAAAGATTGATTTAGCCAGCAGGTCTTCTAAAGCTTCGTTCTTCATGTTGCAAACAGTTTGAGAAATTGAATAAACTCCTATACTTCGGTGATGGGTATAAAAAAAGAAAAACAAAGACAAAAGATTGATTTAGCCTGCGGTTCCTGATAGGCTGCGTGTACTACACATTTCATCTAAGCTTTCGGTTACTGTAACGGTTAATTTTGCGCTTTTTTGCATATGCAGCGACTTGCAATAAATAGTTAATCAAAATTTATTTATGTGAAATTTTAGAATTAGACCATAAATCGCAGTGAATACTTGATCAAGCCTGGTTGTTGGAAAGCAAAGAAATCTTGTCAAAGACAAAAAGTGCGAGTTTGAAGATTAGAAAGTCTTTTCAGAAAAAGCGGAAAGAGCTATCTAGGGACGGATATTGCAAACTGCTTGTATTCTGCGTGAATATAAAGATTAAAGGAAAGGCAATATAATACGAGACATAAAAGACACAAGTTTCATTTCAGTTCTTGTTTCATTTATTTTATCTACTTGCGATAATTTTCCTTCTTCTTAATGAGAAGTTGACATCACTTGTTGTCCACTGTATCATAAATTGCTTGAATTGAAATTACGTTACTGTAAACATACTGATAACAGGTGTTACTGTGCGACTACAAGCAGAACGTTGTAAGATTATCTTGTTTCATATAACGCAGACACAGCTTCTTTCAACCAAGAAAACAATATTGTGGGAACATTTTCATGTGTCGTCGTACTTTGTGCAAAATTTCAAATGAGGGCAAGAAGTTTAGTTTGCAAGCATCTTTCATAATAAAATATTAATTTCTGTAGAGGCAAACTCCTAATCCTATGGAGATTAAAACATTGATTTATAATAAAATTTTAAATACCTTTTCCTTGTCATCACTAGATCAACTTTAAATTAAAATTTATATCTTAAATAAAAATTTTGTATTTATATATATATACATATATATATGTATATACATATACATATATAGATATATATATATTGACTTTTTTTAAACAATCCTACAAATTCGCCGAACTAAACAATTAAGAAAGCTGATGCTATAAAGTAATATACTAAAGCTAAATAGACTCACTCGAGTATATTCGCTCAGTCAATTTAGTACAGTAGCGCCTCGTATAACACATGTTTCTACAAGACAGATTGGTGTAACAAGGCGAAAAAATTGTGGCCGTGCTCGTAAAAGACGCTAGAAGAGGTCCGTATAACACAGTGGGCACGGTGTCATTACGTTTCACTTCCAAGAATTAATATAAACTGTACGACGACAAAAATTGCATTTGTATCAGCTAAGTGACTCGTACAGCACGGATGTATAGAATGCCAAACGAATTTTCCGTGTTATAGGAGATCTATTTCATTCTAAACTAGTGCAAGTAAGCGACCCTCTGTACCTTCTTTTCAACGCGACGCAAAATCAGCAAATTGAGAGTAAAAGAGAGAAATAAAATGTGTTTTGGGTCACAAAATCGATGTAGTTTTGATTAGAAAGTGCATCAAGCTCGTCCATAACAAAGATCAAAATAATATTGTTATCAGTGCAAATATATATTTAATGCAGTCAAAAGTAATTGCAGCACCGAACGGTTACATACATACATCTTTGCCCTCGTATATTGCTCTCAATATGAACAAATGAAACGTTATCTCGACTGCCTCGACCCGAAGGAGAAAATTTATGCAATGTAGGTGAACATGTCATCATATTTCGGATGGATATCCTTTTTCTTTTTTTCTTTTTTGTGTCTAACTAACCGTAGCAAGCAAAGTGATTTAGTGGCCGGTTATAGTGCTTCCACTTGCTTAGAATGATTTTATTCGTCTTCGCGCTTCAATGTGAACGCGCTTTTCCGCCTAAATCGGTCGATTTTCCAAAGTTTCAATGTTTCCTTAATGTATTCATTTTAATGGCTTTTTTAGATGAAAAGAAATTGACGCTAAATGCTCTAGAAATCTCGTATAAAATATAGAATTTTTAAGGGGCGTGCGTTACATATAAAATGTGTCAGGTAGAAACCATGAAATTTAAACTTATTGCTGAGCAAATTGCTTAAACCGAAGGTGTTCAAAAGTAACGATAATAAGAAGATGCACTTCCCAGAGCATCAATGAATGAATAGAGAGACAATCTTGTCTTGCGATACGAACAATAACCGGTTTCTTGTATCTCTTTGAAATTGCAAGCAATAAATTAATCACTTTAAACTAGGTGTTAAAACGTAGAGCTGTGAAGCATTAACCTGAAGTTTGAAACTCTTTAATAAATTTAAACGTTAATAGACCAACTAATCCAATGCGTAACCAGGTGACTGAATGAATAACAAGCATGCAAACGAATGCAGGCAAGCAAGTTTTACAATTTCATGCTTATTAAGAAACCTGAACAACATTATCTTTCTTTCCAATATTTTGTGACGAAAAATTCATTGAGCAAATAGTTAGTAAGCAGCAGCCGTTTGAAACTTACCGTTTTTTTAATTAATATAATTTAAATTGTTATGACAACGTGTTTATTACATTGTCTATGCACACATTTGTAGTGACATTTACTTTTACTTTATAAAGTGCTCAACCCAAAGCCATTGTACTAATTTGATTTATTCATTGCGTTTATGGCGCTGTCTGTAGGTAACTGATGAACTATATGCTTACTAAAAAGTTTTTTAATCTTTCCTGAAAGCAATAAAATGTTATTCTGAATCACTCCATCCGTTCAAATCGCTTCAGTATCAATTCATCAAATCTCTCATTCTCTCTTCCTGTTTAACAAATTGGTTCGGTCCGTTTACTAAGAACGAATGCAAGCAGGCTGTAGAATAAATCTGTGACTTCTCCATTTCAAAGTACTTTCTTTAAGCTATAGGCATCTGTATAAATTATCACATTAAAGCGTACATAACACAGTTCCTTGGAGCTTTGAATAGGTGTAGTTCTGCCATTTGCGAGAAACTTTACGTTTCGTAATTAATTTGAAGGATGGCGCCGCTTAATCCGTCGGAGTGATGGACAGTGGATGGGTTACGATTTTAGCGAATTATTAACAATGACGTTAAAGTGAAATATCCATGGCGCTGCCATTCAGGAGTATCAGCAGCTAATGGTTTATTATACTTTGTTCCAACTAAAGGAAACTATGACTAGGAAAAGCTACGAAAAGCAACTGACACAATTGGGAATGAAAAATGGTAGCACGGTATGTCAAAAGTCATGGTATCGTAAGTTTTCAGTATGAGAAATTCACAGCATTACCTTTTTGGGGAATTTCCTGGTATATTAGGGTTTGTTCCAAACAAATCCATTATTGAGGAAATTTACTAAACGACCGTAAAACAAGTCTTAAAATATTGAAGTACGGAATGCTTAGCGTAAACGCCATTTCCATAGATGGCATCATTCTCGAATGCAATATCAATGAAAGTCCTTGATGCGATTGTTCAGGTACCGTTTCGGGGGTAGCCTTAAAAGAAGAAATATTTTTTCGAAATGCAGCTCGGAAATTGCCTAAGATGTGGCAAGAAGTAGTACCCAGCGATGGACAAGACCTCAATTAATCTGTTCATTCAGCTCTGAAACAAATAAATTTTTGACCCCAAGAAAAACGGGGTGCAAACAACCCCAATATGTTGTCTGCCTACGGATACTTTCAAATTTGTCCGCATGATGTTTTATTCCACATAATGTGCCAGTGATTTCATCTTCATTGAAACTCATTGGTGAAAACCCAAAAAACAAAGTAACACATATTAAGAACTCGAACGTTTGATCAAAACACGTGCTTCAGATTTTTTAAAATAGTACCCTCACTAAAACAACTATAACTTGTAAACTAATGATCGGAATGCAATGAAAATGTGTACAATTTCGTCTGAAGGCTGCTACTGTCAATAACCAGCGTATACCTGCATGTCATCCTACGAACTTGTTGAGTAATTGCGTAACAACGTGTGCTCTCTCAACATCTGATAGCGGATTAAAGAAGTTGGAAGTCCACAGGCAAACTTTTTTGCTATAACTTCCCAGTATCTACTCATTCGTCAGAGGGATGCTTTTCGACAAAAGGCCGACAGTTTCAAGGAAAGGGTTTTCATGTTTATTCTGAAAGTTCAAAAGTTCGGAATTTTTTTATGTTTATTCTGAAAGTTCAATCAAAGCATTTATTATACCAACAAAAACGTATTTTATTTTTTATTGGAAAACTGAAAACGTCTTTCCACCTTAACCCTTCGCATTCCGATATTGTTTCTTCTTTATCTACCTCTAGCTCTCCTTAATTATTAATTTTTCAAATAACATAATGGCGACTGTGTGTCGGCATAAGAATTGATGTAAGGAATACAATGTCGACACTTAGTCGACATAAGAGTGCAAAAGGTTAAGCTAAGAAAAACTTGATTTCTACAGCAAGCCGCCCTTCCCCGAATTAACATGAGTAAGTTGGTGTGATTATGTTGCTAGCAGTTTTTGATTTTCTTTAGATAAAAATTCAAGTTCTCGAGAGATAATTCCATCCGTTTTGGAAATTTAACGTTAAATCATTGAATGAATTCCTTTCAAATAATTAATAGCTCATTAAATGCAAGATTTCTAGAAATAGCATTTTAATTAAAAGTCATTAGTGTGCAATTAGAACTCGAATCACAATAAACTGGTCTTAGTGACTCACTTAATAGCAGCAATTAAGACGAATAATTTATCATCACCTCTAGTTGGAAATACGGTACAAGAGGTACTGGGAAAGTCGGCCATGTGTTACAATCCATTAAAATTTAATAAATTAAGAAAACGTTTGAAATCAATTAAAAGGAAAGGAAAAAAGTCACGAGGGGGGAGTATTTAATACGTAAGTATTATTGCAAGTTTTTAAGACATTAAAGCCGCGAAAACTTCGCAACAGAGTAAGGTAATAAACCAACAACATTCAATAAATTTTATAAGTTAATGTCAAAGTCTTTAAGTTCAACTGTTTATAAAGACGGTATACGCCATTTTGCGGCCTTCACCAAATTTTCTCTTATAACATTTTTGCTTAAACACATTTTTTTAAAAATACAAAAGCAAGTACCCTACACCACACCATGTTTCATCAAATATCTATAAAAATTCCAACCTTTAGGTTGAAAACAAAGGGAAAGACGGGCGGACGGACTGATGAATAGACCAGCATAAATCGATTTAAGAAGTGATTCTGTATCGATCGATATATGAAAAGATAAATTTATCTCAAGTCCTTCTGGGCGTTGCCTATATCCATACAATAAATTAATATACCTTGTACCACAAGTGCAAGTGTAGGTAAAAACACTACATTTAGTTTCAATTCAATTTTCTATAGCCACCTGCTATGCTATGCTACTCTTGAACGACACCAAGCTTTCACTGCTTTAACAACAATATTGATTGAATGTCGGGGATGAACTTGACCACTTCAATAAAACAATGAAATATTTTTGGCATAGTTGTGCGCAAGTTAATTAAAAAAGGAATCAATTAAAATTTGCGAGATGTGTTTTATGTGGAAATTGACAAAAAGCTTTTTGTTTCCCCGAATAATATCTGACTAGTTGTTCGCAACTATAATTCTTCAGTCTTTTGTCTTTTTTTTTTCGGCTACAAATTAGTTTTTTCTTCTTCAATTTTTATCTTCAATGGCGAAAACCTTTTGCATAAGTTTGCCTAAAAAAAAAAAAAAAAATACACTGCTTATGGTTAACTTCTATTATAGTAAAGGAGACTGACAGCGGAATAAAAACCATTCAAAAATAATCTACACATGTACTTGAAATGCCGTTGAACTTGAATATAACAGGCGTCTGCCTGCTTGCCTGACTAACTGACTGACTGACTGACTGACGGACGAGCAGACGCTTGAATGCATTTCTTTTTGTTTGTTGCCAGTGTTTAAGGCAAAGCTTTACGGTTTTGCAACAATAAATGAGAAAATTACCAACGATAAAATTCATTTTTTGTCTAGAAAAGGGAGAGAGAGCAAGAAAAAAAAAAGAAAAAACCAGCATATCACTGCCAACAATAAGAACAATCTATTACTAATGTTCGCGTTCTCTACGCTGAAAAAAAATTTTTTTTTTTTTTTTTGCATTTTGCTATAGAAATACAATTGAATTTTTTATGACGGTTTTGTTTTTTTTTTTTTTTTTTTTTAAAGTCAGCATAAAAACTCCAAAATGTACAACATTCAGAAACAGTAGCGCGGTAGGGCACTATTATGAATAAACTGCATGCAGTAAATTTTAATTTTACCCTAGAGTGTCGTATGGTTGATCTATACCTCTATTCTATGTTTTACTCTTAGAAAACTCTTCTGCTTTGCAGACTTCTCTTAGTCAGAACGTGTATAATTTTTCTTTGTTTTCTTCCAAATAAGAAAAAACCAAAAAACAAAAAGAGCTAAACACAATCTCCTTAGTTGTTGTTATTGTTGTTACTAGTATTACATTGCATGCATTTTCAGGAAGATTTTTTTTTATGTAATTTTTTTTTTGTTTTTTTGTGTTTTTGCCAATACCACCAACACATCAACACACAAAATAGCGCAACATCGGAAGATGACCCTTTTTTTCCTCAAAAAAAAGTTCCTTTGTTTTTTTATTATATTCTTCGCTCGAAGATATATTAATTTTCGCACTTCGATTGCACTTCAAAGCACACACAAGTTTCAAGAAAACACGCATATGTTAGAGAAATTAGATACGATCATGTGTTCTTATACTCAATCCATATTTTACCCAAGCTAAATTTTTATTGGCTTTAAAAAAGCTATAAAAATATTCGGCTCAACTTGTACGTACACGCTGCGGGGACTTATGTCTATTCACGGTTCGCTACTGTAAAGGGAAATAGAAGCAAACAAAAAAAAAGAAGAAGAAGAAACAATAACAATCAATTCTTCTTCTTTTTTTTCTGATTCATGTTCTTTTCGTAGGGTGTTTATTGAAGCCGAACTGTGTATAAAGTTTGTTAATGTTACTACTGCTTGTATACACATTTTGCAAACATTTTGCTGTTTATGTTATTCTCCTTGTTGTTCTTAGTACGAATGTTGTTTTTCTGCCATATTTCTCTTTTGCCCGTTTAATTGCTATGGTCTTTTCTTTCATTAAATTGCTGCGTTAAGCACAGAAAAAATTTTTAATAGTAAATGTTTTATAGGTTTTTCTGGAAAACACCTCGGCATTGCATTCATTTTGAATTTATTACACGTCTCGCATACAATATGGGAAGGAAGGAAACTGAGTTTTAACTAATCCGCAACATATTTAAATATTATGTTATCTTGCACGCTAACTAAAGCTAAGAGAGCAATTTTGGCTAATATTACCGTCAAAAGCATTAGGAAAAATGAAAAATTACTTTCTGATGACTTGAAAGATTACGACTGAACATCTGTGAAACGTTTTCTTCCTTTTTGCAATTTTCAGCTTGAGAGACTTCCATATTCCTTTCGGATTTCTAACGTTCAATAACAAGAATGAGAAACAAGAACTTGATTAAAGGACAGATTTTTTGTGCCCGTTACGACACTCAAGGGAAGAGCGTGTCCTTCCTAACTTGCGCTCTAAGCTTGACCGCATGTAGATGGTGTAAATGGTGGGCATATCAGCTGCAGCGAAAAGTATCTTTTGTTCACCGCTTTAAAAATCCTTTCGATACTTCGAGCGCGTGTCCTCCCCAATGAACGTCATTTTGTATTTTCACGCTTAAAACATCAAGGGCTGTCAAGTCTTCTAAATTGACGCTGCTAAAGGAAATAAATCGTTTATCGATTTTCCTGTGGGATAAGAGACAATACCGCGTTTTTTGCCTAGGTTAAAAGTTCATCCTCTGCTCGGTTCCTTTTAGATATTTTATTAAGATCTCAGTTAAGTGCGTTATTCACAATGGAGCGTCTATTTTGTGGGTCCACGCTGCTAGGTCTCCTCCTAAAAATAAAGGAGTCACACAAAATATCGCCGTCGTCAAATCAACAAATAAGGTTTTCCCTCAAGCGCAGGCCCGTCAATGAACAACGGGAGGACTGAAGAAGAGAGAACAGATCCTTGTGTTGCTGCCGCTGCCTTAGCTTTAGAAGTTTCATTAGCTGTTGGACGTGTTTTTGCCGAAAATGTATTTAGCATCCCCTACATCATTTATAGTACAAAGTTGTTCGAAGATTGTACGAAGGTATGCAACACACCCAGAAAAAGTTAAGATAGACCGAAGTTTGATTATAACGATGGGTTCAGAATCATCTTCTCTCAGGATCACTTTTGGAATCAAACTAAGCTTGTCTGTCCGTCTATCTATCTTGTTTTATTGAGTTCAACCCACAGGCCGCTATGTTTGAAGCATTTTGGCAGACTTATTTTGATTCTAGGGCGAACACTATTGAAAATGATTCTGACCACTTCCCATATAACATCTATACGAATGAATGTAGTATGATGTAGGGTACTTAATGGTGGCCCACTATAATGTTTTTGCTTTTGTTTTTATTTTGTTACATTTCAAGTTCCGAACTCGTTCCACTAAAAACTCAAGAAATCAATTTTAATTTCAATGTCAATTTTATCTATGAATCCGAGTTAACAAGTGTGTAAAAGGGAAATGTCGTTTTAAATTACGTTTGAAAGAAAGTACATATAGTCACAAAATAAAAAAATAACAAAAAAGTTGTATAATTATTTAACTGACGGTTAATGTAATTTTTGATTTCAATGGAAATTTTTATACGAAAAGCTTATGATTGGGTTCTTAGAAAATTGCAGGCTAATCTTATAATTTTTATGGAAATTTCATTTTATGCAATGATTCACGTTCTTAGAAAGCCATTGTTCTTTCCTTTGCATTAATATTTAATAGGCCTGACTAGTTTAATGCATAAAAAGCAAGAAGTAATAGAAGAAATAAAACTTTGTAGATAGTGACGAATACGAATTTACATAATCGTAAGAAAGAAGAGATCATTATCGATAGCATAAAAAACCGATAAGCATATGCGTTGTGCATACCTTCTTTCCCTTAGTTAGGTGTATGTGTCAAAAGCTTTATATTATTTGCAATTTTTATTAAACACAGAGCTCGTACAAAACATGCATGCGCCTCTGGTCATTATGGATATAAAAAAAAAATGTAGTGAAAAATTATTTAAAATAAAACAAGTAGAAACACTATAGTGGGCCGCGGCCCATCGTTAAACACCTTACTCCACAACTTGATGACTTTTCGACCACTGGGTTACAAGTTACTGTTGTCTGGGTGACGCTATTTTTGTGTTTGCGCCACAATGGAAGAATCTGACTTTCTTGCCTAGCATACCACATACGGATTCGTCAATAGCCGTCGTAGATATACAGGTCACCATACGATCTTATTGAGTGATGTGTTTTTAAACAATTCGTCAAATACAATGCAGCACAAACAAACTCTTATCCTTATATTGCGAATACATTTCACCAAAAAGTAACCTTTCTCGTCTATTAGCTATGTATGGGTGATTTGCAGTTTATGAGAAGTAGGTAACCAAACAATTAATATATTAATGCCGTGATAATTAAAAGGCTGATAAACATTTTCCATTGTACGCGTGCATCGTATGATGCAGAGGAAGGGAGCATAATGAGATAAAATAAAATATCTTTACGACATAGACAAATATATTTGAATGTGCACACGCATGCATACATATTACAAGCAATTCATCACTCCAAAGATAGATTACCTGCTTCGTTCGTTTCATAGTTTTGCTTCCTCTTCTTCTTGTATATAATTGCTTATCGTGAGCATTTGCGGAGGTCTGTTGGCAATCAGGAAGAAAGAGAGGCACATTCGAAACACCATAAGGGGTATACCTCTTGATTAGCGTAAAACTTGGAGTCAACTTAGCCATGTATCTCTGTCCATCGCTCTGTAGTTTGTTGTTTCTACCCTCCCACTCGCAAAAAATGGCATAAATCTCCGAAAGTTGACGCACACATATCACTAGTTGGCAGCTCCAGACCAAGTTTGAAATTTGACGTGATCTACCACTTCGTCTATAATAGGTAGAAAAACTATAACTTACAGCTCATGACAGATACAGATCCTTAGTGTAGTTCAAACTGTTCCTAGGACTAGCTATAGCACTCTCTATCAACCAGAAGCCAAATCCAAAGGCTTATAAAATAAAGCAAATATCTCCTAGGACTGAGTAAACCTTATGCAAACTCTCCATTGAAATGGCACGCCTACTTTTAAGAAAATGTTTTATTACTTGAATCTGTTGCTATGATAGAGCGAGCATCAAAGATTCGTCTTAGTTAGACATAACTTTTTACTTTTCGTTTAATTATACCTAATCTTTTAAAAGAAAATTAAAGAAAAAAAAATGATAATTAATGGTCCGCTCATTAGAAAATTATACTTTACAAGATTCACTACATTAGCTTCTAATGCACATATGTACTTGACTAACTTATGATTTCATGCCGCCATAAAATTTTACATTAAATTTAACTTGCCTTGTTGTGCAACTTTGCATGCTTTCCCAACCTACAAACCGTATTTCCATGTAACCATATTCCCATAAAACTAGAGCATAATTTTCAATCTGTATTTCTGTCTGCACACAGACTGCACACAATATGCGATGCATTATACGTTTTGTAAATGGTTGCGCTTTGAGAATCTTAAGTCGTGATGGCATTTTTTTTATTATTGGTTTAACGCATCAAGTAGAACGTCATAAGTAAACGCACAATCTGGTTGTGCCGACAACATGGCGTTCTAGCCCTTCAGTTAAAATAGCGATTCCTATAAACACCTCAAAGAAAAAAAACGGCCTTTTTCCTACGACAATCAAACCTTCTATAGCTTCTCCGCGTTGTATGCCTTACTCTTATCCTTTGCTGCACGGCAATCTAACCTCTTATAGCTTCTACGCATGCACAACTCAGAGTTTATTGCGACCAGATATTTTACTTTGAAAGCACAATGTGAACCCTATTGGGGATAGTATTGGCTGTGCATGGGTTAGGTGCTCGCAATGTTTTCTACTGGCCGTGCGCATAGATGTTTAAACTTTTACACATACAAACTTCTTTCACTGGTCAAATACTATAAAAAGAGTTCGAGTTTTAACGCCTTAGGTAGCGAAACACTGATCGAAAGCAAATTAGGCTTTAGTGTCTTCTTCAATTTTATTTCTAAATGCACAGTAAATATCATTGCTTGATAGCTGCTCGGCAAGAAACGTCGAGAATTTTTGCTAAAAAATAAAAATCCTTATCCTAAGCCCAGCGTTATTTGGTGAGCGTTATTTGTATGACTTGGAACCAACCTTTGCATTCAATACTTAACCGCTTCGGATAAATAAATTATTGATTTAGTGAGATAGTGATTTAGTGAACAGTTTTTCCCAATGATGAGCATATCAATGGCAATTATTGCAAACATATCGTTTGCCCTGCCATCGACCAAACTTCAGTTTTCTATCCCATTCTTTGCTCCCAAACACCGAAACCGCCACGCGGATCGGGATGCCCGCTCTCCCAACGTCGTATGTGCCTAGGAGAACGTCTTGCACTTCTTGGGAGACACCCAAGCAGAAGTAGCGTGACGCCTAAGCTATGATGTCCCATATCTTTTACTATCTGTAAACTCAATAAGGCAAGGACATCATCTAAGCGGAAACACGTGATCCTCTGTCCATAAAGTCCGCTTTTTTTCTACAAAATCAGCTCTTAAAGGACAATGGCTAAATGCACCAATCGGATTGATTATACGAATTATAGTTTTTGCGCTCAACTGTTTGGCTGCCGCAGTACGGTTGACGCGAATCGTTCTGGGCACTTCGCTTTTATTCTGCTGCAGGTGCCAACGCTGGAGCTTTTTATTGTTTTCACATTGTTTAAGGCTCGATCGAGCATGAATTGTTTGCAAATATGTGGATGCGTGTTGTACAGCTACACGTTGAATTTTATATCGGAAGCACTGCGGGCAAAGCCAAAAACAACGGAATCTTATTGCAATTTACGTTTGTAAGCATGCTAGCGTATGCTCTGACATATTCTATATGGGTTTTGTTTGCTATTGTTATGTGGTGTATATATAGACTAGACCTGTACGAATGCGTTTTGTCATATTCTCTTGCGAGAATTTGGCTTACATCTATCTATATCAGCGCACCTTGATACAATACGCTAGTTAGGTACATATGTACATGTGTCAACGTCGAGAAAATCAATATCAAAACATTTACAATAATTCGCCTAATTCCTATTGGCTTTTGATCCTTAAGAAATCTACTCATCCAATTTGCAATTCAAGACAAAAGCTTACGATTAAACATATGTTTTGTGGATGCGTCAACATTCTCAATATCCGAAAACTCACCGTGTTCATATTTGGTGCATCTAAGCTTATGGACTTCTTGAAAGTACCTGGAGAACTTAATATCAAGAGCTATAGTAAAGCGACTACACTAGCTACTTACTCTGAAGAAGACCGGTGGGCTCAGTCGTTACGACTCATCCTACTTTTCCCTTTTAGAATTCATTTCTCTAGTCTCCAAAAACCCTAATGGTAATACAAATCATCCATTGCGTATCAAAGTCTTGGTAGTGGATATAAATATATGCATACTAACTTATCCTACAGGTGTCTATTCTTACCTGATGTGTTAGTGCTTTATAGGGCATTTTCTGCGTTTTCTTCGCTTTAAACATTTTTTTTCTCGAGATCCCGCTTGCAACAAAAAATGACCGACGTGCGAACATAGACGACAGACGTTCGTCTTCCGCTTGCATCAGCTTCTTCAGGCGCTGACAGACATACCAAATGATTCCCGAAGGAGGTAACACGTTGTATTATAATATGAATAAGTGACTTAGAACGATTCGTACTAGAAAATTCGACCATGATTCTCCGATATAACGTTTCTTAAATCTTAAAATTTTCTTAATTTGGTTACCTAAAGGAGCCAATTTTGCCTAGCATTAAGCGAGAATAGAATATAAGAGTCCTATACGCCATTGCACTTAGTAAAGAAGATCTGAACTTTTGTCTGAAAGGTATTTTTAAACAAACTCAGTATTTTATTGTCGCTCTTTCTCTCTCATCGTGTTTATGTGAACTCCGCAACAATTATTAATAAATAATAATCTACACACACCACTACATCGTACACAACATTCTTGTACAAAGTACTCGAGAACTTGGAGAACTTGAAGAACTTTCTACCTTTTCATAACTACAGCAAAAAGTAACAGCAAAATTTTACTTTGCCACTTCTTCCGATTGCAATTCAACATAATTTCGTGTATTGTAATTTTCTTTTTCGCATTTGCATTATTTAAAGTTTGCTTGACAACGAGATGATTGTTTGCATGAAAGTTAGCGGAAGAGACCGAATAAAATTTAAAGCATGCATTTCCAGCCAACCGAGAATGTAATGCTAAAAACAGCAGCAGCAGGTGCCGCATGCATAATTAAAGTACGAAAAGAATCTAAAGCGACAGACCAACTCCGCAGGCATATCATGAGTTATATTAAAGCAAGAAAGTAAAGAAATAATGGAAAGCAAAAAGCTGAATATGTATAAAGTAGCTTGAAGACCTTGGCAAGGAAAACTATCAAGCTCTGACATACGTATGGAAATAATAACAGCAAAGAGGCCACATGTGCGTGATGCGGTATAATTTTATAATTTTTACTTCAAAGAGTTTTGTGTGTGTGTGTGTGTGTTTGTGTGTGCGATGAATCCTCTTGAAACAATTTAAACCATTCGTACATAACTGTAATTTAAATTTGAAAATTTTGTTTGAAATAAATCTTCAAAATTTTTATATTTCGCTTTTCGATTCTTATCTTTATAGGCTCATGTAGTGGCGGCTTTCGAGCAATCACTTTCCAATATGACAACACGCCTGCAACAGTTGACCGCCACTGCCGAACGCAAAGACGGTGAGCTGACGGACATGCGTCAGACAATTGAATTGTTGCGCAAACAATCGATACAAGCTGGTCTAACGACTGCTCACATGCAAAGTATGGGCGTTCAGACACAAAGTCAGACACAAAACGATTTGTTGGGCAACAAACCACCACCACTGCCGCCATCATCTGTGCCCTCCAATCAGCATATATCACGAGCTGCACAACATCAGCAACAACAACAAATGGGAGGAAGCAATGGCAACTCGGGTTCGATGCAACGACATCACAGCTCAGACTCAATGTGTTCAGTAAACTCGATTAGTTCGG
This sequence comes from Glossina pallidipes, assembly GCA_000688715.1. Lineage (NCBI taxonomy): Eukaryota > Metazoa > Arthropoda > Insecta > Diptera > Glossinidae > Glossina > Glossina pallidipes. The sequence goes on from KK499882.1 coordinate 329,881, forward strand.
GCTGTTCGACACAAGATAAAAAGAAAAAGAAAGGCTGGCTAAGAAGTTCTTTCACTAAAGCTTTTTCACGTAACGCCAAAATATCAAAAACTAGTCGCCATGTTGGTCAGCATCATCATCACAATACAAATTCCAATAATGCCAATAACAGCGAAAGCTTAACTAATTCTCCTGGCCTCCACAGAAGCAACCGCCAAATTAATGCTGAACCACCCGGCTTAGCTGCATTGGCTACACAGCCTGCCCCTTTAGGATCGCCGACTAAACACTCTAACGCCACTAAAACAGTAACGCTTATTGATAATGCTAAACCTATAGATGCCATAGATCATGAGGACAATGTTCACGTAGTCGAAGATCTCAAGAAACAATTGCGAGAAAAGGATTTAGTTTTAACTGATATACGTTTAGAGGCGTTAAGTTCAGCCTCCCAATTGGAGAGTTTGAAAGAAACTGTAAATAAAATGCGTGCAGAAATGATGTCTCTGAAGCAGAATAACGAGCGATTACAAAAATTGGTGACCAGTCGTTCGTTAGCTGGTTCAGAAGCTTCCTTAGGCAATGCCATAAGTCCCAACGGATCTATAGGAGAGTCACGAAGATATTCCCTGGCTGATGGAAGCACCAGGCCTCCCATGGAACTACCCAAACGTTTAGAAGAAGAGGTTGAGGAAGAAAATATACCACCTGCTCCAGCGCCAGAACCACCACCTCCTCTTTCACCATCTACACATATCGACTTAACACCGCCACCACCCGCTCTCGAACCCATCCCCAGTCCAGCTCATATGCCAACCGCGTCAGAGGAAATGTCTGACATTAATGACGGTAAAAAGATTGCCATTGCTGTTTACTTGGGCCAGCCTGAATCGTTCAATAAGTATTGCGAGGAACTATTAGAAGTTGATGAATTTTATGCGAATGGATCTATAGTAGCGAACGCACGAGATGAGAATGGGGACCGTAAAGCATTTTCAATGGCCAGTCCCAATGAATTTGTGATCGCATATACGTACATTTCTGGCAAGACAACATGGCAGAATTTAGATTACATTGTGCGCAAGACTTTCAAGGATTACGTATCGCGTATAGATCCCGGAACCAATTTGGGTTTGAACACGGACTCCATTACATCATACCATCTAGGAGAGGCGAAACGTGGCCCAGAAATGGGTTTTCCCGAGTTGCTTCCGTGCGGTTACATAGTAGGCAATGTCCGCACCTTGTACATATGCTTGCAAGGTGTTGGGAGTTTAGCCTTCGATAGTCTAATTCCGAGGAGTATAGTACATCGGTATATAAGTTTGTTAACCGAACACAGACGTTTGATTTTGTGTGGACCTAGCGGCACTGGCAAATCATATTTAGCTAGACGTTTAGCTGAGTTTCTAGTAGCGCGGTCAGGCCGTGGCAATCCGTCAGAAGCGATCGCAACATTCAAGTAAGTTAAACAAAATAGGATTCAAAGTAAAAAAAATTATAGTCGGCTGTTACCGAATCCTTCATACCCACCTCGTTAATCTTGAAAAAAACGACAAAAACTAAATGTTGATTCTCCCACGCCATCTGGACGCCATCAATATAAATGTATTTCCAAAATAACATCCACTTTATTAAATATCTTTGTTTGCAATTGATCAGACCGAAGGTCTTACTACTAGCTATATAACGGCTTGACTTTATCCTAAATGCTCCCTTTTTCTACTTGACGCGTAGTGTTCAAAAATTACTTGAACTACGATCTTTCCATTGTATGGAACAAATTAGGCAAAAAACCTCTCTTACTATGATTCAATTTCTTTTCTCTTCTGCTCGTTTAAAGCGTGGATCACAAATCCTCCAAAGAATTGCGTCAATATTTAGGCCATATAGCTGAACAAGCGGCCATAGCAAATGGAGCTTCTGAATTGCCATCTGTGATTATACTGGACAATCTGCATCATGCTTCAGCATTGGGAGATGTGTTCTCTTGCCTACTAAGCGCAGGCCCAGCCGCTAAACTACCTTGCATAATTGGCACAATGTCTCAAGCCACCTGTAATACTACCAACTTGCAATTACATCACAATTTCCGCTGGGTAAGTAGCGATAAAGGAAAGAATCGAAAAATTTTTTTAAAGCACTACCAATACAAATGTAGGTTTTAACGGCTAATCATATGGAACCGGTGAAAGGCTTTTTAGGGCGTTTTCTAAGGAGGAGACTTTTCCAATTAGAATTACAAACTCAACATTCACAACCCGAATTGGGAACGGTCTTAGCTTGGTTGCCTGGAGTATGGCAGCACATTAATCGATTTCTGGAAGCACACAGTTCAAGTGATGTTACAATCGGTCCTCGTTTATTCTTGAGTTGTCCATTAGATCTTAAAGAGTCGCAGGTTTGGTTCACGGATATATGGAATTATCATTTGTCGCCATATCTTATAGAGGCCGTGAGAGAGGGTGTGCAACTCTACGGACGTCGCGGTGGAGCCTGGAACGATCCCTCTGCTTTTATTAGGAACTCTTATCCCTGGCCTTATGGACCCGATTCGGTGCCACCCCTAAGACAAATTAACGCAGAGGATGTTGGTCTCGAAGGAGTAGCGGCTAGCAATGGGGAAAATCAAGATCCTTTGGTAAGTGAATCTTCTGATCTAATGAGTTTTATTAATTGAGTTACGTTTTATTTTCAGCTAAATATGCTTATGCGCTTGCAAGAGGCTGCCAATTACTCTGAGAACCAGGATCCCGAAAGTGACTGTGCTAGTTTAGATTCGAACGTAACACCAGATAGCTCAGCTGGTGCCGAATAAATGTATTTTCATACTCCTTACGTACTCCGTATTCATAAGATAATGCAAATAATTTAATTACAGCTTTCCCCAAAGTTTATATACAATACGAATTCTCTACATACCTACATAGATAAAGATACTTTATATGCTTAACTTTATATATAGAGGGAAAATGTGTACACACTGAGAAAGAAACATAAAGTACTTCCACTCTATATATATATATATATATATTCTCTTTTCTAATCATGTGTATGTACAGCGCGAGAGAGTTTTTTCTATCAAATCTGAAATCAGAAAAGAAAACTGAAGACTTTCATTAGGGAACGAAGATTAGGCTAAACAATATGAGACAATGTTGAAAAGGAAATGCAACCCTGCTTTTTGTTTTTCCTCTTTTTTTTTTTTCTTTGGAACGGTCTTAAAGGAAATTGTTAAGCTTGCGGATGAATGAAGTACGCACATATAAGAAGATGAAGAAGAAAGAAAATTTCAAAAAATTCTATAAAAAATTATATGAAAAATTTGCTTGCGCTACTTTCTTCGAGATTAGCTGATTAACAAACTAAAGGAAAGTGGTAGATTAAGTAAATTTGGAAAATGAAATTGATTCACTAAATTGCACTTTTTAGCGGCACTTGTTAAATATGCAAATTTACACTCGAAGCCAAATAAGCAAAACGGAAAGCTAACAATTGATTTCTCTCTTGAGAAAAATGAATAATGAAATCTTAGCTAAACAATTTTCTTTAAATTTGAAGTTGCATAAGCATGTCAAAGTATTCCTGAGATCCTTTTAATATAAAAGCTGGGTTTTGTTTTTCAAAAATCTCACCAACAAAATTTTATATATATATGTACATGTATATGAGACATAAAATTTTATATAAAGAATATGTATTGTAATAATATAATAAAATATGTATAATATAACTGTTATGCAAATTATGTACACATATAACACGCAATCTATAAGCAGTTTGATCAAGAGAGGCAAAGCCTTAAACTTTCTTCTGCCGAAACGCTTCCTCAAATCCTTAACCGGAAATAAGGCAGCTTGCCGCGTTTAGAGAGCCTCCCCTTTCTCCTTCATTCCTGGGCCGGGCATATTCAACACATTGATGTCGGGGGGATGATCGAGGGATGTCCCCTAAACGTTTAACACGACGCGGCCAGTAAGAAGCAAGAAAATGGAAGGAAATAGGGAAACGGAGGCGGCCAGAGCCTAATGGGCGTGTCCACAATCGGTAAAGTATAATGGCTTTGCCGATTAAGCACTCACTGTAGCTACGACCAAATGATATAAATGCTGTAGCATTTCTATTTTGAAGCCAATTATTTTTTTTTTACTCTTATACTATAATATATTGATAAGAATTAGTCGAAGTATTGGATTTCCAACTGTTATAGCGTTTATTGTATATTTGTAATTACATTATGGCTACGCTTGCAAACTATTCCTAATCAGATTTCGTTTTGGACATACCTACCCCATGTGTTAAAACAAGCAAAAAAAGTTTGGCGGTATACAACCCTACGCAGTAAAATGCCATACGCAATCCTATAGTTACTCATATAAGGACGCTTCCAAATAAGGCTTGATATGACGACTGGCCGAGAAGTGGTCCGATATGAAAAATTTTCAATAGCACTTGTCCTTGGGCCAAAACGTTAAATATCATTAAAATATCTCAAAAATTGCGACCTTTAAGGTGAACATAAGAAGAGAAGGCAATTAACAGACGAACAAACTTAGATCGAATCACATTCTGAATCGATCGGCATTCTAAAAGGTGGATCTATCTCAAGTCAGTCTGGATTGCATATATTCGTACAAACCTAGTATATCGCTGTACCACAAGTGGCATAGGGTATAGCAAGAAACGAAAAGGATCAAAATGACCCCATCGTAGCCTTTGATATCTGCACTAAAGGCTCATCTAGACTTCATGAAAATAAGCCTTTTGGACAGCTCTATCCAACTGAGACGAGTTCACTCCTTCCATCCTAACGTGCTTGTAGAATGTGTAGAGAGAAAGCCTTCCATTGAAATTCGAAAGAAAAAACACTTGTAGAATGTACAGAGAGAAAGCCTTCCGTTGAAATACGAAAGAAAATTGTTGCCATCTTTTTTTATTTATAATACATTTTTGAAATGAATCGTCAGTGTTCGCGGGTGCTATAGAGAGTTTACTACAGTCGTGGCTGTAGTAAGGGCTAATCGCGTTATACGAAAAGCGGACATGGCCTGAGTGATTGGGGGATTACAAAGCAAGAAAAAGAATTGCTTTCTGCTAAATCGAAAGGAATTTCTTTTCATGAGGTAGCCAGCCCATTTCCGTGTGACAGAAATTTGGGCAAATTATTACAGAGCTAGAATTGGCAGAGAAATTTAAATATCTACCCCTTTCTTGATCGACCTTTATATACTCGTAAATTATATCGTGCGTATGCATTCATGTATATGCCACTAACATATACACGTTATATTTTTATTTTGCTCTTATTTTGCTTTACGTCTCTTTCTCGTTTATCCGTTTTCTAGTTTTCCATTTCGATTTCTTGAAATTTGTTTGTATAAACTGTAAATATATTAAATGTGAAAAAGACCTAATAATAAATATGTAAAACTAAGCCAAATTAAACTATCTAACATTAATTATAAGTAGTAAAGCATTTAATTAATTTAAAACACAAAAAACATAAAACATAAAACCCTTATAGTAAAAACTGAAATGCTTGTTTAATACAATTTAATAGTAAGAAATTTTCTTACTAAACTCTCCTTAAGATTAAAAGTCGATAAAAACAAATTCTAACCTCACTTTTTATATACTATACTGCAAGAAAGAAAAACTGAAAATAACCTTTAACTTTTGCTACAACCGAATATCAAGAGAAAAAAACATTAAATATATATATATATATATTTACGTACGTATATAAGTAAATGTATATTTATATCACATATATACATATGTACATTATATGTATTTACTTATATACGTGTACCAATACTAATAAAAAAAAAGAAAAAACAAAAATGTTCATAAATGCATCCTTCATTCATTCATATTAAAAACTGCAACATACGTAAAAGAAACAGTAAACCACTATTATAGCTAATTTTATTTAAAAAGAAAAAAATTAAGAAAATAAAAAAAAACAATATAAATATATGTTTTAAAACTCTATATATTTAGAAGTGTGCTTGTTAATGTTTTTTAGTTTTAAATTTTAATTCTACGTACATACTACGTATAATATATAAATATTATCTAAAATATTTAATTTATGTTAAAAGCAATTCTTTTATTTTTTTTTTGTTTTTCTTTTTTAATTTTGTATTTTTATATATGCATATTTTTCGCTTAGCTTATTATGTACATTGTGTGAATCAAAATTCGGAAAAGAGAAAAAAAACAAATTAATTGAAATAAATTATTATCGTATTTGTATTCATATAAAAAATATCCCATGCGAAATTTATATGATTGAGGTGCAAAATCAAAACAAAAACAAAGTACTAAAAATCCTTACTCATAAGATCAAGAGAAAAACAAAATAACAAAAGCAAAAGAAAACATGAAATACAACAACAAAAATCAACTGCTAATAAAATGGCAATAAAAATTTTTCAATATCAAAGATCATAAAATGTCTCAATTATTATGGATATTTCACTTGGTTAAGGAGCAAACTTGCATGAAGCTTGCACATTGATTGATCGTGTGTAGGGAAGCAAATGAAAAGTAAGGGAATGGAATTTGATTGACAAATAATCAGAACTGATAACTTTCTCTCTTTCGGACTGACTGATAGCCAGTCCATTACAAGACCATCGAATTGAAGGAAATATATGAGTCCATTGAAAAATCGATATGATGGAAACGCGATATTGTAAGAGAAAACTTCTCTATATAAAATATATACGGAAAAGATACCATAGTGTCGTCCAATTAAGAAAATAAATTTTCATTATCATCATTTGATTGATGCCGTTTGAATCACGTTTTTGAATTTGTCTTTTTGTTCTCTTTTCTTGTAACGATGAAGATCTAGAAAAAGGAAATAAGGAACAATGAAAATCCTTGAAACTAATCTCGTAACGGTAGAAAGGAAAACGAAGAAAGAAATTTGGGTAAAGAAAAAATTAACGATAGCCATGGTCTAGTGCTCTTCGTGCTTTTATTCCTAGGATTTACTTTTTTAATCTAAATAAATTATGGTAACAACAACAATATAAACAAATAAAAACACTAGAATTAACACTTTCCGCCACTCTGCAATTATTCATGCAACTTTTTCCCAAAATGAAGGTTTATAAAGAAAGTGGTTGAAGAAGTGGTCCGATCCGAACCATTCTTAATAGCATTCATCCTTGGGCGAAAACGCATCGGTGTACCGAATTGCAGCAAAATATGTAAAAAATTTCGGGCTGTAGGTTAAACACAAGATTACAAAACGGGTAGACACACAAAGAAGATTCCGGAAGTAATTCTGAATCCATCTATATAATAAAAGTTGCGCCTATTTCAAGTCAATGACGTCGAACTAATTATTGCAGAAGCATATATATATTTTCAGCTTTGTCGTATTAGCGAGGGAAATTTTCTTTTTAAGATTCTTATGTATGCCCAATCGGCATTATGACATCGTTTATTGACGTAGAAATATCATCCTATTATCAGGTGGCATTCAATAATTTCCACGACTTTCGTGGGGCTGGAAATAGGGTTTTAGAATTGAATAATCGAGCGTGGGCACCTTTTCTGGTTTATTCACTTCTTTACCAACGAACAGAAAATTTTTTTTATTAGTTTTTAAGTGCTTTACCTTTTTCTACGAGAATAGTTTGCCTCAGTCATATGCAACGGAAAACTTATTAGAAAGCTTAAAACATATGAAGAAAGGCGAAGCAAGGTTTTAAAGCACAAGCTCTACAGGTATCTATGGATCCAGATCACTCTGACTCTACATAATATACATACATAATTGCATTACACTTTCATGAAAAATATGGCCGATAGATGTACAAAGTGACAAGTGCCTAAGATGAATAGAAAATGAGGAAAAACAAGGCATCGTTAAAAAGGACGAGATTATTGATTTGTTCATAGATGATGAAGCTACGGCCAACTTTGTTAATAAAATTGAAAATGATATGATTTGTTCATAGATGACATTTTATTTATTTATTAACACATGTTTTTTTCAAAATTTTCTCAGATGTAATCAAATTTATATTCTCTCTATCGTCTAGCAATAATTTATCGCATGTTAGGAAAAATCCCGCACTCAAATAAGTCTTCAATTTAGTGCTGCCAGTCGAAAATAAAAAGTAAAAGAAAATGCTTTTGAGGCCACATAAAAGGCTGCAACCACATAGACGTAAAGAAATCAATTGAAATGAATACAATGAAATATTATTTTAGAAGAAAACATAGGAAAATCAATACAAACGTAAAGTTTGAGAAGTGAAAATAAGAAAATTAATATTAAAATAAATAAAAATACTGCTTTCTCTTTTTAATGTATGCAAATTATTTATCCAGAATAATTTTTAAACAAAAAATTTGCTGTAGTTATGTCTTCTCCCAACTTTCTTTTCCTTGTATACTATGTAGTGGTTGTGTTTTTATTACATAAAAACCTTTATAATCTGCCAATGACGTAAAAGCTTGAGCAACGTTTTAAGTCGGATATATGTGAACACCTCTATATACACATATTCAGTGCTTCCCTTGTATCTAATGGAAATATCAAAGCTTACAAAACGAGTATATACTTTCAATGCGACCAATATTGAAATCTAATGAAAAAGGGGAGAGAAAATGTTGGTGATAATATTTTCTTATTTCTAAAAACATGATGTAATCCCTAATAAGAAGCAGGGTAATCGGGTTTTTTTGAGTTGAGTTGGCAGTACTACGAACTGAAGTTTTTGTCAACCAGCTGCTGTAAGTGAATAAGTGAATTCTATTTCGGAATTTCTTGTAAGTTGTATATTTTTAAAAGAAATTGATAGAAAATTATAGGTATTGCAAGGAATATTGCAATATTTTAAATTTCTCAAAAATTTCTCGTTAAAAGGCAACTATTTTATAACAGTTTTTTCTTCAATGATTGTGTAATTTTTATAGTATATACTAATCGTTTAGTATTAGAAAAACCGATATATCAGAAATTTTAATTATTTAGTTCAAAATTTACTTGTCAAAATTTTCTATGAAAGTTATATAATCGTCAAAAAGTCGAACAATCAACAAAGTTAATGATTACATAATCTCTAGTGCTGTAGCTCTCTTGCGCACCGCTTTACGAAAATCTTCTCCCTTGCCCCTTACTCAGATTGTACTAACAGTTGTACTCTCTTATTGTTTTTTTCCAGCTTATTGTTATAAATTCTCAAGTGAAATATGGCTCTGCGTGTCTTGGATATGGCTTTACGCCGTCAATTAGCAGCTCAAGCGGTTCGCTGTCCACAAATTGGCAGTGTTGCTTCCGTGCATACTTTAGACAAGATTGGTAAGCGCGAAATTGTTGGTTATGGCTGGAACGGCACTGCTTGTTATTATGATCGTGCCGATTATCCCATGCCTGCGGTACGTTTCCGTGAACCGACCAATGAAATTACCAATTTGCGTCAGAAGGAGAAAGGTGATTGGAAGAAAATGAGCATAGATGAAAAGAAAGCTTTATATCGAGCCAGCTTCTGTCAGACATTCGCTGAAATACAGGCGCCTACTGGTGAATTCAAGAAACACTTTGGTGTCGGCTTGCTTTTCACTGCCATGGCCATTTGGGTAGCCATCTTCATGAATTTGTTCGGTATGTAAGCAGTCTTCAATCAGAGAATTTTATTGATTTGACCTTATTCATTTTTATACTTTCAGTATACGATGAACTGCCCGTCACTTTCGATGAGGAACACAAAAAGGCTCAATTGAAACGTATGCTTGACTTGGAAATGAATCCAGTGACTGGGTTAGCCTCCAAATGGGATTATCAAAATAATAGGTGGAAGTAAATGTGTGCAGATATAACGCGCTTTTCACACCAAAAACATACCTAACCCTTCTCCAAATTAACCATAGTTTCTCGCACATATATACGCAATCCAAGTCTTTTTATCTTTCGATTGTTTATATTTTATGTGCGTGTTTGTGCGTAAAAGCGATTTGAGGCCTCTTAATGTAAGCTATTAAGATCTAGAGTTTGTCTATTTAGTAGTAAATATTTAAAGTTAGTTATGAATAAGAGGCAAAACGAAAAAATAAGTAAAAAGATTTACAATAATACTATGAAAACAGATTCTTTTTTTGATGGTGGTGTTTAATAATGAAAAAGTTGACTTTCATGGCGGGGAGAGGAATTTTTTGCAAAATCTCGGATTTATGGGGCTTTTCGGCCTGTCGTAATATTAGGTCAAAGTGAAGTATTAAGCCTAAATTAACATTTTTAAGTAGTCTATCAGAAAGCAGATTCTTACAAAAAAAAAAAAAAAACGAAGAATTACAGAGACGAATGATCGATACTATAATGACAGGGGTGTAATAAAACTCAACCCTATTGACAGGGATAAATTATAAATATGCGCCGACAATCTAAACAATTCACTGTTTTAAACCAGTAAGTGAATGCAATTTTGCATCTCCCTGAACTATCCTTTTTGACCTAAAGCCAACGATTCATAAACGTAATTGTTAAGATATGACAGTAAAGCGTAATTCGCTTTTTATTCTTCATATCGAAGTTGTCAAAGCTAGGTTTTATTTAATAAAACCTGCTTTTCTATCTACATGATATGCATAAGAGCATTAGTCTTCCAAAAATTTAAATATTTAACCTTTCATCATAAATTTTTAGATAACTTCAACAAATGCTATAGATATCTCATCTGGAACACTTCAAATTATGTCTGTGTTAAGCTTCTGAGTTGTATGACAGGGCTTTTTTGAAAAGTGAAGGATGACGAAATCAGCGAAGAGATCAGACATAATGGACATGGCATTAGGGTGTAGTAAAATGAAAAGCGCAAGCTCAGTGAATTGCATTAATCAGTTGATGCTGCAACAACGTAACATGATGGATGCGGTGCCACATTGAATTTCTCGATTATCCGGGTTCTCCGTCGATTCTCTTATATCTTACGCATGTATATCTTGTAGAACACATCTGGATTCACCTCATTTTGTTTATATTTTCGAGGCTTGCCGTTAAATTCATTCGTCTGTTTTTAATATTTTATTTAAAAAACCTTATAAAACTGCAATCTTACTTTCTATGGTTAAGATGTGATTTTTTCGTTCTATATTCTTGAATAGTTGGATTGGCTTGCAATGTGCATTTGAGTTCTATTTTACGAAATTTCTCCATTTCCCTATTATGTCGCTTAAGTTCTACCAGCTCTTCTGTTTTAAGGTCACATAATCTTTCCAGACAATTATAAATTTTTTCATAAGGATTGCTCACACGCCCCCGGGAGGAGGAAGATTCACGATACGCTGCACTTGGCGGTAATTCTTTAGAATTAGTAGTGGATTGCTGTTGCAAATCATTTACATCGGACTGATCTTCAATTTCCGGAGATAAAGAGTTGGGTAGAACCTCGCGGGAACTTTCCTCACAATTATCCGCGGCCTCACTTTCCATGTCCAATTCAGGTGGTGGATGCTTTACCATTACTTGTTCTTGACCGAATTCATCTGGCTCATCGTCGGACATCTCAGCCTCATTAAGTACTGTTATATTATATAAATTATTGCCATATTCGACGGTATTGTTTTCCTCCACTTCGAGTTTAATACGTTTCGCTGGAGCTTCTATAGCTTTCAATAGAGGCAATTCTGCTTGTCTCTTATCACAATCCTTAACGATCGCCGCCGATTGTTTTTTGTTTGCGATCGGTTCTTCACTTCCCTGATCTAGGTATTTGTTAAAATTCTGAAGCATTGTAAAAATTATGTCTTCTAAAGGCGACAGAGCGGCTAAACCCTTATTTTTCGCTTTCTTTGTAACATAACGCCTTTGATCTGACCATACCTGCAAATCAGTAAAACAATTTGAATAAATTTGTAAGCATTTCACCGCACATTAATTCACCTTTTTCCACTCGCACATACTTTTTCTAGGCGGTCCACTTTTATTAAGTGCTTTTTCTAAATTACGCCAGCATTTCACGTATCGCTCTTTTGTGAAAGCGTAATGAAACCCTTTCGCTATATCAGGATTTTGTGACATGAAATTGTACAGTATTTCACTTTGCACTTTATTAATTGCATTATAACTGCAATATTATGAATTGGTATTAAAACTGATAAATAAAGAGAAAAGTACATGTACTTACACTTTATGTGGTTGCGTTTTATTCACAGAATTCATGATGCTTTGTTGTTATCGTGTTTTTCGTGCTGTCGTAAAGGGAAGTGAAATGAAATTCTTGCGAACATAAGCAAATGACAAACAATTTCACAAACAACGGTCATTCACTGTGATGAGACCAAGGTGAAGATGTTCGCGTGCATTAGGTGAGTAGTCGTTCACAATAGCGAAATTAATCTGAAGGAACATAATAAGTAATGTCTTTATAATCTCATAGAAGAGGGACTATAAAAGAAAGCAGCAATACGCCTTTTATTATGATATATTTGAATTCTTATACACTATGGGGAGAGGAGGTAGATAAAATGGTTGTTTCCTCTTCCTAGACGTCTCTCACAACCTCAAAAATAAACGCAAAGGAGCATTTTGTTTCCGCAGATATGAATACATTTTTAAAAAACGCCGAAAGTCCGTCCGATCATTTCGCTTAAACACTACATCATTTCTTCTTCTTCTTTTTCGAACCTTTTCTTAAAGTACGAAATGCATGAATGGAATGTTGTGGAATCCAGTTTTAACTAAAATCCACAAAATTATCTACGAATGAATGAAAGTGTTTATATATGATGACTGTTTACACGTGAATTCGGCAGCAAATCCACCGCTTTTTTCCAATAATATATACGTGACGTTGCAACTGGACGGTTTATGCAACCATTCTCTATATTAGTGAGTAGGTTTCTTACTTACGATATCTAGTTTAGGTTTATTTTTTGCATCACTCTATACATAAAAAAGAACTTAAGTAGAAATAAAGGGTTTTACAATGTCTTGTGATTTATCTAATCATTTGTTCAAGCAGCTAGAATTTTAAAATTGGATTATCAAGTAAAGTGACATATTTTTTCATTTTCTATTCTACAATAACAAAAGAGAAGCATAAAAATATGCTCGTAGCTGCTTCGTAACACATAGTGTCTCAAGCAATCAAAAATTCACTTAAGTGTTTGCTATCCGTTTCAACGTTGAATGAAGACTTAAGCTTCGCCCTAGTTCATCTCAGGAATCAACAGGTTTTCTCATCTGCAAAAACAGTGTTGTAAGGTGCTCAAAAATTAAGAGATAGTTTGTATTGAATGTGGCATGGTCGTAAGTTGCACGCCGAATTATAAAAGGCAATAATTGTGGAAAAATCGACATTTTCTTAACGACAGCAGTTTAGATAAATCCACTTAAATGATAACACCAGACTGTATTTATTTGAAATGATGGTAAAGGCAGTAAATGGAAATTCACGCTTTATGTTATATAGAATTGTGGCCTCATCATATATCATATAGAAAGAAATTTTTCCGCAATATTCATCCCATTTATTAACATTTCCACTTAATTTATAATTATATATTTAAGAGTTCAAGATTTTTCTTTTTCAATTTAGTAATGAATTTCTCTTTACAAAATTTTACATACATATGTAGCCTATTTTTATTGAAGCAAAAAACTATTTGATTTTTAATTACAACTATCACTATATTACCTATCTATTGACTAGATGTATGACCAAGACGACGCTAACCATTAATGTGATCAAAAGTAGCGTGCAGTCAGGGTCTGCGTAAAGTATAACACCATCAAATATTGGTCTTAAAATGACAATTTCATTATCAATACTTAAATTGGATTTCGGATTTACAAAAGCGTATATGATACAAAATCTTTCTTTTTTAGAGTTATATTGGTACGTAACTTTGCAGTGAACTCATATGCATAGGCTCCAGCGTTTAAAAGAATGTGTTTTCCACACGCGTTATACAACACTGTTTATGAGTAATAAGAATAATTTTAATTTATGTTCTCAGACTTGTGAAATTACTCATAACATTGAAAAAGATATTCATTTCAAATAAAGAAGTGTTTCATAAAGGATTGTTTTTAATACTGTTTTAGAAAATCGTTGCTTAAAAATGAGTGTTCCGACTTTAGAAGATTTTCTGAATTTTGAAGCCAAAATAAGCCTCGACAAGCCGGTAGAAGATTATGTGCGGTTGATGGACGATAGGATGAAAACAGACGCTTTGATTACCGACGAAGGTTTAAAAAATTGCTTTGAAAAAATTAGTTCGGCTGCAAGGGAAACTGTTTGGAAATTATTGTTTGAAAGCCCTTGCACAATTGAGAAGCAAGTGTTAGCTTCTGAACTGCTACGTGAGCACAAAGCGGATGCCGGCTTCTTTAATCCGTGGCCTTACAATGAATGGATTGTTAAGGTGCGCGATGAATTATTAAAACGGCAAATGATTTTTGTTTGGCGTGACGAAATTGTTAAAAAAGAACTCGGACCCTGTTGCTCTCGAGATTCAGATCTGTTTGAAGACGATAATGAAGAGGCTGCGAAGTTTTACGAGTTTGCTGGTTGTCAAGCTCGCTGGAAAGAAGTAGATGAAATGTCAACTATACCTGATGATGCACCGAGCCTGTCGCCAATATTATCGGAAACAGCTCTCTCACCAGCTGAAACTGGTGCTTCCGTTATTGAAACAAATCCCGCTACCGTCGACTTTCTTGCTGATCAATTTAAAACTTTATCCTGTGAAAGCCCGTTAGAAGATTATAAGCATAATATGTTTGTTCAAACAAATATCAATGCCAATGATATTGAAGGATTCAAAAAGATTTTGACCGAAGCTAGAGAGAAGATTTGGCATTTCTTATTTGATCAATCAAGTCTACCACCAGAAAACTTTGAGAAAGCTAGCAAACTTCTACAAATGGTTAAAGCGGATTCTTGTACATTCAGTCCCTACGATTACAACGATTGGATCGTTAAGGTTCGAGACGAATTATTTAAGCGCGGTTATCTTAAATTTTGGGAAAGAGTTATTGTATCAAATAAGTTGGTAAGTAATGAGCAGGGAATTAATTCCATATAGACAAATATAAATATAAATATTAATTAAATTAAATTTAAATTAAATTTAGGGCTTATGCTGGTACCAGGATTGCGAATATTTTGATGATCGCGAAGACAAGGCGCCATTGCAATTCTACGAGTTCGGTGAGCATTGATGAATTAATTCCAAGGCTAAAAATTATGATATTTTGCCGTAGAAGCACAAAAAATGAAAACTTGTATTAAAATAGTTAAGAAATTAAATATGTTTATATCTCGAATTATGAAATACGTTAACTGAATCGATTATCTTTATGCATTATGGTGAAATTAAACTCTTATTTTAATCATAAAATGATTAGATGCGAATACCATAAATATGAATGAATGAATTCAGAAAGTTGAAGGCATTTATAAATACGTACGCACGCATTACATACACATGCACATTAAGTAACACAAACTTATTTATAAAAGTACAACAGCGAATAACGTTTTTATTAATCCAAAATTTAGGAAATGGTGATCATACTTCAAAGTAGTGATCCAAAGAGTCCAAAGAAGGGAATCTTCACTTTAATAATTGTAATTGAAAATTTTTCTCTGAAAATGAAATTAATTACATATCTATCTATAGTTCAAAATATGAACTTTTTTCTGTTTAGCACTTTTAGAGACAGAAAGCATGTTGATAACAAGTTAAAAGACCTTTGGTCCATGTTAAATAATACATATATATAAGCACGAAATCATAAGCAGTACAACAGACGATAAGCAGATAATAAATAAAATTAATAAATTTATAAAAATGCAAGAAGTTTCTATTAAAATACGTTTTAAACAAGTGAAAGTACTATAGTGAGATGTGGACCACCATTAAACACCACAGACCCATTTGTTTATTTCGAAGGTTGCTAAACGAATTTCACCAAAGTGAGAGTGACTGTGATATTGAGAATTGTTTGTGTGTAATAGTAATTAGTGTAATAGAAATAAAGGGTCATTCTTGGTGTAATATGGTTACTTATGCAACAAGCCTTGAAAATAAGGGTTTATACGGGGAGTGGTTGAAAAATGATACCAATCACTTTCAGTAGCTTTCACCCTTGGGCAAAAGATGTCTGTATACTAATTTTTATCAAGATATTTAGCGAATTATGATTTGCAGGTTGAACACACGGATAGACAGACGGACGGAGAAGTGTAATGAAAATTGGATTTATCTCAAGTCGATCTGAGTTTTGCACACATCGGTGCGAACTTAACGTAATGTTGCACTGCAATTGCAATGTGGGGTGGGGTATAAAAATAGTTTATACTCATACATTAAACACATTTTTAAGTTGAGTAATTGAAATAAAAAATAGATGATCGGAGCAATTGGTTTGGCAAACACACTACCTAATCTAAGAAATGAAAAATTAGCATTAAATATATATATATATAAATTTATTTGATCTGGAAGACCTATACCAAAATATGAAGTGCATAAAATTACAAGGGTTCCAATCTGATTTTGGCTTTGGCGGCGGTCATTTGCAATAATTGAGACCGAATAAAATGAAAGACAGGGACCCAAAAACGTGCATGCCGCTTTTAACTTCTGGCTGCGTTTTTATAAACACTGCCTCCGTTTTTAACATAGTAGTGGGGGCGCGGTTTTGTTGGACTGCGCATAGTTTGGCATCTCTGTTTTCAATTGAAAATTTTATCCAAAATATTTCCAATGAAGAATGATTAATAAATATTGTAAAACACTGCGGTGACATCATTCAACCCTTCTATAATGTACGGAATGACTAAAAAGCAAAAGTGACGGTTGAGGTCTGTATTATGATTCATAATATTGCTCCAAGTTATGTTTTCGTTTTCAATTTGTCTTCATGGCAGTTGTCTAAATTATTGTGTTGGGATTTTTTCTGTTCACAACTCAACTTCGGTATATATTTTCGATTACTTTCCATAAATCTTTACGGCCTTTGAGAAGCAGCTGCCTTCAATTAAAATCATGAAGGAAACATGAAGGGAAATTTTTGGGAAAGCTATATATAAAGAAAGTAAGTAATAAAAAGTAATGGGCTTTATTAATAACTAATGCGAAAATATATTTGTAGCACTAAAATAATAGACAACAATCAGTTCGAGTAATGGTGGAATTCAGGGATCGGCAATCACAGACAGATATATAAAACATTATGGTTCATCTTCATTGCGTTATTCGCGTAATTGTTTCTCATTTCAAGTGCTCCTATTTTGTACCTAGGCCTAAAAAAATTACCTTAAGCCTTTGTGAATATATAAATGTATATAAATATAAATATAAATATAAATATAAATATTGTTAATTTAGCCGGAGAAATAAATTCTAAGACTAAAGTCTTAAGGCACCTTTAGTTTGGAAAAGATGTTAGCACATGAAAGGGGTTTCATAGCCTAATAAAAAATAAGTTCAACTAAAATCGGTTTTGTATAAAAAGTCCACCGCACTTGAGATTCGAACCCACGACCATTGAGTTGCTAGCCAAGATTGTTTGGCGTCGCTTACTCAGGCGGATACAAATATAAGTAATTACTATAAGTAATATAAAAAAATATTCTAAATTTATAAACGATTTTCTTCCCCAAGCCTGGGGATATGAGCGCATTTTGTTTAGGCCCTTGAGATTTCTAAAAGTCCCGGTGATTGCATACTTTACTGCATTCCAACTTATACCATTCTTGTAAGCGATGGACGCATAAAAGTCTACAGAAACCCAAAATGTGATAATCCTTCTAGAGCAATATCAAGTGATTTCAAGTTTTTTTTTTAACTGAAAATATGTAAACCATTTCCTTTAGAACTGCGGAAATAAATTACCCAAAGAATCCATTTGCTACGAAAGCCCATCGACATTCCATGCAGTGAATAAGAAACTTATTTGCATAGATGATGCAACGGTCATTATTTTAAAGTTAGCAATGGTTTGTTTTTTTCGTCCAATCTTTAATTTCTTAAAAGATTTTGCACTGATATTACTGGTAGTTTTGGGGAATGCTCAAAGAGCAAGTCGAATACCAAGCACGTGATATATTTTCAATTGTAACTATATTTATCAACTATAATTATCAGCCAGTTGGATTTGTGAGGGGCGTTAATACGGAAAAATAATAAACACAGACTACAAAAAAAAAGTCGTGGCGGACGTATACCACGCAAAAAATAACAAGATATAGATTTGAATAAAATTAATAAAGAAATGTATAAAGGAGAGAAAAAGACGGTATCCGAAAGTAATCTCTGACTTTATTAAGATACATTTATCGCTGTACTTTTAGAAGAAGAAGAAAGAATTGTAACTGTAGTTACAGTTGTATTTGTTTGTCTTGCTTCGACTTTATTAATTAGTAAATTATTAATTAATTTTTTTAATTTTTTGTCTGATTTGTTGATATCTTTTGTAGCGTACTTAAGCCCGTAACAAATTTGTGGTATGTTAAAGAAGACCAACGATTTCTTTCGGCTGAAGGCACTCGATTGCATCAGGAGAACCAAACTACTAGGTTCATATATCATTGCTCGTATAAATTAGTGACTAATTTCCTCTTTCCGTGTGAGCAGGCGCTTAGGGAAGTTTAACAGGTCGGAAATTTTTTTTGCATTACAAATCCTCAGCGAGCAATCTTGGAAGCGTTACTTGCTAGAAGAGATGTAAATAAAAGTAAATAAAAATCGCCTTTAGTTTTCCTCCTTGCTTATAATCAGCCGTCGAATTCTACGGCCAGTTTTATGACACATTCGTTAGATTGGCTGGTGGTAGAGGTAAGTTTGATGTCCAGATGATTGCGTCCACATCTCGGCACCTTTTATTTTCATTTTTCAATTCTCTATTTTCGGAATGAACTACTATTTGTCTCAACTTTTGAAAGGCTGCACAATCAATTATAGTGTTGTTCCCAGGTTTTCAGGTAGGGTGGGCATTGAAAGGTCCCAGAGGCACATACGTGCAAGTACGTGCAATTTCTTTTGGTTGCAACCGTTCTAGGAGTGCCCGTGAGCAAAAATATAAATTCCCTTTCAGATCTCACGAACTAGCTAGATCAGCTACGGCGTGTACGCATTATTCAAAGGCTTCCATTCCTCTTATAATGGGACTGCAAGACAGCCTTAAAATTTATTTAGATAACAGTTTCAGGTACAAGAGGACATAGATAGGCTACTACATTGGTTAAATAAAATTGGTGTAATGCTGTGGTTACATAAACCTAAGTCTGATAGACACACACACACGTCTGGTTACACAAAAATTGGTTCACCAACCTGTGGCTATACCACCAACGTGGGTTACACAAAAGTGACTATCAAAATGGTTCTACATTACCTGTACAAACTGGAATAGTTAGCCACGCCTACTTAGTATTATAACGTGTTGAAATTTAATATGTTGTGTTGCTTCGTTGTAAATATAGAAGCTTCCCTCACCCGAATATAATTTTCGTACTTGCGATTATTGAACATATACGGGATGCTCTCAACAACAAGCTTGCGAAGAGATCATTGAAATTTTGCAAAAAAAGTGTAACGACACAGTAAAGTGAATTAAATTTAATTCAGTCGACTGAGACTGTACAAGAATCAACAACATTCCTAACAAAGTTATAAAAATCTAAACAAAGTGTTAAAATGTGTGATTTGGTAACAGAAGAAAACACGAAATAAGCATCAGCATTAAGCCTAGCATTAGTTAACACCAGATAGTCGTATTCCTAGCACTATCATCATTACTTGGTAACTACGGTACCAACAACAAAAGCGTTCAGAACAATTTGACATAACATTGGACGATATCAGAGATGTGTGTAGAAGTTGTCGTAACAATAAAGGAGAACAAACTTTGCAGTTACAGATACTTGTAGCAACAACTATAACAACACCAAGCAAGACAGCAGCACCGACGACGACAATAACAAGTCGAACAGACGGCACTAACAATTGTGGTAACAACAAAAGGCACACGAGAGAACACCTTGAATTACTTGTTGACATACATGTTTTGTGTCACCATTTATGAACACTGAACATAATACATACACAAGTAGATAGATAGATGCATGCATGCATGCATGCATACATTGCGGATTGAGGATACGATCTTAACCAATAGATTTTCAATATATACATAAACGCTTTGAAATCACACTCGTGCTTTTTGTAAAAAAAGAAGTACTTACTTCTTTCGTGGACGCAGCATGCATACGCTTGCATTTGTATGCAAGCGGGCCGCCAATGTGTACGGATCATGTTAGAAAATAATATAAATAAAGAAACAAAGCTGGGGTCGAACTGGGGATAACACAGAATTTACATTGTCAGGCATTTTTTCACAGAAGCAGCATCTCGATAGATAGCGATAGAAGCGCAGTAGTCACATTAGTATTATGGCATGGTATGGTACGTTCCATATGTGTTTAAGCCGATGTTGCTATGTTGATCTCACATCGATACAACCACCTGCATGTTGTCAACAGCCCGGAATGGCAACAGCATTAAACTTGTAAGTCGTGGCTCGCTATGCTGGTGGCTTGCAGTCATTGTTTTTGTTGCTTGCTTGTCTTATGTTATGTCTGACAACATCATGTTTATTCGCATAGTTATACGTACATATGTAGTCTGTTGCTATTGCTTGAACCTCATGCTTGCTTCTGTTTTCTTCGGCTTATATTATAGCGTAGACGGATATGCGATAAATATATGTATAAATGCACGTACCCTCACACTAAAATATATTAACTTTTTCATCTCAGCCTATGTATGCATGTTTTTATTATTATTATTCCAACCAGAGTTGTTGTCTGCGTTCGTGGCGAGTCTCATTGTATGTGATATCCCCATACATCCATAATGTTCGCTACAGCTGTAAGCTGTAAGCGTTTGTGTTATGTTGTCTCTCTTATATTATGCTTGGCAACACAACTACTATTACTAGTACTACTACTACTACTACTATTACCACTGCTGTCACTATTACTATTACTACTACGACTCAGACATACGGTAGCAGTAACTTATGATGCTACCAATGCAAACAAATGCAAGCAACAAGCATACATACATAAACAACTTCTTATGCATAATAAATGTATTTGATATTGTCTTTTACAATATCTTTTATGGAATTATTTGTCGTTATATATGGCATTTATGCGAATTGCATTCGAGTTTGTATGGCAAACTTTATTGCAGTTACTGCTACTTGTTGTTCAAACTTTAACATTTCGTTAGAGTTGCTTAACTGATCGCTGTTTTTGTAATGTATAGATCGCATAAAACGTATTCATTGCGTGCGTGTGTTTGTGGTTTATGACTTTTTTTGTTTTTGGTTTAATATACATACATAGTGAACATTGTTAACTATTGACTTCTGTTTATTTTTATTTGATAGAAATGTGTGTGAGTAGTTGTTGGCTTAATTGTAACAATTTGTTTTCAATTATGCTCCGAAATTGATTTGTGCTGTTTGTTTGTTTAACACGTTTATATATACATACGTTTAGGTGGTTTTGTCCATAAAATTAATTTCTTGCACATTGAAGTTCGATTCGAAGCATAATTTGAATAATGGTAGAGAACATTATCACTGTACCCGCCATCAAAGGATGGGATTATATTTATTTTTCATTCATTAATTATTAAATAAAGCGGGAAAGTCGAACTGTAACGACTGAGAAATGGCTCCACTACGAATCAAAAACAAGGATCTACACTTTAGGAAGTTTTTCGAAAGTTTCTCTGGATTTCTGTCCATTTGTCGTGACTAATTAAGTAGTAAGTAAAAATTTCTATACTAAAGTTTGTACTGATTTTTGTCTACTACTTGCTGGTGGCTATCACTAAGATTTGCTTCTTCAATCTTTTGAACAGAATACGGATTCTAGGCAAAAAGCAGAACTTATCTTGTGAGCCCGTGGATTTCGGCATTCCGAAAGCTTAGTAACTTAGTCAATGTTCGAGAATAATCTGAAGTGAATTTAAAGCTTCTACGCAATCGTAAATATTTACTTGGAAATTGGATGTTTATCCATTAAGCACAAGTCAGTATTCGCAGGTTATCAACGCATATAATATTTGACTTTTCGGTATGTTTTCAAGATTATAAGCTTTACTTCACAAGAGTACAAGACGGACAGATGGACAGAAGGCCAGATAAGCTTAGATCGTTTCAGAAATTCATTTTGAATCGACCTATATAATGAAAGGTGGGTCTTTCCCAAGTTTTGTGTACATGCGCACAAAATTAATATCTTCTTACATTTATTGTAGTGCGTAACTTTTTTTGCGGTATATTCACAGGCCAGGGATATGATAAAATATAATAATCAGTTACGAAATAGGTAAGTAAATGCATCAAAAAAGTTAAAAACCTCTTTGTTAGTTGGCGTGCTAGCTGCACTATTAAGACCGTTTGATAGCCGCATAGTCGAGTAGATAAGAGTTGCGACTGCCAAGTAAGAAATCGCAGGCTCATACCCCAGTGCGGCTTGATCGTACTTTGACCGTAGCTAATGTCAATGATGAGTCGGTAAAGGCGTAACTTTTTCCGATTAGGCATACATCCGCTAGGTGGCGGCCACTCCCTATGTGCTTTTTCTTCTGTTGCCCTCACTTCTTTCTGATCGTCGTCGTGTTACGCCTCTAAAGGACATCACCTGAATACATTACACATGCAGTTCAATCTGCAGGTCTGGAGAGAAATGGTCAGAAGAGAAATGTTTCAAACAGGTACACGGTACGCGAAAAAGACCCATATTTCAAGCACGCTTTTTCTCAATATCTTTAAGATATGTTCGGAGTTCACGTTACGTCGTCCTTACTCGTGATTGTTGAATATTCTTAATGAGTACTCGGATGGATTTCTCAGGTTTTCTCGTTTTTGAGGATTACGTCACTTGCATAGGAAGTAATAAGGGCAAAAAGCTATTATTAGGAGCTGTATCTGGCGGTAGCTCAGATAGTAGCTCAGATAGTTTCGCCTTTACTTGTGCGCATGTTCCGTATATTGCCTGCGTGAATATGGAATGAACAAGCGTACTTTGTAAAGATTAAAGATGTTAAGAAGAAATCAATTTTTTTTATCGGTTAAGGTTTTCGTTTTTCTTCCACTTAGGTAATTCCAAAGAGAATAAAGGGCTGCAACGACCACTGCAATCGGTAACGAGTGTTATTCGTAAATTACGGAAAGTTTTAAATGCTTTCAGTTTGCATGGATTGAGTTATTTTCGCGGCTTGAGACGGGCCACATATATCTGTGTGTTACATATACGCTTTGAAACTGCCCGCCTTGCTTCTTAAGCTGGTTTTTTTATATTTTCTATCAGGTTACTGGCGCTTCTAGTGTAGAGGGATATAAGTATCCCGTCTTGCTATTGGGCTTAATCGATTTTGCTTCAGTTTCGATCCTTGGTAACTGGGATGGGAACTTCTCCCTTTCGCTAATGTGGGTTTTCTTTAGCATATTCCGGTTGTCCTGTTTTGTGATAAGATCTAAATGTCAATAGTGACACTTATAGAGTACGTGCCATAGAAAGTGGGCTTTATTACGAATAATCGTTTTTGATTCTCGTTTACTGTCACTGTACAAGGCATCAAGGGAGACTTTTTTCCTGAAAGGATTAATGACTCCTTTCGCTTTCACTGTCTTAAAAGCGTTTTTAATTTCCCATATTACCCGGGAGAAAAATTCTTTCGTATGTCTGTTCTTGCCACTACTACTATAGCGCTTTATTTCCCTGATTTAAGTCCGTCTCATATTTACCTAATTTAGAAAATGCTTTTGTCAATGAAAGCAGAGCATAATGTCGCCACAGATGCTATGGCATGCTATGATCCATAACACTAGAACTCCGCCTTTGCCCGAGTGCCGTGCACGTTTCGTAGAACATAGAAGATGAACTTTTCCAACTTACACAACTATCAGCGGAAGTGGTACCGTCAGGACACGCTGCTTACGAAAAGTTCTGTTCACTTTACAACGCCCCTTTTATGATCGATTTTTATGTCTAAAACAATCAAATACATGTCGAATGGAAAGTATGTGGCAGGCAATGACACCGAACCCTAGCTGTAGTGCCTGATGAACATAAATACGAGAAAATAAATTTCATAACATAAAACAGACATACACGCTATGTTTACTAATATTGAGATAGTAATTAGGTATAAGATCTCTCTCGGATCGAGAGACCTCTAACTAAAAAATAAAAACCTTTTCTTTTCCCTATAAAACAAAACTGATGTGGCTGTTGTGCCTTGATTTAGTGTTGTGGGCCGAAGATGGCTCAGCCCACGGGATCATTGTTGGTTTATCTCTGATTCATTAAAAAAATACTACCCGTACTACTACTACAATTAATAGTCGCCTATTTTCACTTTAAACGATAATTAAAAACTGTATTGTAAGTCATTGTTCATGCGAAATGTTTCCAAAATTTTATTTTCATTTGGAATAAAAATCCACTTTAAAGTAAAACTAAGATGCAGAATTAAGGAGTAATGTTTGCACGAATTCCACATAAATATATGTACATACATCTAGTCGTACTTAAGCATCAGGCTAATCGATTAACGTAAAGAAAATATTGGCAAATAAATCGCGAAGTTGACTTTTATGTTGTTTTTCAGTTTTTCTCGTTACTTGACTACTAAAATGTACTCTAGTGCGCACACATGTATGTATATGTGTTCTATAAAATATATTTACATTGAAAAGAGTGGTGGAAGTCATGCACGCATGCATTAACACCATAAATAAATCAATGATGTGCCGGTGAAAATATGCTTACCCAGTATCTGAATATCTGTCTGTCGTTTTATACGTCTCTCTGTGTGTGTCTGTCCCATTCATCTATGTGTCGTCTTTTTGTAAACACAATTTCTTGAATTGTGTTGCTAAAGAATGTTTTTTTGCTGTTGCTGCTGTTGCTTTTTTTTTTTTTTTTTGTTATTGTTGTTCTTGTTGTTGTTACCAATTGGCTTAAGTTGTGTTTGGTAGGATTTATGATCGTTTAAAAACGTCCTCCTTTTAAATGTTGTGTGTATTTCAACTATGTGCTGGTTGAAGACGAAGATGAAGAAGAGAAGAAGAAGCAGCAGTTATACAGCAATAGCAACAGCAACAGCAACGGCAGCAGCCGCAGTCACATCATCACGCTTGTTGGCAATTTATATGCCTTGCGAGTATATATGTGCGAATCGATACACCTATATGTACATATATGTATATGTGTATGTCGGTATTAGTTTAACATTAAATAAACACGCACGTCTATATAGTTTTATGGCGTTGATTCGAGGCGTTTAGTGTCTGTAGTTGGTAATTATAAATTGTTTCATTAATTCATCTCGTTTTTCTTTGCACGGATACAGCATGCTTGTGTCTGTGTGTTTGTGTGTGTGTGTGTGTGTGTGTGTGTGTGTGTGTGAGGCTATGCCCAACCACTCAAGCGAAAAGCAATCATTATCACAACACACTTAAAAATGCAATTGAACAAAAATTTGATTTCTTGTAGTTGTTGAGAAATTACACAGCCACATATACACACTCACACGCACTCATGAAACAAACAAACATTGATATAAGCATATACAAAGAAATTAATAAAGTTGTTTACGCTGATCGTTTAATCAAATTTGCTAATTGAAATCTTGTACTAACAATAAATATAATTATTTATTAGTGGAATTTTGTTGCCTCTCTTGCTTCGTTACTGTTTGTAGATGTTGTTGCGTGGTTGTAAGTTTCGAGATTATAATATTTTCATATTTCATAAGTAAAAGGTTGTTTATCGATTTATAAATCTTCAAAGATTATTAAGCTGTTCATAAACTGAAAACTCGTTGAGTCCGATAAGTGTAATTTGTCATTGATTGACGTAACAAGTAATGAGCGCTAAAATTTTCGCGCTATGTGAGCGTAAGTCTGTTTATTTTTCTTTTAGTCTAAGTAAATCTATTAATTCATTATAAAGTTTACGATTGGCTACTGATTCTATCGTGATGTGCCTCACCAGCTCACAGGAGAAACGAATTCTGTATTTTGGAAAGGAAGGACCTAATCGATCGAAAATTTTTTTGCGAGGTATGCACTGAATGATAATTTATAATGTAAAAATAAGTAGAAACCCTGTAGTGGGACAGGACGATAAAAGCAGATAGGCTGACAGATAGACAAACTTAAATCGATTCAGAAAGTGATTCGGAATGGCAACATACTCAGCCTCCGGTTCTAAGCTATTAGATAGTGTCCCAAATTTTAAGTCCGCAGGTAGCCGCAGAATTAACCCGAACAAGATTTTTGCCGTGCGTGCCGCGCTGTCGGCCTATATGCCATTAAAAAGACGCTTATGTGTTCATCCCAATGTTGTTGATCGCCGTCGATCACTTTTCACGATTGAAGCATTCGACTAAGCCTTTCGACCATTCGGTGCAATGGAGTTGCTCTGATTACATTTACTGCATTAATTGCTGCTTCATAGCGACAAGCGGTGTACTTGTATCGTCCCTGTCTTTTGCTTCGCAATGCTGCTCCTGCATTGTAGTTGTGTCGTTTTTTTCTTCGTCACCCTCGTATTTGCATTCATATACCGAAATGTCCTTTCCCTCTTGCTCCAGCTACTCACTTCCAACACTACTTCTTTTAATTCAACTTTGATACCGCCTAAGCGTATTCCTTTCTCTCACCTCCTTTCGGAGCTGTTTCACTCTTGGATCTCCCAATTTTACAATTGTTTCCGCGCTTAATCACAATTGCACTTCTGACATCAGTAAAATGCCCTTTTGGAATTTTACGTTTTCATCGGACTTGTGTTGAAACCCAGTTCGTGCCACTGAATTTCGATTTTGTAGGTTAATATTGACTCTTTTCAGAAACCATCGGCTTTTTGCTGGGCTTCTCTTACCGCAAAAAAAAAAAACAAAAACCAAACACATTCTGAAAATATGACACAAAATCGAGCAATCATAGATCCATTTTTTTATTGTATAATTTTTATGTAAGCTGTTCGTTGCTTTATGCTCCCAAATCTACATCTTGGAGTTCCTAAATTCGTTACGTTTCTCGCACTGAAGAGTGATTGACTTTGATGGCCAACAATGTGAATAGATTNACTGAAGAGTGATTGACTTTGATGGCCAACAATGTGAATAGATTTGAACACACGTTTTAAAACCTGATACTCATGTACCCCTTCAATTGGTAATATCGGTTTACTTACATTCTTGTTCAGTATGATTGTTAGATAACGTATTTATAGCTTGTATGTAACTTTCAATGCTTTATTTTGTATAACTTGAAGAGTTCTTGGCATGCCACTGTTTTTATTATACACATATGTACCGTTCCCATATAGTTTAAGTGATAGATTAATATATCATCCGTTTACATTCTGAACTTGATTTGTTTTTTAGTTTTGGAACTATTCGCGCTTCCTACTCCCTTATGTGTAAGTATCCGGATAGGTTGCTTTGTAATATAGTTTCAAGAAATTTTGCCATGTAAGTCTCCTTTGAGAATGTCCCGTTAACACACCTGGGAACATCTGACGTGATAAGAGGGAGGATAGGAGCCTGCAGCGAAGCAACTATGTCTTCTCGGGATGGGATACCAGGCGATTTAAGGCAATATATATAAGGTTTTGAAGGGCTATGCACATCATCCGCCAGCGTTTGAGGCTATCGGCCTTATTGGAAATTCTACCCTCTTCGATAAATGAAATTTGAATACAAGCTAAGCCGGAAAACAGAACAAATTCATCATAAGTACGAAGGATGAAGCCTGATTCATTAGATAGACTCAAAACCTTATACTTTTCTATACGTTTCCAAATACCTGGCTCGATTAAGCATTCAGCAGCATTTTGAACCGAGTGACCAAATGAGGTAGAAATAAAATGATCAATTCTTTCAAATTGAGCATAATGTGAAAGCAACGAAGATTATGCATTTCTACGGTATTCTTATTATTTAGTGTTTACTAATAAAATTAAAAGGAAGAAAGAAGAACAGCTGCCGATTGCAAAAATCATTAAAAAATCATATATAAATTGTTTTTTTTTTTTTTTTACTAAAAGTAGACGAACAACATCTTTTTCTACATGCACATATATTGTAAGCATTAAATTCACATTAACAGCCATTGTTCGAAACGATTAACACTATTACCGCAGGCTGGTCGTTGGTATTCTTCATTTAACTTTATCTGCAATAACATAATCGAATTGAATGTAAAGTGTTGGCAATTTTATGAATATTGGTGTCTGACACATTGTGATATAAATATTTTAGTAAAATTATTTTTAACGGCTGTTGCAAGAGGCCGGCCGGTCCAACGAATGCTGTTTGCAAGGAGAAAATCTCAACACGAGACATGATCGCAATACAATATAATGACATTGTCGGAAGAGTCAGCCAGCGTTCGGCACTTAATATCAATGGCATTAACAGCTCGAAAAAAAAGCAACAACATTAATAACAGCTAGCAACTGTAACAAGAAGCAATAACGTATGACATGTAATCATGATCGAGGGAAGGCAATTACGCTGTTGATTTATTATCAACATGTGCAATAATTACAACACATGATTGACACTTTAACTTCCATGTGATACATAAACAACGACAACATAGGAAAGAAAGACTATTCGTGGAGTAAACACAAAACAAAACAAAACAAAGCAAAACAAAACAAAAAAAGAAAAACATCAACGATTGCCTGTTACACTGAATTATTGCATTTTATGTTTTTTTTGTTTTTGTTTTTATTTTTGTTTTGTATATTTTGATTTACGATGTTGCTACTCTTGCTCTAGTACAACAAATGAGTAATGCGAGCACTAAACTGCGGCTAAACTGAACGTCGATGTGTAAACAAGTCTTTGGCTTTTGAAAAATTGCACGTAGGCTGGCGAAACATTAATGTTAGTTGAGTTCGAAATAAGAGAAGTAAAAGCGAACACATAATTAAATAAACAAAAATTCAATGTATAAATCAATGAATTGAATTGAGTGCAGGCGGATCCAAAGGGCTTTGCAAAACAAAACACATATCGATGAAATTCATTTTGATGATATTTCTACGTAAAATTCCTTTGATTACATAGCATTTCTAAGGTTTCTTGCAAAATTAGAAAAGCAATTTACAGAAAATTACTTACAACGTTAAGGGAGACTTATTTACGGTAATTGGATAGACGTTTAGTATCTTATTAGACTTCACGCCATCGTTTAATCGACTTCTTTCCTTGAAGGCCACGACTCAACTTTACTCTGTCGAGCAAAATCTTTGCCTTAAAACAGGTCATGCATTAGTGTATTTTGTTCCGATATTTCTGCTAATCTTCTCACATGTGACATTTCCTATCTGTTTGCATAAAGTGTTGTACGCAATGCATGCACGGGCATCATGGAAACAACTTTTTGATATGATTTTTACTCCAGCAAGGCAATGCAGGTTGTGTGTATGCGTCACCCATAGACACATGTAATCATGTCGTGTTTTGACATTTGAGTGCATGATGCACGATGCAAACGGATCCATTATGTTCAGCCCTTAATGCATCTGTATTTTAAGATAACGGCGGGTAAAGCGTTGAAATTCATAGTTCGCTTTTACTGCTCTCCGCGCAATTTGAAAATTTCATTTTTTACATCCATTCATTTTATTAATTATGCGATTTCCGTGACAATATCATAAAAGTGCACAAATGGCATAACATTGAAATCAGAACTAAACAACTGAGCAAATCTCTATTCGGGTTTGCCGAATCTTTGACATCTATTGCCTTTATCTTAAAAAGACTTGGGACAAAGCGGAACAACTATATATACTGTATAATGGATCATATTGAAAAGTCTCCGCTGTTTCGAGCTTCTCTTCGTAGCTTGCTCTTTACAAATGATTCCAAAGTGTCATCTAGTTGATGTTTGGTACCCTGGCAATTTCCTGACAGTTTGCATGCCTGTCTTGTTCCACCAAAATTGCAAAATTGCATCGACTTTTCCAGTTACTGCGAGGTGCATCTTTGACATCGAAATTTCCGGAAGGGAATTGGGCAAATCTTTCCTAGGTCCTTTGCTCAATCACAGCATTCTCACAGTACATCCATTGCACTAGAAAACATTTAAAAAAAAGTGCTGAAAATTATTCTCGACGATCGAAAAGAGACCTAGTAAGAAATAGCGCATATCCTAACTTGGTGGAACCCTCAAGTTGAATGCGTATTCTACGTGTGGATAGCAACAGGTAACAGTGAGTAAATTCAAAATTTGTTTTTACATTAAGTTTAACTTTTTTTCCTTTATAATGCTTAACGTTACTCAAGTATAAAGCAAAGAAACAATTAGTTACTCTTTACAGTTTTCTTATCTTTATTATGAGTATGTTTTCCGGAAGGAAGACATTAGGATCGGTTATGGAATAGGAGATTGTAATAAAACTTCCAACTAGAACTTTTTTTCAGTTATCAAAATTTTCCGTAAGCAAACGTGTGCGAATGAGAAAATAGTAGCGACGATGTTTGTCCCTAACTAGTTAATTAGTCCCACACCAGGCCGGCAAGTCAAACCGGTTTAACGCGGGCGTTGTCTGAAACATACAAAACCCTTACCTTTATGGTTTACTTTTTCTTGCTCTGCTACACTCCACTGCTTTCACAAGCAGAACAAATTGGATTTTGCCGCCATTGCTTGCAAACAACAACAGGTCCAACGGTAGAAATTCTTCGTCTATATTGTATGGCCGGTTCAACAGTGTCTAATATAAGAGAGTATTGAAATTGCATTTCTTTCGACTTTCAAAATTTTTTTAAAGGCAACCTTGATGGGCTTAATCCACTGCTACTTGTTTATGTTCAAGATTTATGTCAGGACTAGCGCTCTTGTGTTATATTCTTTTTATTTGCATTTTACAAATTTGTGAAAAGTCGAGGAATCGTAAAAACATATGCACTGCCGCTTGCTAATTTGTTTCCTTTGGTTCTACACTACACCGCATAAATTATAAGAAGATATTTGTATACAAGATTTTTAGCTTCTCTTATAACATTCGGGTTTAAAGAAAACACAATAAACAAAATGTTCATTCATTGCGTTTACCACGATTCTTGTCTGCTCTCCTTATACTAATAAACACTGTGGTATTTGGTTTGATCGGAAATATTTACGACCTGCGCAGTTTGTTATCTTCAATTTGTTACGATTTTGAATATATTGATTACTTGTTAATATAAGAAGAAGAAATTTTCACTTATATACTGTATCTCTGATCTAGATTAACCTGCTGGCGAGTATAATCCCTCATTCCTTTGGAGCTTTCTAATAAAGTAAAAGCCCCACCTTTCGGTTAACTTCAAGCCTCTTCCAGTGAGTACGTTCTCTGTTTACCAGTAGTGTTATCGCCCTTTCACTACAGTCTTAAGTTAATTTGGGTGGATCATGTTTATAAAATCTTATGAGGGATTTTTTGCCGTTTTTTTTCGTTCATCGTCCTGTGAATTAATGTTTCTCCGTCAAGTTTATTATTATCTCTCGGTACGAATGGAAAAAAAGAAAAACCTATTTGCCTTACATATCAATTTACGATAAGATTTATCTTATGAATTGATCTCATTATTAAGAGGTTTTCAATTGCATATACAACGCGAACCGCAACAACAACAACAACAACAACAACAACAGCAACAACAATAATAGTAAAAACAGAAAAATAAGATAAATATTATCTGCACAAAAAGTTAATATATTTTAATGCTGTCAGAAAGTCAAAAGAGCATGGATTAATGTATGAGTGTAAGTAAATCTGCATATAACATATATGAACAAATATATATATATATATATATATATATATATATATATATATACAGCAATGTTTTAGTTTGGACATGAACACATTTTATGGTTTTGCATGCAATCAAATTAATCTCGGCATGTTTGCAGGCTGTCATAGTATTTGCATTTGCTGCCTGTGTTTTTTTTTTGCTTTTTTCGTTTTTGCCTGCTTTCATTTAATGGCTGACGTGTGTATGTTTGTGTTTTGGCTTATTTTTGTTTTTTTTTTTTTTGTTTTGTTAGCTTAATAGGCATCATTGCTAACACTAAAGCACAATTTATTATAAGCTCTAATTTACAAACATCTACGTATGTATATCATGTACGTGCATGCAAGTATTTTGCATATTGTTTGCAGCACATATACGTACGCACACACACACACACACACACACACAATAAGACCTACAAAAGAATTATGGCATCTGTTCAATATATTAACTGGTCCGAACATGGCTTTAAATCACTTGGCACAAAACAAGCCATTTATTCACTTTTTGTTGTGTTGTTGTTTTCTTGATTTTATTTTCATTTTTTCATTGGTATGGTTCGAAAGATATAGTATGCAAAAAAAAATAAAAAAAATTGGTAAAAATATGGGAAAATAATATCGTAAAAATGAAAACGGAAATCACTGATAAATTACTGACAAAAAGAAAAAAATCTAATACACATACACAAACAAATTTTCTCAATTTTGTTGCATACAGTAATAATATATATTGTTGGCGTTTTTGTTTAGATTTATATCCAGACACCTAAATGTCATTTCCAATAAATTTCAATACCGTTAACAACAAACAATAAATTGCTGTCATATGTAAAGCCAATTGGCAATTATTCGTTCAATGCTATTTCTACTCTTGATGATATAATTGTGCACTTAAAAAACTACTTAAGCATACAAATATATCGATATACATATGTATGTATGGTTAAGCAGTTCCACTGCGCCTGCATCCGATTTACGCTTTTTTCACATTTTGTATTATTGGCATACAAAGTCGCCATTTACAACACTGCTTAAATTTCATGATTACTTTTATGATTAAAATTTATTGATGACTTGGATCTACATACAATGGTTTCTAGACAACACGGTACACATGGCATCGATTTATATCATTTCACGGTATCTTATCACACGGATTCGATACAACACGGTACACATTGCATTGATTTACATAATGTCGAGATGTCTTTTAACATAGTTTCTATATAACATAGAACACATTTCTTTTATGTCAAAGCTTAAACTAAGTTGTTCTATATAACATGTATAACTCGGTTTCGATACACCGCGATAAGAATTGATCGTGTGAAAGACGGGTTGCGTGTACAACTTATCTAAGCAAAACATGCGTTTCTTATTAGTCCACTTAATAACATATCACTCAATAAGTTCGTAGAATAACATAAAGATGTTGACGCCGTTGACGAATCCCTCGTTCCTTTGTTTGTTTGGGTTTTGTAAGTAAGTATGGATTTTGGTTTTTGTGAGTATCTAGCATCGATAACTTATTCGTAACCTGGATTTTAACAGTCGGAAATTCATGATATTTCGTCTCATTTTGCTTGAAGGTTGATAATACCTACCTTATATATCATCCTACGACTTTATTGAGTGATGTGTTACATGAATTTGAGGCAAAAACATAAGAGACTTTTACTAATTCGATTTTTATGGAATTACTTTTTGAATCGATCTGGGCAGCTAGACGCTTGCCTAACTACATATTAAAAATTTCATTGAAAAGGCAAAAACGATCATTTTTTTTTTTTTAGGATTTGGTTAAAACTTTTTTCTAGTCGTTACATATTTTTTTAGATAATATATAAAAGATGGATCTAATTCTTCGGTGATCTATAACAAATTTACGAATCATAGTTTCCTAATATCCATTTTATCAGTGTTTGACTTATTGAAGATATCCAGATCCCCTCATAGCATTATAAACCTCCAAGGGCGTTCAGAGACAACGTGTTAAAAATTTCGAAAACCCTTAGCAGATCAATGCTGGCTTTGTCGTTTAATTCAGTTTTGTATAAACCTTTTTCGTTACTATATTAAGATAATTTTTCTCCTCTCTCTCGTGTGACTTTGTAACACTTTCACTTAAATATATTTGCACATATATATAGCATGTATATAGCATGTGCATATATCAGAGAGAAAAATATACGCCCCTCTGTGGTGTAATAAATAATATTTCTTGAATGTAAAATATGTTATCCGATTTTCATGGCAATGCCGAATCGTAGTAATAATTCATTTTTATTACCTTTTCCATGGACATGTGTGGCTGTGCTTTCGTGGAAGTTTTCATGTGAAATCTTTTTTTTTTTTGTTTTTTTTCTATGAATATATATGAAAGTTCATACAAATTTATAAGCTACCTACAAGCCATCGCACGCACGCTATAACATGGCTAATTGCGTTGTTGGAAAACTACAATTTTCAAAATATACTTGAAAAAATTATATAAACTTTATGTTAAAACAAATAAAAAAATAATAATAACCTTATTGTTATTATGGGTATATTAAGCTTAATTCTGTGTGCAACAACAGACTATAATGTTCAGAAGAGGAAATTGAATCAGTCTAAGGTCGCATTTCCATGATTAAAAAATCCTTTTCTAAAAGTAAAATCTACCGCACTTGACGCTTGAATCCGCCAACACTGACTTAGCAGTCAAGATCCTTACCTACTTATGCTACTCATGCTTTCACCGTTTAAGCGACGGGCAAAGAAGCACACATTCATTGCTGTTTCAGTTTCAGTCCAGAATTTCTATGTTTAAAAATATCGCTTAAGAATTCGATTTGAATATATTCCGAGTTTTGCTCGATTCGAGTTTCACATATTCCGCGTAGCTTTGTATATATTGTCGATCGATATCCGCATGATATATCGGCCTGCTTCGATTTTTCAGGCTCTTCTTGCTACAAATATTTTATCTCGTTTCGCAGAGTGAATATGCGAAGTCCTGCAACCCGGCATAGTTTATTGGAGAAACCAGGGTTTTTTAATCGTGCGCTTGACATCGATTTGCGTACTCTTTTCATCGTCTACAAAATTCTTTGCTAAGCGAATAAAGCAGAATGGCTTGAATTATTTTTCTCGAACAATACGTTTATCAATTCCAACTTAAAGTTGGCTTGAAGTCACCTCTACGTACCACAATTCCTGATCATTTTAAATGACTTCTTGCGCTGATTTATCAGATTTATCGTTTTTCTATCGCACAAGCGCTTTGGGAAATAGTCTGGGACATAATCTGATTGTGAAATGTAAAGATATTTGAATCTGTTGATTAACGAACACTTTTAGTTACAACCCATACATCCTTGAATGTAGTTTCCTTTAAGTATATTTTTTGCATAACGAAATAATATTCAGGACCATCTGTTTTCTTGCAGAAAATCAATTTCCTTTTCTATTGACTTCAATGATCCCTGATGTTAAGAATATCTTAAAAAAAGGACAATTATGGGCGTGGACAAATTTTAAAAGGTTCAAACATTTGATTTATTATTGTATTGCGTGTTGAAACTTGAAAAGCCTTTTTTTTCTGAAAACGACTTGCAGCGTAGGTCAACCGATTTTCACTGCTCCGCTTGAATTCTAGACGATATCTTTAAAACAACGTTCTCTGGAAGAATAGATAATATATTTTTGATAAGTACGAAATTGGCGTTTTTACTCAAACCTATTGCCTACGCTTTTCAGGATTTCCTTAAAATAACTATTTTTTCCCCATCAGATTAAAAGAGATATTTATGCCCTGCACCAGTTGTGGTACAAGAATACATTGAGTGTGTGCGAATGTATACAACACTGAGAAGGAGCTGATACAGAGGCAACTTTTGTGACCTACGCTTGTCTGCCCGTCTATTCCTCTTTTCAACGTACAGGCCGCAACTATTCATATATTTCGTTGAAATTTGTCTTAGATCGGACAACTTTTTCAACCAATTTCCACCAGCCGTCTGTCGACATATTAACTAATATTTTATTGTTATAAACAAAGATCCGGGCACCCCTGGGTCGACTTATTTTTTCGATATTTACAAATTCATTGAGAAATTTTATTACTGAATATTGTCGCACTTACACTTAAAGGCAACGTCTATGAACGTCAAACTTGAGCTTTATAAAGTTGGTACTTCCGGCCAACGCATACATACAAGCTTTTTTACATATGTGATGAAGTATTTGACACATGAACCAGTGTGTTGAAAGTTGTCTTTATTTCAACACAAGCTGGTGATAAAAAAAAAATTTCAATCGAAACGTAATACGAGTTGTCTGTGGGATTTTTTGGTTTTGTTTTCTATATGAATACACAGGACTCGCTTACAATTACAGTGATTCCTATACAAACTCAAAATCTCAACTCTTCTTAGGGAGAATTTTGGATAAAACGGAAGTTTTCCGAACCGAAGAAGATCGAATGGAATGAAGAATCTGAATAGTGGCAACGCATTTTTGCGTAGTTAAGGAAACCTTGAGTAGGTACGCATTTTCGAAAACCGAAAGTTTGACTACATTTCCATTAGTTCCAAGTGTTTTACAAGAGCACACTAAGTCCTATTTATAAATAAACCTTCTTAATAATAAGGAAGCTCTGTTAGTGGGCACAATTTGCAGACAAACCGAAATGAGAAATTCTATGTAGCGAATAGTGGGAGGCAAATGAAACCACTAAACAGGTTGCAATTGTAATTTCACAAAGTGAATTCTTTATGCTTATAAATTTATATTTATTTGTTAACTAAGATTAGGAAGAGCTTTGTATACATGAAATCTACAAGCAGTTAAGAATCATACAATCGTTCCTAAGATTCGGATATGAATTGACGGCTAATGAAGCATTCTTCAAATTGTTTAGTCCTTGGACCACACTTTATTGGATTTCGATGTGTACACTTCTCTTTAACTTGTCGTTACTCCTCTATTTGGTTAATTATCTAAGTAACTGAATTTAAATTCAATATGAAGAAGACAGTGCGTACGTTCTCTCCAAGTGAAACCAAAGGATAATCTTATCAGGACAAGTATATGGTTAGATTCTCAATATGTAGAAGGATGTACAAAACCATCCTGCAGCTGTTAAACATAAATAAACTTTAATTAGGCAATTCGTATATAAGGCAATAATACAAGGAGAAGCAAGGCAGCAAGTAACCAGCACAGGGGAAAACCTGAACACTGAAATAGATAAATATGCAAGTCAAAGTGAAATAATATTTACACGTATGTGTATACCATCGAAGACGGTAATATTTTCTATTTAGCATAAAATGTGACTAAGGGATATTCATTATATACGTCATTCTAAGTTTATTTATCTTTTTCTCTTGCGCCTATTTCTCGTACCATTCCTTTCTGTTCTCTGCTTACGTTATGTGTGTTTCTTCAGTGTTTCTTCTTCTATTATGGTATTTAATAACAAAACGGTGTCGGAGTCTTTGGCATCTTGAAGCACATTTAGAGCAACATGAAATTTATGTTATCCTGCAATCATATTTCATCCATTTTCTTCCTATTCTTCTTCTCCTCCTTAATCGTAGTCATATTTTTTCCCGTTATTGCTATTGCTCTGTGCACTTATATTGTTTATTGCAGTTGGTTTGCATCTTGTCGGTGTGTTTACGTGTGGTAATATTTCCAAGGCTCTTCGTCGTCTTTGTCTTCGCCTTGTGTTTGTTTGCGTAAATTTAGTTTCCATTTTCATTTTATAACAAATACAATGTGACCGAACCTTTTGTACCCACTACTAACTAAAATAAGCGGCAAAAACTAAATTTGAATGCTCTTTAGTGTTGGACAAGCGTAAGAGATTTTTTCCAATTTCGTACAGGATAACATGTAGAATACGAGGAGGAAGCAGTACGGGGAAACTTTCATCGCACTTTATGAGAAACAATTCAAAATGCAGTGATATTGTCAATTTACGTTTTATTGTGGGCGTTTACTTCAACCGATTTGGTCCATTTTCAATAGCAACTTACACGCAAGTGATTCTAATACATTTCCTGGTTTTTGCGAACCCTAGAATGTTCACCATAGGTATTATCCTAATGGACAGATGGACGTGTCTGGCCTGATGGAGAGTGTGATGTTCATCAGGAATATACGCTTCCTTCTGCCTGTTGCAAAGACGTTGGCAAAATGAATATACCTCCATTCTTCAGTGGTGGATATAAAAATGATTTACTTTGTAAGGCGATTAACTATGAAATATGTTCGGAGAATGTTTAAGATTTAAGACTAATTTTAACATTATGCAAATGGTAAAGTGCTCTTTTCAGTGTACTTTCATACATTTGCGGGAGTAAATATGCTAAATATATATTTGTTAGATACTTTAGGGATTTTAGGGGTTACTAAATATGGTACATAAAAATAAGAGGGAGAAGTTCTCGTTTTGATTTTTTTAAATTTGATGGCAAGTTTCTTAGTTGAATCACACTAGTAAAAGCCTGTGAATGAAACACACAAAAACAAGTGGAAAAAAAAGAATCAACCTTGGTATGCATACTCCCTGCCCGAGAAATGTTCACTCAACCAATTTTACAAAGATTCTCTCACTTTGATAGAGTATCTTTGTTGAACATGTTTGAACATGAAGTTTTGTGACAAAACTAGTAGTGATAGAGAGGTTTTAAATCGATATGCTTTTTCGCATTTGCGAGACAAACTTTGACTTTTCCGTCATCAAATGTACAAGCAAGTCGCTTCCTTCCCTCACAGCCTATGCCCTACCTTAAGAGCCTTACTCTGACATTGCCATCTGCCAACGGTCACATAATTAGTTGTTTTGTTTATTTTTGTCTCAAATTTGGTATACCGTAGCAAAGGTGATAACAAAATTCTTCAACATCAATTTTGCGCTAATATAGGCTTATTACCTGGTCGTAGCCATAAGCCTATATAAACCACCAGTTCCGTTTGCCTTATGCAGACGCAACGTAATAAATTAATATTTTGTACATTGTTTTAAGTGAGTTTAAATTTGTTATAGGTTGTCCTTTTCTCGCTTACTTACATACATATGCATGCTTATGTGTCATTATTCATTCCGTTTTCAACCATCAAACATTGCGGTCTTTTCATCAAACAAAATATTATCGTTCATTGCTTTTGGAAATAAAATCAATCAAAAATTCGCACAATCTTCGGATTCGTCTTTTATTCTCATTTTCGGCTTTGCAAGCGTAATTCTCAAAATTATAAAAGTGAAGTGTAAAAATAATAAAATAGATGTTAAAAAATTAAGGTAAACTATTAATATAATATTTTAACATAATAATTTTCTTAACCCTATTTTAACGGTTTCGAAATCTGATACAAAGCAATTTAATGGAATTGATTAATAAAGAAAATAATAAGGAAAAATACATTTTTTTATATGTCTATCTTTACTTACGTTCCGAAGAATTAATTATTTTTTTCATCCATTTTCTGTACACTTTTCTTTTATATGTTTTCAAGCTTTTTAAAAATTTTCTCTTTATACCGTTACACCATAACCTGTTATTATAATAAAAATGCTTAGTGATCTGCTCAAACCAGAGCACAAATATGTCACTAAGAGATGACAAGACAGGTTTTGTCACTGTTTGCAGAAACCAATGGCTAGTGATGTACCAATGACGACGCACAGGCTACGGCTGTGGGGGCATACACGATATTCGTAGTTTCAATTGGTGGCCACACAATATTTATATGACGTGTTTGGTTTTTTCGTTACGATTTTCTGCTTCTTTATGCAGGCTTCTCGGCACTGCTCGTCTATAATCGGCATTCTTTCTCAATCTGACAATGTGTCTTATTTCATATTCATATTGGGATATCTACAAAATGAAATTAAAATAGTACTCTGTGTGATTTTTGAAAAGAATTATTGAAGCATTTGAGCTTATCTTGAATTTATGTGACAAAAGTTCCGGGGTAGTACTAATTTAATGATGACTTTAAACGCTCTTTATGTATTTCCTAAGGAGCACTACACGTGACACGTATAAAAATGATTACAGATCACAGCAAGTGGCCAGGATGCCATAGGATATCTCGGGAGATAAACGGAATAATGATCACCAAAAAAATCGCAGATAGTACACCTAATAACTACCACTAAGTATCTTAATGGGACGAAATTATGAATAGATGGGTCACTTATGTCTAATGACATATGTTTCAAGATTAATAAAACACTCACTGTGTAAGCGATGTTTCATGTTTCTGTACGTATGTCGCTTGAAGTTTATTTCTCCTATTAGAGAGTACCTTAGGTTGTTATAAGCGGGCGTTTTGAGAAGTACTCCATTTCCGTTCGACAATAATCCATGAAACATAATGATAAACAAAAGATTTGACACTTTTTATTAATCAGTATAAACTCTCCCCACAAATTCTGTTCATTAAAGCACTATTGTGACTGTAAACGAAAATTACGAAGTACGTGAAAATTTCAACCAATGGTACTGTAATAGCTTTTATAATAATGTACATACATTAAAGCATAGCGCAATCAATCAAATATTGACTTGTTACAATCCTGTACGCTTCTCCAAGTCTCCAAACAATGAGTGGATAACAATAAGGATGTGCCTAATATCTGCAGTTGTCAAATACGGCCCAACATCGATTTGGTTTAGGCGACATCCAATTCACGAATCAAGCTGAAGAAATTTCAAAATTTTACAAACAAGTGTCGATATCCACTTTCAGCATTACGACAAATCTGAGGTAGAAGAACCGAATATTAGTTAATATATGATATCTGATGTATTTGAGCAGCATAAAAAACCAACTTCGCACCACATCTAGCAAAGTATACGTAAGACTCAAGAGACTTAGAAATTTTACAAATCTTTTCCTTTTCTTGTTTTTGAATCACTTAGGAGTTGTTCCCTATTCGTGTGACAGGGTGACGGTCAGAAAGAAATGAGGAAAACAGATAAGGAGGTGTGTGCCCTACTGATAAGTGCTATGCGTTTATCGACTGAACTCTCACTGTACCTACGACCAGCGAGAAGCTAAAAAACTAAAAACCATTTACACATTAACACTTACAGCAAACAACATGCAGAAAGCAAATTTCGTTAATAACTAAATCGTAAAATACAGAATACCGAGAAAAATATAAAAGTCTTTTCATATTTTTCATAAATATTTTTTTTATGCGTTTTTTCCGTTTTCGTCCATTCTTCTTCGTGTGCAAAGCAATCGGTGGGAAACTTATACGGTTTGATAGAAAAATGAACTGATTTTCGAGAAAGTGTCAAAGTTTTCGATGGTTTATAAGGTGTATATCCTTTCTCTGAGCCAGTTGTACTTGGTATTGATTCTCCAGCGTATGTGTGTGCGAATGTCATTAGCATGAATGTTTGTCCTCTCTTATATTGGGCTACTTACTATGTAAACCCAGTGGCAACATTCCATGAATGCTTTCTTCCGCTGTTTGCTATTGACATTTAACAAATTGTGGTCTTTGCTTTGTGTCGGGAGAACTTATGTTATTTAATTTTCAAGTTTGTTTTCTCTTTCTTTTAAACTTTGGTTAAACTATATTGTTGTGAAATGTTAATAAAGCGAGCGAGGGGTGCAAGTTAACACAGTTTTAAACTTGCGATACTTGTTGATTTTATAAGTTGGCTGATGTTACACGTATCGATGTTGCTACACGGATGTTTTCATATTGGATATCGGACAATATATTGTGACTTGCACAAAAAAATTCATTCATGCGTTGTATTGCTTGTCATTCGTTCATTCATTCATTCATTCATACTTTCATTCATTTACTCATTTGTTTGATTGGCATCAATGCCTCTGAACTAGTTTAAAATAAATTACTGCCATTCCAATGACAGTCCATTTGTTTAAGCTTTTCGACTCGCAATTGCAGCAACAGCACTAAAGTACAAGCAAAGAGTTTTGTTTTCTTCTTTTTTTTTTTTATAACAAACATGTAACAACATTTGTATGTTTGAAGTTTTTCAAGTGTTTCTCAAGCCATCTGTCAGCTTGTTAAAAACGTCAAGTTATTTAAGATAAATTGACAACGTTAATGGTAAATGTTTCACACACAACAGCAATAGCAGCAATAACAAAAAACTTTTCATTTCCCATTTTTTCTTGTTACTTTAAACAAACAAAATATATGTTGTCGCACATGTTTGAATTTGATTTGGGTCAAAAAAAACATAGGAGTAAAATAATATAATTTTGCATTGTCTGTCTACCCTTTGATGAGAAAGGACAGCGATAATGTCCGAAGCTGTTTACTGGTTTACTTTCTAAGTACAAAGAAGGCGTCATTTACCGATTGTCAGTTTTGGTGTTAAACAATAATTACCTTTAACTTTTTGAAAAAAGTATTTTTGCCGAGGAAGAACACAAAAAAGTTGATTTTAAGAGC
The DNA here is from genome assembly GCA_000688715.1 of Glossina pallidipes. NCBI lineage: Eukaryota > Metazoa > Arthropoda > Insecta > Diptera > Glossinidae > Glossina > Glossina pallidipes. Next base: position 372,166 of record KK499882.1, read on the forward strand.
AAAGAAGTTGAAAAGTTTGTCACTTGTGAAGCCCCTGGAATTTTGATTGGCTTAAAATCCCAGATATGTTCATTTGATTGCTTTCGCTTTGAATTCTTAACAAGCTTGTAAATGTTTGTATACGTCCACGGTATGAAAATGATAAAAAATATATAATTCGAAATACTGTCCATAGCTATGTAAACATTGTTTTTAGATGTTTGACAATTTGGTGATGCCACACCACCGAGCAAACTGTTTTTCGTTTGGCAAAAATCAGCCAGCACCCCATTTTCGTACCTTATCATTACAAGTAAAGCGCTTCTCGGCAAGCGTGCGCTTCAAGCAACAATCGGAAGGTCTCCAGTTTGATGAGTAAGTCGCATAGGCTGGTATTTCCCAGTTGTGTGCTTCCAAGCTATTACAAACCGATTTTGCTTTCTGAATGGATGAATGGATGTCATGTGCGAAAAACTGCCTTGATATTCCTTTCGTTTTTTGAACGGTAAAGGGTTCAAAACGATTAATAGTTGTTGACACCGTTTGGTATTAAGCGTTCCATCAGATATTAACAGCTCTTTAGTTCCCCCAAACTCGGAATATTATATATCTGCTTAAACGATTCAGTCTTGCAGTCGTTGTGGTTGGCAGGTCCGCATTTACCCAAGAATTTTTACGTCTGGCTCTCTCAAAATATTTTGAATTTTCGTCCCCAGTTAGAATGCGACGCAAAAAAGTCCTTCGTTTGCACTTTTCAGGCAAGGAAAAAATGCTGCCAATGAACCCTCTTTATTCGGCACAAAACTCGACGGATTTGTTCTTAGAAAAAATACTTTTGAGTTGCTTGAGTTACTACAGGTGTGTACTGTTGCCAAATGTGCAAGCTGTAAAAAAAAAAAACTGAGCTTTGAGCACATTTGTCCTCTACATGTACTTTTGGGGCCATCTATGCGTAAATTGCGGTTTCATAATTACATACCTAGTAAAAAAGGGCACCAGTGTGTATCCTTAATTGGCTTAGAGGTGTGTGTGATTTGACCACATTTTCTCTTGATTACGAAAGAAAATAGGACGTGTTCTTAGTACTTATAATCACAAGGAAACTCGCCAAGAGAAGCTGGGAAGATAGAAAGCAAGGTAACAGTTCATGTGCCTTCTCATGAAGGTTGGATGTACAGATCAATTTAGTTTGTGATTTCATCTTTCAGCAGAGGCTAAAACAAATATCTACACATATGCATTTAAGAGCTTAAAAACTTCTCACAACCGAGAAAGTAGCGAAAATTTGCATGTTGTGGCGTCCAATAACTTACAACCCGAGGTGAAATATTTTCAAACATATGAGGTGAGAAAGGAAGCGAGCAGTTCACTTGTGGCGTGTACCCACCATTAACTAAGGTAAATATGTATAATGTTTGTCTATGGCAAACATAATATCCGACTTAGTTTGCGATTGTTCAGGTTCGCTATAAATGGAATGCAACATACTTCGTCCAGGCGATTTTTGCTCTGACCTCTTTTTTGTTTTATTTATATTGAACCTAACAAGTTTTGCATATGATTTTATTCGTGATTTTCTTCAGCTTGGTTTTTTAAATGGTCAATAATGTAAAGATTTCTATCAAGTGTTCTTGAGAATTTAGGAAAGTGCTTTAGAAACTCTGTTAGTTAACTACAAGAAATTGTTACCAAAGTTTGACTCTCCGATGTGTACGTCGTTATAGAAAAACTTAAAAGTTCTACCTCTTCCAGCTGCATTGATTTTGTAGTTCATTAGAGTTTGACATGTCATGACGTGACATTTACCCTCAACTTCTTTTTGAATGTGTAAACATTATGTAATTTCTTGGCAACAGATTATTTACCACATTTTCTCATAACACCGCCGCCGTCCTAGACGAATAACAATTCCACACCAGAGTTAAGAAATAGTAATAACTAACAAGAAACTTTTCTTTTGTTTGATTAGTCATGAAAAAGTACACGGCCCCATAATAATTTATTTTGAGTGCTTTGAGCTGGAAAAGGATATAAAAATTACGAATACATTGTAATGGAAATAAATAAAATAACGAAAAATTTATAACGTTCACAGTATTTAGATATAAACTTAAAACAAATTACATGTGTCAGGCAATAACAAAAACCGAGAAAAACAACAAAAACCCAACGGCAACTAACCTATTTTTATGTTTACGTCACAGAATTTGTGGGTATAAATAAAACTCAGTTTGCCTCTGTGCTTGCATTTGCAAGTGAGTCGACGTGAACGTGAACCAAACGATCGCACATATATATATATACACAATCATGATTAATCTTACATTGTAGTTGTGTGTAATTGTGTGACACCTTTAATACCAGGCTTTCAAACAAACTGTCACTTAATGCGACAACTGTCAAGAGTCTTGTTAACTTAGGCGGCAAATTATTTAACAAACATCTTTTCACTTACCAACTACAAAAAATGTTTGACGCTCTTTGTATGAGTCGCCTGTGTATTATGTGTTGCGCCAAAAATTTTAAACTTGCGAAGCCAGTTATATTCGGCATTTTTCTTTTGCATTTGCATTTGTGTGCTGTTAGGTTTAACTACCATCGTTTAGCCATAATGTGGGGCAATTTAATTAAAACTCATGTTGTAAAGATAGAGAGTTGAAAACAACAATAACAACAAAATAAAACATAAAAAAAAAGAGATTGTAATATGTCAAAAATATTATATATATATATATATATATGTATATGTATATAACATAACATAACTGCAGAGCTTTATTCAAATCGTTTAAATGATTTTCTGTTACCAACAGACAATTATAACCAATAAAAATTCACGACAAAAACGTATCAAAGCCAACTCTTTTTCTATCCGAGAAGTCAGTGGTTTAGGTATTAACGACAATTAGTTCGACTTTATTGTTTCTCTAAAGTCGTTTATCTTATTATCTTTACTTCTGCAGAGCTTTTGTATTTTTGAAACGAAACAATTCCATTACGTCGTATGTCCGATGAGCACTTAGTTAACACGACGTGGCACGCTTTGGTCCAATGGACGAGGGGTAATAACAGCTTAGCTATCGAAAGAAAAATTTGAGGCGTCAACTGCACAACTTCTTTACATTCAATTCCTCACGATACCAAAGTGAACAAAAAAATGCGAATAATTATTTGGAACATGGTTTCGAATGGCAACAAGCGAGGAGCCTGTCGTTAGAGACAGGGACAATCCGAAGTCATTATGAATACCCAGTTGCGAACATAATGGACAAGTACTTGATTTAGAACGGAGGAAATAGACAAAGAGGCAGGGAGTAGCCGCAGTCTGTTGAGTGTTTGCTTAACCGATAAGTGCTATGCCTTGACCGACTGACCACCAAAGCTACGGCCACGTGTGGTCGAACCGTCCTGGTGATTTGAACCCGCGAAAACTGACTTGGTAGTCGAGATATTGCGATCAAATACGAGAGATGCCGCCAAGCTTGGAATAACTACTGACGGCACTCAGACTAAGCTTAACTTAGGACGTAGAATCCAATAACAAACATCATTTATGGGCAAACGGCTGTCGGTTAGGGGACTGAATCCAACTGCGGTTAAAACAAAAGTCTACAAAGGAGAGATTATAACGCGGGGCCGAAAGCCCGAATTTGTAAAAGATCATAAAGAAAAAGAGTTGAAGACAAGTTCCAGGATACGCCGTTCCTTTGCAATTTTATTGGAACTATGAATCGGAAACTTCGATGAAATGCGGAAACAGTATGACAGAAAATTTCCACGGGAAAACTAGTCCGTCTATCTGGAGGGGCACATGGCTGCACTGGCGTTCGTCACACCATCAAGCTTTCCCAATAACATCACTTAAATCTGCTACTTTTCAGCATTCACTGACTGGCATTGAACATTTTAACTAAGTCTCCGCTTCACTTATTTGCCCAGAATAGTCGGTAGATAGGATGATATGCTTATCTTGAACATTACTTATTATTTGCATAGGAGAAGATGTATTGCTTCCATGATAGAGACAAGGCTATGCAGCTTCCTAAGAGACTTTGGACGGTACTTATGCTTAATGTTTGTTTGCCAATTATTGCCTGGATGCTTTATGTATTTCTTGCCGGTGTGACAGAAAACATTAGCGAATCAGTTGCAGAATTAAGTCTACTTTCCCAAAAGATTAGTAGTGTGCTTAAATTGTTTTCAAAATTCATACCTATACTCAATCCGGTGCCGGCAAATTTTGACGGCAGGTCCGCTATTTGTTTCATTAGATCGCCGCAAACTACACTTTTAAGTAGTATTCACGCACTATGTCGCTTATGCTATGCAAATCAGACGAGTGCTTTGAATATTAAGCAATGAGTGGAGCATAAATTCAATTTAATTAAGGTGCAGTGTACATAATTTAAGGCAATCGGTTAATTAATAACTTTTGCTGTTTCTGATCTGTTTTTTTTAGGAAATCTTGCTTAGGTGTTAGATTTCAAATTGTAATTGAATTAAGGCGAAAATGAATTGGTCAAAATGTAACAAAAAAGTGATAAATCTACCAGTGTTTACTGTAATTTCAAGTCTAAAAAAATATTTGCTCCGTATTTATATATACCCATATATATACATATTTATACGTGTGTGTGTGTATGCGTGCAAAATTTAATAGTCTCTCGTATTTTATGTCCGATTTTTAATGCAGCGCCATCTAAGTAGGCAAACAATATCGTCTCATACCAAAAAATAAAATTCACTCAAAGCAATTAATGGAGGGAGAGAAAAAAAAAAAAAAGAGCGAGAAAACTTTTCCAACCCCAACGCTGTTATAGAGAGCAAAATTTAACGTCGGGTAAACGGTTTATATGAATACATGCGTCTGCTGTACATAGCATACAAGATATATTACTATGTTGCTGAAATGACGTTTACAAATGGTGTGCTGCAATTGCCTTACGGGGTATTTGTGGCATTTGTTATGCTGTTGACATGTTGCAAGTGTCTAAGAAGTGGGTACAAATTTATGTGTGTATATCTATCTACGCTTTCCTTTACAATACAGTTTTAATGGAAAAAAAAAGAAAAAACAAATAAAAAACAAAAAACAAAAAATAAAATATAGAAAATCAACTAAAACTTAATCGCTTATTGGTTTAATAATGTTCGTTTATTGCTTGCTTTTCCCATTTTTTTCGTCTTTTCAGCATTGCTTGGTGTTGTGTTATGTTGTGTCTGTCCCCGAATTGATATATTACGGCGGTTTATGCTTTGAATGACAGTTAAGGTTAAAGTTGCCGATTATTTGACAGATTGTTAAGTTGTCTGGGTCTCTCTGTCGGTCTGTAAACAGTTTCAAATATTAAAAGCCGCCTTATATATATATATATATAGGATTTATTTATTTATTTTTTTTCTTTACTTACTCAGCTATCTTGGGATATTAGTGTTTAATTTTTGCCCATTTAGAAGGTGATTAATTTGCTGCTGTTAACTATTACACAAGTTGCTGTGTTGTTGTTTTTGTTGCTGGATGCTAAAGTTGGTTTTAGTTGCATAATTAATCAACATACGCTCAAACATATTCCTTAAAAGATGATAAAGATTTTCAGATAATTTGCTACTGGTTTGTCGAAATACGTTTTTGTATTTTATGGTATTTTTTTTTTTGGTTAGATGTGTTACGATTCGTTTCTTGCTTTCAAAAATATGAAAAGAAGCCAAGAAAATATCTACCGAAAAAAGACGGGATCTATTCTGAATATCAAAAATGCCCACGATTTGAATCGTGGCAATCGTTTGGCTCATTTCTAGATTATATTTTCAATAAGGGTTACTGGGCTTTGCCCATAGGACCCCCTTGCCTCTTTGTCTCCTTATGAAGATAGACTGCTGTTCTTGTTATTTCCCTCTTAGTACGGTTGATTCTTCAACATTACTTGGGCAGGTAAACTTCACTGTTTCTCTAGGAATTTTATTTTCAAAAACTCAGCCAATGTAGATATAATTACGAAGTATTCAAACCGCTTAGATCCCTTGACAAAAATTTAAATGATGTCTGTCCATGTAAATATGTGTTCCAGCCACAGGCCGTAATTTTTGATATATATTGATGAAATTTGGTACAGTGACATGTTTTGACCCAAGGACGAGCGCTATTGGAAATAGCTTTTTCGATCTCTTTCTTTATTATACCCTATTCTAAAAAGTAGTTATATGGAAAAAATTGAAATTTTCAAAATTTCTCGACAAAAGTAGCTAAGTGGTAGTATTTTGGCATTGTAAATTGGGGTGAAAACTTAAGATCGGTTGAGGCAATTTTTCGAACCCCCTCTCATATAACGAAAACTGAAGATCATACGACAAAAACGTACAATTTTCAATGCTTCATGATGATTTAACACACAAAAATTAATTATACCAAATTTAAACCATCTCGGCCTAGTTTTTGGATCCCACCCTAATAAGGATTTTCACGAAAAGTGATCCTTCGCAGAGCAAAAAAACCTAAGTTTTAATATGTGGTGATGAAAATGAACCCTACAAAGTTTTTACCATCTACGCCTATTTTTGGAACATGCCCTATGTAAGGATTAAACTTATACTACATTATGTTGCGTTTTGGTCCCGCTTTCCCATAAATACCCACATGGACAATATGCTTTTTTATAGAACCAAGATGTAATTTTCTGTTCTACAATAAAAATAAGAATTGTGTTAGTCAATGTGGTGGCCGGCGTTGCCCGAATATAATGTTCTTACTTGTTTACTTATAGGTTTGTGGGAAGGGTGGAAGATTTAAAGAAACAAAGGACCAAAAAAATTAATTTAAAAGCAAAACAAATAAAAAAATTATATTCGGCTATGGCCGAATCAGGAGCATGTTTAACACAAGTATTTCCACATACTCACAATAGGGTTAACCTAGATCGAATCACAATTTAAAATTGCTAAAGAATTCATTATCGATCGAAATCATTAGTTGATGGGAAAAATTCATTAAGTCGGAAGCAGTTAATACGTGGTAATGAAAGGGAGGGCGTCTGTGGCATATTATTTGTTATATACATGCATAAACACACTCACACATACACATTTACATATATGTAGAGACTTTTTACCTCATCTAATAGACATGATGAGTTTTTTTCCAGTAGATTGTTGAAATGGACAGAACCTTTAGTGTCAAGTCATATGTATTTGGTGAGTTTTTCCTGCCAGTCAACGATCTGTAGTTTCGGCCCTACCTGAGGTTTACTTTTGGACGTTACGAACGTTTTCACGAAATGAGTATACCACTGCCTCCAGTGGTGGCACAAAAATTCAATTAAATCCTCTTCTTTTAAAATCAATATGTCTTTACAAATATGAAATAATGAACAGTAAAAGCTGTAGAAAACAATGACAACCGTCAGCTTTCCATAAACATTATCTTCTTTTTTTTCGTTCTTTTTTCAAAAGAATATCTGAAAAACACTAAGAGTAATAAGAGAAAAATATAACAACTGCTAATAAAAAAAGAAATGCTTCTTGTGTACGTAATACAGAAATTGTGTGTAAACGTTTCCATCCATACAAGAGTCATGGAAAATGATGACACCAACTAAAATAGAATTCGTACGCCCCTACAAACATAAGATGCAAATATTGAATGCCATAAAATATCATACCTTTTGTATATATATTTGCGTATACGTAGCATGTAAGAAAAAAGAGGTCGAAAGGCAAAAAGAGATAAAATGACATTTTAGCAAAAATTATATGACCATCATACCTTCATACGAGAACACCTCCTTCGTAAACGACTATCAACCTACAAAAATGAAAGGGTGTTAGGTTTGGGAAAAGGTCGCCTCTTTTTGGGGCGGCGATGGGTAGAAGTGAATATACAAAAAAGTTATCAAAAATTTGGTTTTATATCTGAACACAATTTATATCTTATTATGCGTCTTAAACACTCACATAAACATTGTGAAGATGTTTTTGTTTCCATCTTCAAAATGTGAGCAACAGCAGAAGGGGAGATACCGTTAGAGAGAGAAAGAGAGAAAGAGATAGGGAGGGAGAGGGATAGAAAGAGAGTGAGAGAGAGAGGGTAGAGAGTTAGAAAGACATGTTATGTGTATAGGAGAAGAACATAAAGACTATCATAAATAAAATATTGACAGTTTGTCACTCAAATATTGTATAATAAGCAACATTGTTTAGCTTTGTGTCACATAAAGTGTACACATTCATTCATTCGTATGCATTGATGTTAGCAATGCCTCAACCACATGTACTGACACATTTTCCTCTAACATCCTGATGTGCTGTCACTGTAACAAACTGACAAAATGAAAGTGTCACACTATAACATGGTTACACATGTGACCTATGGTATAATAGTAAACGGGTGTGTATGCCTTTGAGAGTGTGGCTTGTAAATGCCCTTGTATTGGTTTTGGGTGTCGGAAAATGTATTTCGGAAACATTTTCGCCCATTTTCGTTTAACACCCTCTCCATTACTACTACCATAATTAAAGGTTGTCATTTTCCTTGTAGACAATGACAGACGAGTTCTTATAGCTTTTCGAGTATTTGTATTGTATTGTTTTTGCATGAATTATATTATAAACACACTACATACGTATATCCATTACATATATATAGATATATAGAGGTTGGTTATCAACATCTCACTCATGTACTTGTGTATGTATGCCAGGAGAGAGAGAGAGGGACAGAGAGGAAGAGAAATCACAAGTTCTCGTTTATCTTCTTTTAGTGCCAGTTATTTCTACTGTATGTTGCCGGTCGTTTTTCTTTTTGTAGATGACAGTGGAATACCACAACATGCTGTCTGTCTGTCATTGGTGTGACAAGTGCAATGAGCAACTGAAGTGAATGGTTGGCTGAATGGCAGTCTGCCTTACAAACTGACTGACTTGTTATACCAGCAAAATATAACAGTAAAATCGTAAAGGAATGAATAACAATTGCTCTGTGCTCGTGTACGTTAGTGTGTAAATGACAGTAGTTCTTCCTTTCCTTTTGATTCCTTCATGAATGGTAATCTCGTACATATGGCGGAGAGGAGAAAGGAAAGAAAGGAAATTTCAAGAATATTAATAGAAAGAATGTCATAGAATTACCAAAAAGTTCCATTCCTTTAATTTGAAACTATTTTGATTAAATCCTCTCTGTAATGAAATTTTAATAAACTACTAGTAAATGTTATTTTTGGAAATGTTTCGCATTATTCCTGGGTCAACATATATGACATATGTGCGCAAACAGGAGTGCGTGTGTTCAACTTAACTGATTGAATTTGAGAGATCTTTTTATCTTTTTATACTTTCTTCTTCTAGTTTCTACCTTTACCGGAGACAAAATTTGAAGACGGCGTTTACGAAAAGGAACAATCAAGGAAGATATTATTTCTGCCAGTATTTCACCCACAAGTACAGTTCTGTGCCTATTTACTTTCCAACATACATCCGATATGGTCGGTGCAATCGTAACTCTTGCAAAGTCTTTTTTTTCCCTTCCTCAGCACCGCATAATACTTACTTTTGTCAGCAATTCAGTACCGCTGGCAAAAGGCCTCGGAGATATAGTCCAATTGATGAAGTTGGTTCCAACTCCATGGCAGCTAATTACTTGGCACAAAACTCAATATTACCACGTTTCCGTGCGTGTGTCAGTTGTTCTTTGCGAAGAGATATCCGAATTACACCACTATTTGCGTGATACTGAAGTGGCATATATTCATCTAAATCTGTTATCAATCTGTTCAATCTGTTCAATCTAAATCTGTTATCATATATCTTCAAAGGACATCTCAAGGATTGTTTTAATATCACTCGTTGCTTAAATCTGAGTTGGGCATAGTAAAGACTTCCATCGCGGCAAGCAACAAAATTTTCTGAAATTTTTCCTTACATTCCGAGATTCTTTTTATTGAAAAGACTTGGGTCGCTTTTGAGCTTGATCTGTTCAGTATAACGAGGACTCGTAAATGGTAAGTTTCCGCTTTACCAAATAAGGGTATCGTCGTTGCTACGACCTATGATACCCTTATACGCATTATTGGATTTGCAGTTGTGACGTAATGGCTAAATAAACATCCGCCGTTGTTATCCTAAATGAAACATTATGCAATTATTGATGATAAGTTGTCAGAGATCGTACACTGAAATTATGTTGATAAGAAAAGCGACAAGCAGCTGAATTTGCTGAATGGCGTCAGATGTACTTATGTTCTCATTTTCCACGCTTAAAAAAGTCTCATATACGTAGTTAATATTCCTAATGCCTGCAGAGCAAGTCATAAACCGTATCAGTGGTAAACGTTTCAGAAATAATTTCCGCTTATTAACCGGTCTGAGAAACAATTAGCTACAGAAGCTGATATTTAATTTAATTTTCAATTTTTTCTTATATTTTCATAAACTATAAATGTTAACTATCTATGTAAATTTAGTTGAGAGAAAAAAAAAAGAAAAATAAAAATGAAATTAATAAAATTACTGGTTGTCTCACTATCATAATTCCAATGTTCACATAATGAAATTGATGAAATAATAACTATGGCAGTGCAAAATGTGTGCTCGTACTGCATAAATGCATTAAAGTTGTTCTTATCACAAACTCATCTTCACTTTGTCTTATGCAGTCTTCATAAAAGAGACTAGAAGAGTAATGCCACAAATTATAGAATCATCATCAGGCTTAAGTCATAAGTCTGGACTGTTCGTGTTAAAAACATATTAATAATTCGTTACTAAAAAGCGGTTTTAAGGTTCATTTCAACTTGAACACAGCGTGAGTATTTAAGAAAACGTAAAACATACATACACACATTTCTTAGAAGACTGCATACGGAATACAATGTGGGATCTCTTTTCTAGGCGAGAGACAAAAGAAACGGTCTTTAAGGTACTACGCGAAACAGTCTTGAGTGGAAACCACGGATCGAGTTTTAGTTGGGATTTGAATCTACATTTCATGAATATACGATCTTCAGGACTAGTTTTTAGGTAGTGTAGGTAATCTGATCAACGCTTCGAGGTTTCTTAGTATTTAAGTTTTTTTTTTTTTTTTATTTTTTACTAGCTTAGTGATTAAAGCCTTCTGCTGCCTACCTATGCATACACATACGTTGTTAATACCTTACTCGTGCTTATTTATGCAGTTAGTAATTATTAGAGTTTTGCTTTACGTGGCTGTCGATATTACCACCTATGTCGTTGGCTTATAATTAAGTTTATTTTCTGTTACTTTTCTTTAGTCACGTATGCACGTATATACATCTAAAAGAGTTCGCCTGAAAATTATAGAGTTTAAGAGACTTTGGCAACAGATGATTTAAAAAAAAAAATTAATGACTTGCAGGTTTAATAATTACATGAAATTAAGCAAAGGAAAACAAAAAAGAAAAAAAAAAAAAAAAGAATATCTATAGAAGGAAAGAGGAGATCAAAGACTGTTCTTATAAAATAGTAATTTTAAAAATTATGATTGATATTGGCAGCTTTAACACACAACCGCAGCAGCGCACAGATCATTAATTTTCATAAAAACAACAAAAAAAAAAATAATAAAAAAAAAAGTAGAAAGAAACAAATTAATTATTTTTCTCAGACTTCTTTTTTTCTTTTTTCTTTTTTCTTGTTATATAAAGTCTCGATTAAATTTAACAACTATTTCAAGTGCAGAAAATCAGTTGGCGTTTGTCTAAATTTATGTATATGTTTAATATGCTTTTCAGAAATGTGTCGACTTCCAACTGTGCCAAAATGTTACAACTCATGCAACTTCGATAATACACAGTATAAGTCTCGTAGACAGACAACACTATGCTATAGCTGCTCTTAAAATCTCCCCCTGTCAGCTTATATCATAATGCGCTATTAAGCATAACTTAACAAATTTTCAAATGCTTTTCAAATTAAAACTTTAGACAAGCATAACAGACAGTTGAACGTACAAACTGGATAGACAGTTAGACTGACAACCAGACAGACAGACAGACAGACAGACAAACGCTTAAAGATAAAAACTTAAATTTCTTTTTAAAAACGCAAAATAAAACTTAAAGCTAAATTGACGTAAGCACTGAGTATAAGTCGTCCGTTATGTATAGCAAACCTTTTCAAATGAAAAAAAAAAACAACTCGATATTTGTGGTTGTGCATATGTATGTGTAAAGGCCGAATATTGAATTTAATATAGTACACGTCGCGCCAACCAGCTAGTTTTTTTTTTTTTGTTTTCTTTTACGTATATGAATTTATTACACACCATACAGCGCAATGAATACATTAGTTGTTCGCTTTCTCGCTGTGCAAGACATTAGATTCATGTACACAACAAATAAAATTAACTTGTGGTGCTGAGCTCAACTTTTTCGTGTTTTTTTTTTTTTTGTTGCTTTTTTGCCTCTTTTCTTTTAATAAAATAAGAAGTACGTGTACAAACATGCATATAATTGATTTGATATGTTATAAAATAATTGACCGGACACAAAGCTATTTTTTATTCATAATCTTTTTTTATGTTCCTCTAGTGCCTATTCCACAACTATTTCGTTCAATTTGCTTTGTTAACCGGTTATTAAATTATATTTGGTTATAATTTTAATTGAATTTGATATGAGTAATGCACTATATCAGGTGATTGCATAAATTCATGAATTATTCTCGTCAAAATTCAAAGACATTTTCCTTTTTTATTTTAAATTGAAAATTTTAACGGCTCTTTTTAGTGGGGGCATCATTCTGATTCCAAGAAATTTTTTCCTCAAAAATCAGCATAAAGAAGCGATGGCCTGCTCTTTATCATATTTAGCCTATCTGTCAGGGATGCCACTGAACGTGAAACTTAAAGTCTAATTCCCGAGGATAGTGATTAAGTTGAGACGTCAGGTCTGTGTGTGTATGTGAGCTATCTTACCAGTCACTCAGTGATGGCATTTAAGATGAGGCGCCCGATATCCTATACGAAACGTGTAATGGTCGGAGATTTGGTCTCAGCTAAGGTTGGGGATCGCTTAAGGCAGATATTTTATCAGTAATTCAGTTATGACACCTAACTGAAAGCCTGTATGCGCAAAGTCTCATCCAGATCCTATTTTCTGCCGTAGTATAATTGAAAAAATGATTACCCGACTTTTTCAACAGAAAAATCTTTTTTCCTGTGAAGAACTTTTCGTCTTGGAATTCTCCGCGCAAAGACTTGCAATCGCATTCCTTTTAATGCTGTATGATTGCTTCAAGAATCAAGCTCCTGTGGTAGTATTTGCAGCTTATGACAATGATTTTTAATGATTTTTTTCTTTTTTAATGGGATGTGTTGACATCATTGGTTCGTGGTAGTATAATCTAACCATCTTCTCTGGGTTTGCTCATTCTGGCTCTGAACTGCTCATAGCTAATTGCCGTGTTTTCTGAGGCCTGATGGCTAAGTTCAACAGACTGATGTCGCTGCTCATTTCTCGTTATCCTTGGCAGTCATTGTGGCAAGCCCACCTTGGTTTATTATAGCTGACGCTTTGGTCAGTAAGTCGATTGACAACCTGTGGTCTACGTTTTCTTTTTACTTTTTACTCCTGCGATAATCCCAATCCTATTGCATGTCTTCCGGGTGGGTTGTATATAAGAAATGAAATCTATCATACTTGTCCCGATGATCCCGTGTTGTACTCCTCCTACTACTGATGGTGTCGTTGAGCATGGGTAATATTCCTCTTCTTCCAAAGATTCGCTTGGCAGGTCACACAACATCAAGCCCCTCGCTCGTGATTGCTTTCTCGAATTCTTACGGCAACAATTCTTTCTCAACGGGCCTACGGGGCCGGAGAATAAAGTAAATAAGACTCTTCGATCATTCATTAGTACCACTTCCAACAACTAATCATAGTCGGGCAACGTTTCTCAATCTCAGCTTCTGAGTAACTCTTGAGTGTGGTGTATCTTCATAAACTTGTGGTACTGTCATCGATTTCGTGCACTACTCACACAAGCTTTTGGTGGAAGGATTACTTTAAATGCCGCATCATATCTTTCATCCGCCATTCGTAATTTCGGAGCTCCCAACACCAATACTAATATTTGGCAGTTACTTCCTCACAAATTACAAAATAATTTTATATCCTCTTAAAGTCCTTTCTTAAGATCATTTAACAAGATTCTCACCGATGCGACATGGGAAATTTCCATTGGTTACTACTGTAGTGGATTAATAAGTAAATGAAACCACTTGATGATTCACTTCAGGAAACAAAACGCAGAGTAATCTTTATTACAGGCCGGAGGACGTGCAATACATGCTTGACACGAGGGAACAATCGCCTCTTTACATCGCATCCATACACAGAAATCACACAATATAGTCACGGCAGGGTGGTTATCGTAGAGTATTCCATATGTCCGTCCTTAAGCTTAATAATTTAAATAAAAAATAAATAAAATAATATTCGCGTTCAATAACACCTTTCAAAAGTTCAAAATATAATGAGATCATACACTTTTGACAGCCTGCGCCTCTTTGCGTGGGCGTGCCAGCCATGCGCCCTGTTGAATTTCTCCAACATTTTTTCCTCTCTCTTCCTCCCGCAGGCAACTGAGTTATTTGGATGTATTTCAGGTTTAATGACTTAATTGCTTCGCCTTTGATTTACGTGACGCTTTCTTGCTATGTATTTTGGTGCAAGTGTAGGACCTTGAGACAAGTTGTTGCTTAATAGTTTCGTTAGTCAAATTAGTTTTTGTTAGGATTTTGGTAACAGCGTGTTAAAATTTTCTGGCGAAAAGGAAGCATAACGCTGCTGTTGTTCTTCAATTTCATATTCCCTAGTAGTGCGCTGAAAGTTCGTTTCTAACGTTCCTCCTAAAAATAGTTGCGCAGCAGCTTCTCTGGAGAATAGTTTTACGACAATCCATTAAAAGCTTGTGAATGACTGAATCAACGCTGCCGATTTTTCTTTCTTTGAGGGTTGCTAGGAGGCATGTTTTTCCGTAAGAGTTACATTTAGATACCCGAAGTTTGCAACGTCGCAATTTGTGGTTACGCCAACCACAATGTGGTTAGACTTTCAGTTTTTTACACAATCTCCAAAACTACTTGTATGTTCAATCCAAAGGTGATCTCGATTGTGTTGCTAACATAACCCATAATTAATCAGTTAATAGAGTTTAAGTGTAATGTACTTCATCTTAAAATAAGCAAATCTCGTTGTCCATGTGGTGCATTGATATTTATATGATACAACTTGACGATTCACTACAGTAATCAAAATGTGCAATAATAATGACAATTGTGTGTGTGACACGAAACAATTAATTATCAAAGGGTGCGAGAAAATGTACGCTGCTGTGTTAGCATAGATCTCTTGTCAATTAATGAAATGATTTGACGAAAGTATCTTTTAGAACATATTGACGTCAAACTTGAGATGGAAATGGTTGCTTAGTGACCTAGCGGAACGTGCTGGTGGGAATACTCAGGCTTACATCACCAACATTTCAAAAAGCTTATTCGGTCAAAATATTGCAAATTCAACTCTGTAATACAATTCCCAATCCAAAATATCCCTAAATCGATTCTAGAGCCAATACATTTTCTAAGGTTAAACATGACGGCATTTGTGCTTCTGTGGAAACAAACTGTAACGATTACAACTTGTAACATTGTAATGGGTAAACTTTCCACTTACATTTTATACTTTGTATGTGAACAGAACTATATCGTTGAAAGATTTCCTTATCCTTAATGCATAAAATTGTGGAGATGTAAAACTATAAGCTCTTGTACTTTCATCACAAACTTATGTAGCATTTTTATGTCTTCCATAAACTGACACATGTATAAATTTAATTTCCTGCCATTTGGAAACAGAATTATAGAAAAAACAAGTAAAAACATTATAGTTGGGCAAAGCCGACCATTAGATGTCGCACACCACTCGCGTAACACAGCCGTCCACTCATTTTGGAAAGGACTACTTTTCATAACAGCCTTCTTATTGGAGGAATCCTTATATATATATATATATATATATATATGCGGTAAACCTGCGTGGTCCAAACTCTGTAAGGTTAATTTCTACGTCAATTTGCTATTGTAAAATAATTGTCCCCATGAATTATTAAAATTTGTATCCTTTTACTATATAAAGATTCAGTTTTGATAATAACGGAGGGAGGGTTCAAAAAATTGCCCCAGCCGAACTGAATTTTTCATACCTATTTGGGACGTCCAAATACTTTTGCAATTTTCTTTCATATAACGACTTTTCAAAGTAGGGCGTTATAAGGGGAGTGATCGAAAAAGCGGACCGATCGAAATCATTTTCAAAAATGTCTGTCTTTGTGTCAGCATACCAAATTTGATCGAAATCATTTTCAAAAATGACGATCTGATTGCTTGAACACCAAATTTACAAGACGGACATTAGACGGACAGACAAGCTCAGATGGGTATAACAAAAGGCAGGTCTATCCGAAGCCCTTCTGCGTATTACATACGTCCACACAAACTAAAGGTGTTCTGCACCATATGTGGTGTAGGGTATAAGTGGATTTGGGAAAACTAATGTTTCGTCAAAGCTTTTATGAAAAGATGAGCCAGTTTGTAACCAAATTAAGTATATTTTCAAATGGAGTTAGGGTAAGTTTTTCAGATGTTTTCCTCTCGTATTTTTATTATCAAAATTTGCCGAGCAACAAGCTTTACTCGTGGCCATTTATCGGACACTTAACATTCCCAATCTAATTACGTTATTTAATATTAGAGGTTATTTAAAAGACTTTATCATCATTCACATTCCTTTGCAGCAACACCACCACCATTATACACGACATAATACACAACAGAAAGAAAACCATTTAATAATTCAATTACCTGCGCTTCTCTACTTTGTATGCATACAATCAATTTTCACATTGCATGTCTTGGCAGCATTTTCATTTTCATGTTAAATAAACTGTTCATTTGTGTTAAGGGCTAAAAATTACAATGACGAGTATACGACGAAGATAAGGAAGAAGCATAAAAACAGATGAACACTCATTTCAACTCAGATGGCATAATGACGTGTTTTTGATAGTTGATGAGAGAGTAGGTAAATATTTAAATCAATCTCTTTGTGTGGAGTTGTAAAATTTTTTTATTAAATTAAAGTACATTAAAGCAAATTACTTAATAATACATTAGCATATATGCAATATTCATAAAATGTTATTAAGCATCACGTTACGTACCGCCATACTTGGGTTATTTGTGAAAATAAACTAATAAAAAGATAAAATACTTACGACTTCAGTCGAATCTTGTCATATACGTCAGTTAAATACTGTTTACTTCATGACTTCACTTGGAGACTTAGATCAAGTTCTTGTAAGTAATATATACATCCAGCCTCGTGTAAGCATGAGATATTCTCTCTTTCTCTCCCTCTCGCTCTCTCTAACAATAGAAGACTATATTAGATTGTCAATCAAACATATGAATGCCATGGGATCTTCGTTTAGAGTTCAGTTTCTTGTGCGCTACATGTAGACTAAGAAAGGTAATATACCTTCTGCCTGGTGATGGCTATAAAAGCAAAAAAAGAAAGTTTCATGACAGGACTGACTGTAAGAAACACACCCGGTATGTAACGATTAGTATGCGTCTGTTAACGTTTTCATATACACGATAGTTAAAAATATATAATAACTTCAATTTATACAAAATTTGCACTTTAACTTTATATCCTCTTGTACATTAAGGGCTCTGCGGCATTGATAATGATAATGATGTTGTGGAAGCGGTAATGGTTTGTAGCGTTTGGGGTCCGTTGTTATTTGTATAATTATTTAATTTATTTTTATGATTATCGCGTAAAACACATCAATTTCAAGTGTAAAAAGAGGGCATGATTAATGAAGGCCGTAAAAGAGTCACGCCTTTACAGCAAAACAAAAAAAAAAAACGAAAAAAGCAGAGAAGACGTTTGCAAGGAAACGCAATTTTCTGCTATTTTCAAAAAACCATTATACACGCACGGAAGAAGCATTTTTTTTTTGTTTTTACATTTTTTACTTTACCCATGTATTCGAAAATTTTTTTGTAAAATTTCTATCATCAACGAAAGATCAGTTAATTTCATGATTTTGATATTCTTCTTTACGACAAGGTGCTCGCTTTTAATGGAAACACTTAAAAAATATTTAATTAATTCTGTTTACACCGAGTTAATGGCGCAAAAGTGTTCAGTTAGGTCAAGGTCGAATTGTGGATACCCTTCAAAAATATTTATTTTCATTTGCTTGAATAAACTCTAAGCGTGAGTTATAGGAATCTTACCAGAATTTTTTTTTTTTTTGCATTAAACCTCTTTACCTTTGAACGTTAATTGGCTGCACGTCGTAAGTTATTTTGGTGAAACGTATTGACTTTTTCGAATTTTGTAGAATAGTTAATCCGGTTCGGAAATTTAAAGCAGAGATTTCAAGAGGGAATGGGTTATTAAGCTGAACGAAGCCTTCCTACAATCTCCGGTGTTTTCAAAAATGAATTTTACTGCAATACGGTCTTGACAACATCGTTGTCGTTCAGAGATAGTCGCACCAAAAAGTTGTTTATTATAAAGATCGAAACCACCTATTACCAAATTTTGTGAACTATCTTCTGCATGCTCCCTGTCGGAAACTGTACCTTCACCAAACGCTTTCAATAACTCTCCACCCGCTTCTGTAGCTTTGCTTCCTTGTGAAAATGCATACAATATGCAGTGGCGTAAATCCACGTCATCAGCAGCCATGCGTACACGATCGCGTCTCATTTGCCACTAACATGGATCATCTTCATTTCCGATCATTTGCAAAATCAGTACGTATCCATTTAGGGAAAAAAATGGAAGAGCAAAATATGAGTCAAATGAATATGCGCATACTTGTTGAAACTTGTTGCAATCGAAACGGATAGAGTTTTATGATAGATCTAATATTTCCTCGTGATGTTTCCAGAATTGTTAAGTTCGATCTGGTCGATTGTTAAGCTAAACATTTTCTTGTAGACGTGACGGTCATGGCAGCATAGGTTCTTTTATAAAAATAATTTTTACGATACTAAGTAACGTAAGTGGAAAAATTTAATTGAAGCAAATTGCAAAGAGAAATTTTGATGAAAGAGTCAAAGTTGATTATATCAGTTTTATGAAAATGCTACCATAATTGTTTGTTCATTGATTGTTATCATGAATACGAGTAAAAGAGTAGTAACTCCTGTATACTGTACTGTAATTTTTTTTGATATTTATTGCTACATATCGCTACCGCCATTACGTGTCATAAATTTTTACATACATAAGTTTATACTCGTAGATAAATTGGTCTATTAATAAAAGTATACAGAAACTGAAGCAAATTCACGTTATCCTCTTAACTTTGATCGCAGAGAGGTAGAGGAGTCTAAAAAAAGAAAAAAACTAAACGGTAATAACAACACGAGATGCCATGAAATATGATCGTGTCTCTCTGTATACATAGGCTCTGCCATATAAACTCAACTTTCGCCAATTTGTTAAAGGGGACCAAGACAGGTAAATATGAGTGCAAGATATAAAGAAAGAAAAAATTCAATTTATTTACTGCTCTTGGTTTTGTTTTCTTTTTTTTTTAATTTCATATTCGTGTGCACGTATGTAAGGTTGATCGCGAAAAGAAGGTGATTTTGTTTAATAACAATTATAGAAAATTGAGCTGCTGTCAAATCAACACAACTGCGCTGCTAAAGTGAATAATAATGAGACTTAAGCAATTGTCGGCAGTTATGCATAACCAACACTATTTTTCGTTATTGCTAGTGGTGTATTGTTGTTACTTTTTATGATGCCCAGCGGCATGTTAAAATTGAAAAACGCATTTGCGTGATAAATTGCAATATTTAACACTCGCAAATGCCGCACAAGCCTTGAAGAGTTTAGGAGTGTGTAAAAAAAAGCACAAAAAAAACTTTTAAAAATTACATTCACCAATACATACGCAAACACGAAACAAGTGAGAGAATTGAATTCGCCTTGAAACGAATTCTGGATACTCATCACTTAAGACAAAGATTTTTAAAGCGGCAGCTTTTCCTAACGATTCACGGTCGTCTCAAAACAGATATATGGTTTATTGGATTTATTTAAATTATTGTAATAAGCCCTCAAGTCACAATCAAATTGAATTATACTGAAAATATCTATGTATTTATATATAAATAATTAAGTCTACGACATTATGTTTGTCCCATTGAATCTGAAATTTTAAATATTTTAATGACAGACAGACTTGAGCAGATTTGCATAGCTTATATAGTGCCTGACATACACTTCCTTGATGTTACGAACTTCGTGACGATGTTATTATATAGAAAAATTGCTTTTTCTTTTTGATCAAAATTAAAATAGGGCCGTAATAATATACACAAATACTTGTGTTATTCGCATGCATGTGTTGCGAGATGAGATGAATTATACATGGCTGCCATTTCTTTGGTAAAATATAATTCAAGTCTTTTTTTTCTCTGCTTTGTTTCACTTTATTTCTCTCTCTTGCCCGCTTTATTTCTTTACTACGACATTCATATGACAAGCACTGTAACATGTGCAATGTGTAATCCAGCCTATTCGTTTGCCTCTCGCAAGGAAGGAGTCGCTGCTATGGGTTTCAGTTATTGCATATGCATGCCATGCTTAATGGCATAATTTAAAGCTGCAAATTTTGTCATAAATTTTCAAAATGATTACCACAACAGAGTGGTTCAATTGATATATAGAGTTGTAATCTTTGTTTTCCTTTATTCTTGCTTATTGCTGGCTTGTTTGCTATTATTAAATGTCAGCTAATGAATTTTTTCATTTCATTCATACGTTGTATGTAAATAACTTGTTAGAATACCCTTAGGATGGCGGGTTTGAATGTAATATATGTAAACTCTTTCTAGGCGAATATGTTTACAGTTTTGATATTCAAATAGTCCGACCGGTCGGAGTGAAAATGTGTGCAATTTATTCACTATATTGAGAGTATAAATTAGTTCGATTCGTTCTTATACCCTACATCACTTGTGAAGCAGGATATGCTAAGTTTGTGCGGATGTATCCAACATTCAGAAGGACTTGATGTTTTCAAATTCACTTTCAGAATCGATTGACCCTTGTCAGTCTGTCCGTTCGTCTGTCTGTGTTCTTGTTGAGCACACAAAATGATGCCGCCGTGCATACTCACTTCCATCGTCGATGTTAATGGTTCGCTTACTCTGCACTACTTTGAATAGGGTGACGCATCCACTGTCCATTATCATTGGTAAGCGTTTAGCAGAACTATCTTTCAAGTTAAGCAGGAAAAGTAAAGTTTCCGGTAAATAGAGTTTATTTGGCATAGAACTACGCCTTTTCGAAACTCTAAGAAACTATGTTGCATGTTCAGTGTAATCATTTGTACAGTTGCTTTTGGCTTAAAGAGAATACTTTCAGTTGAGGAAATCACAGTTCTACCCAACTTTTTTCTCTCTTAGAAAACGGACCAATCTGATTTGTACTCCCAATGTGCTCCTGTCCAATTGTAATTACCCTACAATCAGGTGTAGACAACAGGTGTAGGTATTGCAAAAATCTTCGCAGTGTTCTTTTCGGGTGTTCGAGGTAATTCGACATTTGTAACCGATGAAACTTTCAACATATTTGGCAAAATAGAATTCCAAAAGGAGTAAACCTGAACGACGACAACTTCGGATGACAGCCATTGGTTACCATTGGTTACCATTTGGTTGCGGCGTAGCCAAGTAGATAAGAATCGTGACTCCCAACGCGGTGTTCACCCAATCAAATTCCAGCCCGGTTTGACCCTGCTTGAATCGTAACGATGCTAAGCGCTCGGTTGCTACACGCTTTCATTTATCAAGACAAACGTGACTTGAAGTAGTGAACAGTAAACATTCGAGTAGTAATCATTCGTGACGTTTCCCATTGTCTTCGTTTATAATTAAATATATTAATTATTTAATCAAGGAAATGAAATTCTTGATATATCAGGTGTATTACAACTATATGGTTTAGAATATTCAAACTCTAAAGATTATTGATGATAAGCGCATACGTAGAAATAGTAGCATGAAATTAATTAGATTTAGTTATTGTTTGTAATACTGTAATACTGTAATACTTTGCTGCTAAACAAATATACTTGGGCAATAAATCCAATCAAGCATTGAACCAAAATCAACAAGCCCCCAGTCCTATAGAATACAAAATAATTTGCAACAACGGGGATTGTTTAACAGAATTGCTATAAACATATATCGTATTATCACAATGCAAATTTGTTCATATGTGCATCGACAGATGTATAAAATTGAATTGAATAGAATAGAATAGAATAGAATAGAATATAGTAGTCATTAGATGTATAAAGTTGAAACCATCTCTGTGAGCCACATCTAACAAGTGTGTGTTTTGTAAAGTAACCATTGCGCCTTGCTATGTAATGAAAAATATCAAGAATGCATTAACAGTAATAAGGATGCTGATGATGATGATGATGATGATGATGGGAATGGTATCAGTGAGGGTAGTGGTTGCCTATAAAAGGTAATCATTCAAAGTACGATCGTTTTGACACTCTGTAAAATCAAGACGCAATACATTAGTAAGTTTACACTCATGGAGTAAAACAAACAGTTATAGTAAATAACATCTTGGGAAAGATTTCACTAATATATTTTTTTGTAACTGAAAAATATATTTATGGCAACTTAAGGTATAAGAATCTACGTGTTATGGTTATAAACCCCCAGGAAAATTCTAATACGAGAACGAAGGTAATTAGTTTATTAAAACCAGAACAATACAAATTTTTTTAAAGTAAAAAAATGCTTTTAAAATAAGTACGAACATTATAGACGGGCAGTCGACCCTTAGATATCCTACATTGTTCACTCGTTTTGGTAATTAATTATACATCAAAAGTTACACATTATTCTCATGCAAAGGCACACTTTTTATGAAAGGCCGCTGATTGGACAAAGCCTTAGATGCAGTGGTATACAAAAAGTAGACCTACCTCGTGCAAATACTCTAAGGTTGATTTCTATCTCAATTCACTATTATGCACTAATTTTCAGCATGCAATATTAAAAATTATACACTTTTACTATATAAAGGCTTAGTTTTCGTCGGATGAGAGAAGGTTCAGAAATATCTCCAGCCGAACCAAATTTATACATAGTATAGCGAATTTCATCCCAATATCTCAAAAATTGTGACTTGTGGCTTGAACACGAATTTGCATGAGCGAAACATTAGACAGGCAGATAGATAGATGGACAGACAGGCTCAAATCGATTCAGCAAATGATGCAAATGATCGGCATAATAAAAACTCATCTGCGTGTTACATAGGTTCGAACAAACTTACTTGTTCCATAAACGGTGTAGGGTGTAAAAATGCTTACCTTTCATCATCAAATCATGTTAATTTTTCCAAGATTTTTAAATGCTATTTTAAGCGATATATTCTGTTACCTAATTTTTATTTTGTTTAATTTATACTTCACTTGACTTTTCTTTGATTTCTATTCAATTTTGACTTTGACCCACCGATTAACTTTGTTTGCCAGTCACTTTAATCACAGTTTAATTCACACGATTCATGCAATTTATAGCAAAAAGCACTGTTTTGCCAACGCAAGCAAACTTAAGCAAAACTAAAGTTATAAAAATGCAATAAGCAATTTATCAAAGACTGCCTGAAGGCAGGGAAACCGCTTTCATTTTCTTCACATTTTTAATAATAAAGATTTGAGACTTTTTTGCAGATACTAATTTTTATGTAAAACAGTAAAAGATTTTTGAAAAATCTTTCAATAATCTAAGTGTATCTTGAATAAGATCCTAAATATCGGCTATGCATGTGAGACCGACGAACAACCATCTAATGTTTCAAGTCCTTGTACTAAACCGGGTAAGATCTTTGGCTTGTTCGAGATGTATTATGAAGCAAATGTAACTTATTTGTTAACACATTGCGCAACCTTTAAGGCTTTTGTGTACACTTGTGTATTTGTATTAGTTTGTGACTAAAAGTACCGCTACTTCTATTGGAAACTGCGCAGTGCTCCCGAAAATGAAAGCAGAAACGTAATTTATTTTATCTCATTGGCAAATACATGAAATAGCGCCTTTGGACAAACAACCATAAAATGTTGACATAAATTCAATTTGATTTATGATTGCATTTAAAATGCAATAAATGCACACCACAGATTAAAAAAGCAGATATTCAGGCAAAGTAAACAGCGACAGCAAAATCAACGGCACAGAAGTGGAAAAAGTAACCACACAGGCAAATGGACAATAACTGAACAAGGTTTAATGTAAAATTTTTTTTTGACTTTTTTTACGGCTACATACATACACATATATATTGAGTGAAGCAAAAAATATACATATATATATATATATATATATATATATATGTATATATATATGCACACACAAGAGATGTAAATTTGTTGTTTGCGTGTATGTATATATGTCAGTTGAAGTCAGCACTCGTTGCAATTCAGCTTTGTGTGTATGTGTGTGTACAGAGATATGTAACATAAGGCAAATGTACAGCATGACATGACACCGACAACATGCCTAAGTGAAAATGTTGCATGCAGCAGTGATATCATCGTATGTTGTTGATTCAAAATATTTCATTGCCGCTGCTGTTGTTGCTGCCGTTTTGTTTTGTTTTTTGATTTGATTTTAAGCCCCCAAGCCAGCTATTTTAGCGTAAAGTGATTTAGTTGAGACAATGAGTCAGTGGCAGCTTAACAGCTTATTTTCCCTAATATAATAGATTTGTGTCCGAGTATGTAATTTTTTTCTCCTTTCTTTGTTTTGTTTTGTTTTGTTTTTTTTTTTTTGCGTACAAATCAGGATGCCGCCTCTGCATACCCACGGTGTAACCCATGGCTTTAAAAGCCTATTACCATTTACACTGTCTCGTTCGCTTTGTTTGTGTAGAGGTATGTGTACGGGAAGTAGAGTTCAACATATTTTGTTTGCTGTTAAAAACCAACACGAATTAACACCCATGTTTGCGTGGCTACACTTTCATATCTACACGGCAGACAGAGAAGAGAAAAAAGAAAATTAAAATATTTCTCTTCGTCTTTTTTTTTTAAATTATACGAAAAAAAAGACAGTTTTGTGTAAAGTTTAATATGCGGAGTGCATTCGTCCACTTAGTCCGCACACACATACACGCATACACATTTGCCATCATCATTATTCCTATTGTCTGAGTTGTGGTAGTAGGTTGTTTTTTCCTTTTTTCGTTTTTTTTTGTGTTGGTCTTTGCAAATTGCAAGCTTAAGTCCGATTTAGTTCTTTCAATTTATGCGATAAAAATGTTAAAGCTGACACATGCAATGTTACATATTGCTGCTGTTGTTGCTGCCTCAGCTCTTGTTGTTAATGCGCACACACAGAGAACAACAAAAACAATCCTTTCGTTATTTTATTGCCTGTCAACTGTATAAAAGCTCTTCTGAAAGGTGCAATTTATGTGCTTCGTTTCATATGTTGCATGCTATGCTTAACTATGCTTTACTGTACTTTTGCATTTCATATGCGTGCAAGTGCTAGTGTACATTTGTGCATATTCACAGTCCATTGTCTACTGCAAGTTGCTTTCCTCGCTTGTTTTTATTTGTTTGCTACATTATTAAGATGTAATCTCTCATGTAAGATGGTTAATTTTCATACATTTATTTGACAGTTTCATGACATGAAAAGTAATTATTTCGTGCAATTTTTTTCTTTTTTTTATTTCACGTATTTTAAGTTTAACATACGATGTTATGTATAAAGGATGCAAAAGGTTGAAAGGTATGTATTGTATGTTTGAATGGACCTGTTTTCTATGAAGTAATTTGTCATGAAATTGAACAAACGGACCTTCAGCTGACACTCTCAATTGGCTTTGATGTGCAAGGCCGGCAGAGACTGCAGAATTCATAGTAAATATTGACTTATGAAAGCTATTACTAATTAAAATCTCTATGTATATGCGATATATGCGTCTCATTTAGCGAATTAAAAGGTCCGCAGCGGGATGTCTACTTCTGCAAGTCTCTATATATAATTTGTATTTTTAATGTGATACAAATTATCCTCAATTTCGATACGTTTGTATTTCTTCAAGCTGTATGTGCCATCAGGTGCCCAAATGATCTGCGAAGGGACAATGGTGATAGGGCCTAAAACGTACATATACCACGTATGTAAATAAGAAACCGGAATTTTCGTATAGAGAATAAAATTATTGTATAAAAATGAAAAAAAATATTTTATTCAAAATGTTATCTATCCCATATTCCCAGCTGTTTGACAATTTATGCAAAGCCAAAAAAATCATTGTTCCTTCGTAGACAATCGCTGAGGTGCGGAGTTATTGTTACTTATTTTGCTAAGGGATGATGCAGTGCTCAAATAAGATTTGGTTCGCAAGAAGCGAGGTCTGGTAAATAAGTCGCATGCGAAAGTATTCCTCATTTCTGCACAATCGTGAAACAAAATCACTTGGTGTTGTCTTTTTTCTTCGTGTGTCCTTTTTGCAGGCACAATTTGATTCACATCGATCATTGTTGTCGTATTAACTGTCTCACCGAGTTTTACCAGTTCATAACAAATCACATCCTTCTGATTTTGGCAAACGCATTTTTAGCCTGCAGCCGATGGCGATGGTTTGCCTGGAGCCCACCATGGTATTCGGATCCTGAAAATATATACCCTTTTCATAGCCAATCACAATTTGATAAAGATATATTTTTTTGCATTTGGTGAGCAGCATTTCGTAAATGGTTTTTCCGTTTTCCAGCTGTCTGTCATTCAGTTCATGTGAAACCTATTTCTCCACCTTCTTGATCTTTGGAATACTTTCAAAAGGATTCTCGTGCCACATTTAACTTTATTCTTATAGTGTTTACAGGTCATCCTAATTCACCAATGCTTACAACTCGCTGTCTTCAAACTTTTTCAATCGTCTTGCATAGTAAAATCGCAACTGTTCATATTTCTACACCATTCCAAGCACTGTGCTTTACCAAGAACATGTTCACGGTAAGGTTTGACAAGCATTCGAACCAATTCAGTAGCACTTTTCTGCAAATGATAGAAAGTCTAGGCTGTGCGCAATTTGTAGTTTTCAGACACAAAATTCCACATGTGCTACATGTAGTAGGTACGCTGTGGTGTCACGCTTGCATTGTTATGAGATGATAATCTTTGTCAGACGTCAAAAGGAGAGTACCATCAATGACACTTTTGAAAGATATTTACATTAACAACTAGGACCATCCAGGAGCAAATTCCGATTTCATATTTACACAATTAGTAGATGCTTAACTTGACTGATATATATTCACGAGTATAGGGATAATAGTTTTTTAAAAACATCTCCACGCCATCATAATTTATCGATGAGAATAAGACGAAATTGTCCCATATCACAATCCCGAAAGCCAAGAGAATCAAATTGGCTCACCTTGGCAAAAATAAATAGATGTCATAAGATAAGCATTTAAGGGTCCTCTACATAAGTAAGCCATCAAAAATTTTTTAAGTACTCCCTTTCGTTGAAGCACGAGAATAACAACGGTGGTTCTAGTGTTGCTTGCACTAGGGTGAGTAAGTGTGTGCACAATTTTACATTTTTCGTAATTTATTGGATTTGCTTTTATTTTTAAGTCATTTTGAAATATTTAAACTGGCACCATGTTTCTAGTCAAAATTGTCGATACAGACATTTAATAATATTAAAATTTCCAAGCGTAACTAATAAATTCATTAAAAACATTTCAATTTGTCCATTTGCTGACATCAAGATTAACAAGACCATTAAACTCAAAAAAAGCTTCGATACAGCGGAAAGCATTAAACACACTTTGCGAGTCCTCTTTCTCTCTCTCTCCCTCTCTCTCTCTGTCTCTCTGCAATCGCCTCAAAACGACACGCATACAAGAACAGCTAAAAATGTTTGTGTTATTTGTGTTGATTATAGCCTCCAAACATGATCGTATTTCAAATGATTTTATGATATTTTTATCGATGTGTTTTTATGTGCATGACATAAAATTTATGTCAATTTATTATGGAAATTATTTCGTCAGTTGTTGCTGTTGTTTAGATTTTTACTATCAGATTTCAAGCTTATATATGAAAAATATAATAAAGTATTTATTTATATATGTAAAAAAGATCAACATGTCATTGATTTTAATATAATTGGATTCAGAGCACAAATCTTCCGTTTATGATGAGCATCTCCCTGTCCGTCGGTCAAACAGCGCATTCATATAAACAGAACAGCTAATGTTCATGCTGATAACATTAAGTAAATTATGATGTACGCTGTGCGGAGCAACCACAACGTTTGCAGTAGTGAACGGTGATGGCAATTTCGTAGTGATTGGTGTTCCATATAATATGAAGTTTCATTATTTAAATATCGTACTTTATAGTGCGGTTATAATAAATTTAATAAACCAAGCATTTATGCACAGAGGTATCGTAATCATTATCGTTTTGATATTTTTATTGTTGCTTTTAAATTTTGTGATAATTATAACATTAACTCTATCATGTAAGCCCGCTATGCTTTGAGGGGGCATTTTAGAACAGTAATTTAATGTCAATGTAATTTTCAACAAATATAAAATTTAATATGTACTTCGATTTTCTAAAACAACTCCAACGGTTGTGTTTTCAAAGAAGCTGATAGGCTTAGATGCTAGTGCTTTAAGACCGCAGTCTTATTTCCTTACCTCATCCCTGGCTAAATTAAGAATAATATATTCTGGAAGCACACTTTATACTGTGGCCAAAGTACGCGGTGCACAGTGGCTTTCCAGATAATGCCTTTGGTTTCTAAAAGCCGAGAAGACAAACAAGTCAGGTCTTTGCTGAAGATGAAACATTCTCATGATTATGATTTTATGATTTTCAAAATTCTGTTTCCTTGTTACGGGTTATTTTTCAGTCCCTGCCGCTCTTTTCTTCATAGAAAAATGGATTCTTCCTTTACCCCCACTAGATTAAACCTCCCCTAGCATTTGTTCATAGAAAGAGTAATTAGTTAATAAGGAGTATACTGCAGATCTTATACAGTTATCGGTAGACTTAACACCCATAAAATGATGTACAAACGCTTTACAAGTTCGTCAGGAACGTAGATTCTGCCTATGTACAGACTTCTCACAGGTATAACAAACGTACCGGACTAGCTCTGCCTGATGATGGGTTAATGTTGACGGGTTTGTCATTTTAATCTGAAAAATTCTGCATGAGGAAGCAGATAGCTTTAGATATTATATATGCCCGGTGTTTTTTTTCTACAACACGTGCCCATTTCATTATTTCTAGCAAAGTTCCGTAGCTATTTTTGTGAAGAAAATTTACCCGTCAATTCGATGTCACAGTTGCAAAAACGAAGACACGAAGATGACGTTTCGCAAAAATGTCCCATGGTTGATTGAGATAAAAAATTGGTCGTGATTTGTTCACATATGCCCCTAATGTGTCGAAGAAGCCGAAACAACTTCGCAAAAGACCGACAATTTTTATAAATATTCTTCTCTAACTTTTGACTATGTGAATATATTTATGAAAAACTACTATTCCAATGTTCGTCAGAGCGGCTTGTATTGTCGGTGCAGAAATTGTTCCGATGGGTCTATTAATAGGTTCACTATTAACGATTATGTTTTGGACTTAGTTTTTCCCGTATTATGAACTTGTTCGTTGCATTAACTCTATATAACTTTTCGAGCTCGAAATTTAAATTCAAATTTTAGTGTTGTAATATTTTATGAAATTTCAAAACTTTGCAAACTTCAACTGTTAGGAGAGCAAGAAAGTTAAACTTAAATATTACGGGATGCGATCGCAGTACTTAAAAAGTGCATTGCATATGTAACAGCAAGTAAAAAAAATTTTAGCTTGGCAAGGCGCACTACTAAACACGATGCATTAGTTCGCGTGGTACTATTCTTCGTTTCAACTTTCGTGTTAAAATATCAAAAACGATCCCTTGTTTCATCGGAGTCGTTATATGGGAGGAGTAGAAAACGTAAACTGATGCGATTCAAATTTAGTAAAGCGAACTTTATTGTTGAAGATCTTACTATCGTTTCTCTATTTCCGTTACAAAACAATAAATGTTAGAATGACAATTCATATACGGGGTGGAGTCCGAAAAATAGATCTACATGACCCAAATTCGGTAAAGTTAAAATTTGT
Source organism: Glossina pallidipes (assembly GCA_000688715.1). NCBI lineage: Eukaryota > Metazoa > Arthropoda > Insecta > Diptera > Glossinidae > Glossina > Glossina pallidipes. The sequence goes on from KK499882.1 coordinate 402,431, forward strand.
ATCAAATTACTTTTGCGAACCAATTTGCACTATAAAATTTGAAGAATTGCACGTTTTGCCATAAAAAGACTTACTTTTTTTCATAAGGACGGTTGTATGGTGGGCGATACAAAACCTGGGCTTAACTGATTCAAACTTTTCACATCAATTTGATAAGTTGAAATAGCATCGCTCTGCGATTTTTCCGAGGAAGCTTAAAAACTGCTCATATTACTTAAAAGAAGGGTTGAAATGCTGGTCGCAAAAATGATCCGCTCTAATACGTTTTCAGTACGGTCCGTCCTTGCGTTAAAATGCGGAAGGGTATCAAAATTGCGAATGCAAAAACAGATGGATAGACGGACAGCCAGACGAGTATAACTGGATTCAAAAAAATATTCTGACATATATACTCATATCTACATATAGTCTTAAGTATTTCTGGGTGTTACCTACGTCCGCACAAACTTAAAATACCTTGTCCCACATATGATGTAAAGCATACTTACGGGCGTACATCGTGCATTAAAAGTGTGAAAAGGAAATTGCATTTACGTTTCTAGATGGTGATAAAATACAACTATGTAAAAAACTCCATTTGGAAGCAGAATTAGAAATTGACGGAAATGGAAAAATTGGGAATTTGAACATGTGGTAGTTATGTTATATGCGAGCATGCAATTAATAAATTTTTCGTTTCTGTTTCTTTTTTTTTGTTATATATTTAACTTACAATCTATTCAAAAAGATGATAAGTAAAGTTGTAGCAGGATAACAACAACACCAGGAACAGTAGACTTAAAACTATAGAAACTATACTGAGAAACTGAGAAAATTCATTAAAATAATTTAAGTTCTAAATCGAAGACCCTGCTTAGGAAATTTCGTTAACCTTCGCATTTGATTGGATTAGGCCAGAAGAGATACAGTCAAGACGTAATTCAGTCTGACGAGATATTTCGAAGAAATCCGTTGAATTTCATTTTTTGTGAATGGAAAAGCTAAAGTTACTGGCTGTTGCTCGCAATTATATCTCAAACGTCCAGATAGGTTGATGCATACTTTTGAATAAAATGAACTTATTTCTTAGATTAAGTTGAGAATCTGGTTAAATTAACCATTAAGTTGAGAATCTGGTTAAATTAACCATTAAGTTGAGAATCTGGTTAAATTACACAATAGAGTCGTTTGGTTTTTAGTTCGTTGATGGTGTTCAGCCTTTTGATCTTAATCTTTGATCAAGATGGAAGCCACGACATCTTACACAGCTGTGGATAGGCACATTATTGCTGTGGGAATTAATAACAGTTTTAAGATGGACGCTAACCCTATTAAAATATATCTCTATTGTAAGAAGGTTAATACGTTTGAAGAAAGTTGCCACATCTGAAAATAATGAATAAATTTGAGCAGTGAAAATCGATTTTCTCGTTAAGAATATATTATGATCGGTATGTACCTTTTTGGTAAAATATTTCTATCAGTGTGAGTTTTGAGTCTGCAACGCCATCCATAAATAGTAAAAACGAAGAACCCTTATTTAGCGTAAACCTAACATTAGTCCATATTCCATTTGTTCAGCCAAAGCGAAATTTTGTTCAGATGAATTTGTAGCTCGTAGAAAACGCTTATGGGATCAATAAATGGACATAGGATTTCTTTATGGTCAGCGTATGTAGCAGTCAAAATATTGTTAGCGGTCGGAAAATTTCAAGTAAAAACTGCATAGATTATCGGACTTTGAACTTTTCAACTTTAACATAGAAACGTATTAGTATTTAAGCAGCAAACAGGCAAGAGTTGGAAGACATTTTTTAAGATTGAAAAGTAGCCTACATGGCAGATTTTAATGACGGCTCTTTCCCCATTCAGAAATACATCACCACAATAATTTTTACGTTCAAAGACTTCTCTGGTGTGCGAAGCAACACGAGTACATTACCCAACGGTACCATGTGTATTTTGGAAACCAAAATGATATGGACGCAATCTGCACTGCAATCATTCATTCAGTTTTGAAATATCGCTTTTAACATACTTAACTTCCAACTTTGAAGATTGCTATCGTCTAATAGTAATCAAAAAAGCATTTCTTATATATCGAACGCAATTACGTACGTTGCTGTGGCTATAATGTGAAGAGTTCACAAAGCAGTTAAATTATTAAATAAATATAGCTACACACGTACATATTTCATACATTCATGCATTCGGAGACACATAAGTATTAAGTAAGCAATGTTTAATTTTGAAAAATGGCATTTATCTTTGCATAGAAAACACCGGAATGGACTGGTTTAGCTATACGTACTACGTACATGTAGTTGCCATACTATTGTCGTGTAGAGCCATTAGTTTTGTACAAAATAAATAAATCATAAATTTTTTGACACCTTATGTTTATGGTGTAGATGTGTTAGTAAAACAAGTTATTTATTTGTGCACACAAATGTTTAAAATCGATATCATCTATAATACATTTGCCATTAGTTTTTTTTTCACACTAACAACAAATGCTGAAAAAACAAAAAATAAAAATCCCATTCTTGCATAAAAAATTAACTTTTGAGTGGTTGTGTTTTGTGGATGTCTGTACACAGTGCAAGTGTCAATGGGGTGTTGTCAAAATGACAGTTATTTATATTTTTTCATAAATTTATTAGTTTTCGAAACAATAGTTTCATAAATATTGCATAATTGTTATGTTGTTTTTAACGGAGAAACACAGAAAAGAAAAAAATTAAATTACAATCACATTTTTTGGTGGGTGTTAAATAACAGGGTGTGATAGTTGGGAAAATACTGCAAAACAAGATTTACATTATCTGATAATATGCATTTTTGTTGTGTAGGTGTATGTTTGTAGATTAAGTTACACTGTCGTTTCCAAGTAACAACAGTAGCTGAGATATGCGTGCACGATACATAGTCGACGAGGGCGTCTTAGCATGTGGCCAACATAGACATACGAGTCCACTTACTTTACTGCAATATTACACGCTTTCCATTGAAAAAATAGACAACCATCGCTAAACGTCCCAAGATTCGAAATAAAGACGATATACAAGCATTCCGGGAAAGTCTTAATACACAAGAATTTCCTTTTTACACTTTCTTAAGAGAGGAAGATACTGTAGCAGGTTAAATAGTAGTTGTATTTTAGACAGTTGTGACAGGTAACAAAAAAAAAATAATGCTCGGGGATCTTGTTATGTTCGGTTGTGGCTGAATTTCTTACTTACATCACCGAAGGGTGAAGGAGTGGGGAGCGGGGAGGGGGGGGGTCGAAAGTTTGCAATACCCAGACGTACGCTTCAGATCATCCACAAAGTACACATATTCTTCATCACTGTCAAGCTCCGACTCGATTAAACATATCCGTCTGTCCGTCTCACTTCATGTAATTGAATCAAGCCGCCCAATAAAATAATTATTTTTCTAAAAAATTTACAGTGGTTTCGCCTCTTAACGATCTTTCGTGGACAAAGTGAAGAAGAATTGTTCGCTAATGTAAAAACCATTATCGTGAAAAGAACGCAACAAAAACAGCAACGACTAGAAAATAGTTTTCAGCAAATTTCATAAAATTATATTTCTTCATATATTAATATCGTCCAAGGTGAATCTATTGAGACCTTGGCAAGAACTTTGTAATTCTCAAACCAAGGAAAAAACCAAATCTTAATATATTGTTGTTGTTGTTAGTGTGATTATTATTAATTGAGCCAGGGATATAAATTCTCAGATTAAAGTCTTACAGCACTAGCATCTACGCCTTTCGGCTTTATAGCAAGCTTTTGTAATGTAGATACCTTTTTCTATTATACCAAATACAAATTATTTTTAAACGTACATGTCAGCATAATTTCGCACTTTGCATTATCTAAGTCATTATAAAAAAGCAAAATTTGCAATCGCAAAATAATCGGCGGTAATTACGCTGATTTGCATTTTTCCTTGTGCGTTTATTCTTTTCGCTTATCTATGCACAAGAATACGCATCATTGGTATCTTTTCAATGGTTATTTGTTCTATTTATTGTTATCGTTTACTTTTAAGACTTATATACAAGTTTTCATCTAAATAAAGAATCATTCACTCGCAAATCACATTGCAGTTCGTATACCCTGCCTTTGACTAGGTGGGATTAAGGAATAATTTATTTTGATCACCCTATTGACTATAACTGCACTCTACCACACTTGAGATTTGATGCCGTGACTATTGAATTCCGAGATCCTGAATATAAGTTTTTGAACTCAGTAAGCTATCATAGCTTACTAAAATTTTATTAGATGATGAGTTAATGACGTCGATCCACTTTCGTCCTTAGCGAAAAATGATTTCGCATTTTATCTTGATCCAAAGTTTAAATGTAACCGTTTACCGCATCAAATTTTTGAAAAACTTTTAAATTGCGCAAGCCGTTGGCACTGACCCTAGACTAAATTTTCAAAAAAGACAATTCTGTTAATATTTTCTATATTAAATATGAGAGAGTTTCTACTTTAGAACACCAACTTTTAAAGAACTCAGTGCTCATGGCATGGGTGATTCTTATAAAAAATCTTCTTCTTGCGCCTAAAGCAATTAAGCGTCATTTTAGACTTATGAAAAAATCAATTGTTTGCATAAAAGTTATTTCGAACCTTTTAGATTATAAGAAGAAAGAACATTTCCTTTCCTGAAATATTTAGGCTCTCCCCAAGCGTCCTGAAGAGGCAAGCTGCGCCAAATAGGTTACTGCTATTGATATTTCGAAATCCCCTAACACCTCAAAAGATATCCCCAGAATATATAGTAAAAAAAATCAAACAATATCACCAACCGCACGAAAATCCATAGTTTTAAACTTCCCAAGCCGATTAAATGATCTTATTTTTTCAGATTTACATTTACACCGTCTTTCGCCTTGACTCTTACCATTTAAAGTAATTTTCTTTTAATACTTAATAGAAGCTTAATGACCTTCAAGAATGTTATTATTTTATTGGCTTTTTTTCCATCCAAAAAAATAGTTAAAACAAGCAAGAAAACTGCAGTAGGCCACCCTACACCGTCTTACAGTTATTTATATAATGATTCTTAAAAATACGGTGTTACATGGGAAGTGAGCGAAAAAGTGCTCCGATCCGAACCATTTTTAAAAACGCTTGTCTTTGGGTCAAAATTCATCAGCGTACGAAATTTCATTCAAATATCGCAAAAATTTCGTCCTGTAGGTTGACCACAAGAAAACAAGGCGGCGAGAGAGCTTGGATTTACTCAGAAAATGCTTCTGGAGTGTTCGTGAGAAGTGGTCGGTATAACAATTAGTGGATGCATCTCATCCCGTCTTGGGTATTAAATACATTGCAACAAACTTAACATACCCTTATTTCCGAAAAGGGTATAAAATTCCTTTCGTTAGGCTTGTACTTGTGATCAGACTATTTTAATTATGTAAGCTCCAAACCTAATGTGAACACAAGAAAACAAGGCGGAGAGAGAGCTTAGATCGACTCAGAAAATGCTTCTGATGTGTTCGTGAGAGCTGGTTGGTGTAATAATTAGTAGGTGTATCTCATCTCATCTTGGGCATCGTCACAAATATAACACACCCTTATTTCCAAAAAGGGTATAAAATTCCTTTTATTAGGCTTGTACTCTATTTTAATTATGTGAGCTCCTAACCTATTAATGTGAAGGGTTACTATTTTTTTGAAATTGACTCAGCTTTTTAACTAATACGGGCGTGGTCATAAATGAATGAATTCCATTTGCAATAATAATCTGTAAAGCTTTCTTGGAAATATATGTTCTCAGCTGTAGGCATCAAACGGGACGCAAAGTTCGACAGAGCCTTCAGAATTCTTTGCTGACATTGAATATGTAGGGGTATGATAATGGTCTTCATTACCGACTTTCAGCAAATTTACTGTAAAGCTTATCGGGAAGATTGGTATTTAATATACATGAAAATAGCAATCAGGTAACGCCTACTAAATGTTCTAACAATTTCAAAAACACATTTCTTCGAACACAATAATAAATCATTTTAACCGGCAATTACACCAAGTTATCATTACATGAAATCAATCGCAAGCGGTGCTTTTTAATTAATATTAATAAATTTTCTGAGAAGCTGATATTAACTACACAGCACATACACAAGTACATAGATTACAGGAACAACCTGTTCTTAAATAAGTGTTGATATCGGCAACCGACAATTAAGTTGATGTGATGTAGAAATTTTACATCTACACCATAGGCAGGGGCTGTCACACACACACACACACACATACATATATGTATATATATAGATACACCATATATTAAAATAAAAAATTTACATGTTGATAAATTCTCCAATCAATGTAGGCCAATTGGAAGAGAAAGACAATCGTCGAAATAGAGTTGAAACTAGTAAAAAAAAATTATAGGTTTAAATCATCAAAAAAAAAAAAAAAAAAAAAATATTTATGATAATTTATCGTAAAACAAAATGTGTGTGTTAAACTTAACACATTACCAATAATTAACGTTCATAAATCAATCTAAGATAGGAATGTAAAAAAACGAGTACAAAAATTTTGCTTTCACTTTAAAACGAATCTTAAATACACTCTATCCAATATGAACGTCACTTGGATAATTTATTTATTTATTGTCCGCATATTTTGTCAATGAACGTACAAAGTATGCGTTTAAAGGCTGTTGGATAACTTAGATCATATGTTCGCCTTTATTGAAAAGGCTGCCGCACTCGAGATTTGAATCAGCGATTAGTGAGTTGTTAGTCGCTATCTTCACTTACTCGGCTACTACTTATTTGGATAAAATTTGGATAATTGGATAATGGGTAATTTGCTTAATGCCTGAATAACGGGCAGATGATTATATATTCATACAAATTTACACCGATTTGTTCATATTTTATGTTTTTCAATTCCCGTGCGGGCTGACTGCTCGATATTGAAGTCTATAAAATGAAGATTTTCATCAAAAAGTAAAAAGAGATATAAATAATGAATATACATTTATATATACATATAAATGTATTTATGTATGTGTGAACGCTATCAAAAGAGAGTCAAAAATCTAAAAGAAATATCTTACTGGGAGTTTCTTTACCTAAGAAAATGGGACTCTCAATAATTGCAATTACTCCGTTTGAAAAGTAAAGAAACCAAATATGCTTTAGGGGAACATTATTTTTCCTCTAAACCCTTAAATAGCTTTAACAAATACCTCTAACTGCTCTAAGTCGTTATATTTACACAGTGAGCTCCGTATAACACAATAGGTTCATTCCTTGTTATATAAATCCTTGTTACACGGGTTATTTAGGTTACGCAGATCCGTTTTTTGTGGCCGTTCAATAATAAATGCTTGAAAAACTTTACCACGGACTTAACCGCTATATTAATTATCGGGGCTATAATATAATAAAATCGCAATCGTATCTATCTCATGAGCACGGTCACAGTTGTCTTACTATATTATAGAGATCCGTCTTATATGGATCCGTGTTATAGAGAGATCCGCTGTAAACGTCTTCTTGACCCTCTTCGAACTTGTCACGGTTAAATAACACATGGGCGGATCACACCTGCCTAAGGAATTGGCCTTTACAGTGGACTCAGGAACAGTCTTAATCTTCTCTCAATTTTAGCGAATTTGTAAAGGGATGCAAGCGAAACATTTTTTCTTCATCTTCTAATACATTTACCACATTACTAAATATGTAATTTGAGATACATAAGTCCGGTATATTTCCATAACACATTCCCTACGGGCGTGTTTGAATGAGTTCTTTTACAGTTTTGTTGTCACTTTGTAAAAGAAAATATCATTTTGATTAAAATCAGAGCTACCCTGGGAAAAGTTATAGAAGAACATATTAATAAAATTATCGTTGGTCTTCGAGGTTTTGTGTCAGTTTATAAACTATTGCGTGTTTGCGTGTGGATGGACTGCAACCATTTCAAGATCAAAGAACGTTTCTACCAAATTTCAGTTTCTTATCTGCATCCTGGCAACTATGGCGATTTAACAAAGAAAGAGAGTCAAAGTAATCCTTTTTGCCACGAACTGGTGTCTGCAAAACGGTCAATAGTTCGAGTATTAATGTTTACTTTACTTTTATATCAGACTCTCTTTCAACAGATAATTTAATCAAATATTTTATTCTCTTATGATCTTCGGACAATTTTGAATGGCTGAGTAAAATGTGAAGAAGGGAAAACCGTGTTCAAACACGTGGATGAACGATTTACTTTGCCTGCTTATAACCTTGCAGTCATTTAGCATTGCTGCAGAGTCGTCTAACGCGAGTATCACATGCATTTCATCTTATATTGCAAAAGAGACTGAGAGAGAGAGAGAGAGAAAACCTGTCTGTCAAGTCAAAGCCTCTAAATTGAAATGTTCGCTGATGTTGATGTAAAACTTTGTGCAACTCTGTTTAATGAGTGGTGTTGCATTTTATGGCATTTGGTCTCATAATTCAAAATCTATATTGTCATTTCGTTTTGCGTAAGTAAATCAACCAAATGCACATATACCTGTATTTGCTCATATACGTTGAATGGTTGTCAAAAGCTTGATCGCTTGTCTACACAACACATACAGGCACGCAAACAATCACGCACACAAACATACATATATAGAATATCAGTATGAATTTACTGTCAATTTTGATTTATTTTTCCTTATACTGTAAATTGTACAGTTTACTGTGCAGACCGCTCTATGCATCTGTGTATGTATCTCTACATACTTGGATAATAATTTATTATGAATAATTGCATATCGTTTATTTTAATGATTAATGACTGCGAATTGAGGTTATTGATGATAATAGCATTTTTGCATAAAATCGTTTGCTCTCTTTCTTTTACTGCCTGGATTTGATTATTAATCGAATTTGAAATTTGTTGTCATAACAACAGTGATTAACAACAAACAAATTTTCAATCAAAAAAGATTGATTTCAAATTATTTCTAACCTTTTAGCAGGAGAGTATTTAATAATTGATTGCGTACACTTAACTTCGGTGAAATCCGTTAATAAAAATTGTTATTAAATATTTCTACAGAAATTACTTACTGGAATCACTAAAAGCGTAGGATTTATGTAACATATGAATAAATAAATAATGCAAATGAATTTAAATCAATAAAATGATGATAAGCAAAACTTATTTCAATTAACATTTAAGATAAGATTAATTGCTTGGTCTATCCCACTGCTGGTTCTTTATTTACCTAATTAATGACTTTTTGTACCCAACTAAGAAAAACTATATTTTTTAATCTGTAATCGAAAGGCTTATAAGCTAATACGTGTTCGCCATTAGATTCATAATTGTTGAGGTAAATTGTATACATCAGGTTGTACAGGAATTGTTTCCGTCACAATATTCTTTGGTTTAATAAAATTCTCTTTTTATTTCTTCTTGTTTAGAAAAATTCCTTTCTCGCATTTAGAAATCAATTCCAATAGTTAAAAATCAGAAATCTCTAATTTGACAAATAATCAAAAATTTTAGACTTGAAGTAAGGGATACTGTGTTGTCTTCCAATATTATCGCAGAATTCTACATTACTTTCCCTCCTAAAAGACAAAATGTCGATCTTGCATAAGTGAAATCGGACTGTTCTTTGTGTTTGTAGGTGTGTTGGAGTTTTGTCATGTTGTGTAATATTTCAGTTTGCCTGTAGCACCTTCCTTCGTATGCCACTGTCTATTTATACTTTAAACAACTTCGGATTTTTTTCAGTAATTTTCCCCTCGTGAGGGAATTGTAACGAACGTTTCCTTGGACTTCGAAGAAAATCCGAACTATGATTCGATTTGATATTCTTAAAGTTTTGTTTTAGTTATTATTACTATAGATTGCTTATTATATCGAGCCTAGGAACTTTAGCAGCTGACAAGTAAGAAATTTATATTCGGCTGTGACTGAATCGTTTTTTTTAGACTCAAGTACCTTTCTACAGCGCGACTAAAGAAAAGAATCGCAAAACCCAACTTTCACAGTACAGGATTTTAGGTAGGCGCAGATGTTTTTGTTTATTAGTGTAGGATATAAGTGGAAATCTTTGTCATATGTCACTTATGCGGTGCATACAGAAAAGGTTTTATAAAACAAACATGATAACATTGGTTTTTGACAAATTGCAATTTAAAGCTGAAATCTAAGCTAGTTCTACTACTTCGGGTCGGTCAATTGAGACAATGCACACAATTAAAAAATAGGTTTACAATTTTTATATACAGGGTGAAGATTAGATCTGCCTTAACAGGATTATAAGTTCTTTCTTGTTTGTTGTAAAAATGAAACTTCAAAACAATCAAAAATTATTTTTATTATAATTGCGTCAGTTAAAATATCAAACTACAAGAAAAAAGCAAATGCACGGAACATTTTAATAGGTTTTGCACGAAGAGGTAATTTGTTATTGGTTCGATAAAAAATATTTTCAAAAAATGACTAAGAAGGTTTCTTTAAAGTTAGCGACATCACGGTATCATTAAACATACATTTAGCTTACGGTCAACTAACTAAAAAAAAAAGAGGCTTCCCTAATATAAAAACTATTTGCCGATTTGATTTCAGTCATTTTAACTGCTCTGGACAGCTTCATGAGCTGTACGATAACTTGGAAACCTCGCTGATGAGCCAAATCAAAGTTATCTGTTCCATTGCCCTAACCTATCCGTCCTTTTCGATGAACATGTGTAACCGGTGTTCTACAGTCGCGTTAAAACTTAAGGTTTTGCAGTCGTTCGTTCCAAAAAGCTTAACTTGTTTAAGGTAATTGGAACTTCGTTTTTTGTTTGTAGTTTTTTTTTTCTTTGTTTATGAGTTATGAGGAGTTCATGACAAAGCACTTGGATGTAGGCTCGTCGGCACCTCCTACGACGAATACATTGCACGATTCGCGTTCGGATGTTTTAAATGATGTCTTCGCTTCGTCTTCCATTGCAATTGTCTCCAACCATTCCATGTTGTCAATCTCTCAGAACGTCTGGTATGCCCAGTAGTTATCTGACCAGGTAGACTGTTTATCGTACGTGTTGTACATAGATCCACTTTAAGGCATCTTTTTAGGACAAGGAGCAGTCAAGTAATATTTCCCGAGTTCCATTACAAACGGCATAAGAAAAAAGAAAGGGTAAATTTTCAAAACTTTGTGTTAGTGAAACAAGTACCAATACCTTACTGTATGTGGTTATGATTAAAAAAATTAAAAATTTACAATACTTTCGTCACTAAGTCAAAAACTAAAGCAAACATTGTTCTAAAATCTTTAAAGTCTCATGGATATACTCGGATCGATTCCAAATCATTAGAGAAAACAATGTGCTTTTTTGTTGCATTTACTCTGCCTTCTCATCAATATTGTGAGTTCGAAGATACAGTCACAATAAAACCGCTCCAATAATAAGTTTCTTATAAAACGCAAACTACAAACAGCAATATTCCTCGTGGCTTGCGACGTCAGTGCGATGTTGCTTAGAATACGACCATTAGTTGTGCAAATAATTCAAGTCGAACCATAGTTGATATAAAAAAATGCCTTCTTTTTTTTTCAAGCGAATTTAAAATTTTTTTTTATTACCTGGGAATTATTTTAACAATCAATTTTGTGATAATTTTAATATTAGATTTCATTATCAATTACGCACATATTTTGTCAAACAGTCAGTTAATTCTCTCGTAAATTGTTTGCTGTTGTTATAAATTTTATAAAATTTTAATTGCTCTGTGCACTCATTCACTTAAAAGCCAATTTAAAATTAATGTGTGTAATAATGACTTATTACAAGCAGGCGTAATGCCGGAAAATGTAATTAATAATAATCGTTCAATCTTTATGACCTTCATCGTCCTGAGGCGAATACCTCCCGATATTAACATGAAACTCTTTATTAAATCGCAATGAAATAATTGACTAAAATATTTCAGTTTGATGATAAGTTTTCGGGTCAGTTGCGTAACCTTTATATGTCTTTCGTTGTATCAATTATTGCAATATTTTCATTTTATTTAATTCATTTATTTATATCTACGCACAAACATAACATTCACTTACAATTGAGTGACAGATGAATTGAATAACAGTAGAGTTTTAAAAATAAATCTTAAGCGAAACTTTTGGACTTTACTTCTATTAAGTATGTGAAATAAAAATATGAAACTAAAGAAAGAAAACAAAACCAATAAAATTCACATAAAAATAAATAAATAAGAGAAGAAAAAATCATCCATATGCTAAGTATAGAGACACACTCGACGTCAACGTGGATGAAACGTCTCGACGTCAGCTCTGATGAAACGAAACCTGCAAAAAGCTTGGCAGCCGATAGCGATTTTTATACCCATCACCGAACGATGAGAGGTATATTCATTTTGTCGAAATTGTTCAATTCTGAAATGCGTGTAAACATGTCCGTCTGTTTATCTGGCCCAATTGTGTATCTGTATCTGTGATATGATTCTACTAATTAGCGAAAATGAAGTCAGCCAAACTTTGCAAAGGACATGCCTATGTGACAAAAACTTTTATTCTAAAAATAGAAAAACAAAACCGCGCCCACTCCATATTATAGAGCCTGAAAATTTAGTTCTTTTACTTTTTTTGTCTTGTTAGGATAACGCTGATGGGCAAAAAGATTCACGATCACGACCGAATACAATCGTCTTTCTTATTATAAATTAAGTTTATTAGCGACGTACATCAAGGGTTAAGCAATAAAAACTAACTCAAGTACGACATCAACTAAAGGAGATGAAAAATTCGTAACTCTACTACTACTATATGTGTATTTATCTATGTTGAAGTAGGATTAGAGCTAGCATCCTATTTTCATTAGGTGGCAAGTAAATGAACGGATTGCTATCCAGATTTATAAGAACGTAGTGGAGGGCTTGAAAATCAGCCAATGAAGGTCTATATTTTCTAGTTTATGCGAATCAGTGAAGTGCTCAGCAGTTATTATCAACTTGTCTTTTTTAAAATCTAAAATTTATTCATGTTGTGTGCAAATATCAAAACAAAACATAATGAAATTCATTACAAAATTAAATTAAAATGTTGTTATTGATGTGATATATTGACTGCATAAACTCGATCAATAACTCTCGGTACAATGTAAGATAAACACATTTTCCTTTCACCAAATTCAACTTTATTCGGCATCCAATTCACATTCAACACATCTGTAGCATTATCTTTTATAGAACAATGGAGAGCCACAGCATTCTCTCCAGTTTTACCAATGACCTCATTGTTTGATCTAAATCTCTTTCACCAGAGCATCCTCTTGAGATTTGCAAGCAGAAATGATAGCTTCATGCCAAATCTCGAGAATTCTATTTTGCTTTATATATATGACCAACCTCTCAGGGGAAATCCCCTATTCGTTGAACGTGGTAACGGTCAGAAACAAATGAGGGAAGAGAAAGGGAAAGGGAGATGATGACCGTAGCCTAGCAAGTGCCATATTGCTAACTGTTATGTCTCAACCGGCTGAGCACTCACTACGACGATACACATACCGCACTTGAAATTTGAAGAACTCTGACTTGGATGATGCGGTTCTTATTTATTCGGCTGATCATGCACCACCGATCTCGAGGATAAGATAGCTGAGGCAACAATTCAAGCTTCAAATTATGAAAGTTTACTATGACAGCCCTGGGCATTTGTTGTGGTGCAATTACACGCTGTGGTCATTTGGAACACAGCTTTGCCAGGCTCAAGTTATCATGCAAAACATAACAGTACGAACATCCTCCTCCAATATCTTTAACATGCCAGATATCTGTTTTAATTTTTTGCTTATAAAGTGTAGTCTTTAGCTTTTTTTTGGTACAATTACTTTTCTTTTTGGGTACCCATTGAATTCAACATCAACATTGTCCCTGCGACTTTGTTTAATACCGCAGTTTGTTGTGGGCAGAGAAAAGTTAATGTAGTACTTTTCAGTCCAATGCAGTCTTTAAACGGTATCTCCCCTCCCTTTAAAAAACTAATAGGTTTAATCGAGTCACGCATTAGGGAATTTTCCATTATTTTGAAAATAAAAAAAATAACACCGCTATACCTACCTAATAAATAAGTGGTCGAGATGACATAAAATATTGACCGGAGCCGTTTGAAAAACACGAATCCTTTCTACACTTGTTACAGACAGCATATCTACGTGTCAGTGCCGGGAATTATTAATCGCTATGTTAGCTACAGTACTTTCCATTCAATAAATACTTTAAATGCAATTTTCATTTACAAACAATTTATTACAGCAGTTTTTTGTTTATATCCTACGTGAAGACTTTTTTTCTTATATGTTTTCATGAAACTGCAGTTAATTTTTGTCATTTGTCGACCAAAAAAAAACAACTATTTATTAATAAATAATGTTTTAAATTAATTTGTAGAAAAGTGCCGTATGTTTCACTTTACAATGTCATTTTTAAAGACATTATGTAACAAATTCCATTGAAAAGGATGTAAATTATGGGAAATGTCTTAGAGGAAAACGGGTTGAGAGCTTTAAAGTACGATATGTTAAAGACATGGTTTTTTTTTTTTTTAATTTGCATCAATAATTTAAACCCATAAAAATGCTGTTCCGCTTTCAAATATCCTTTCATATTCTCTTTTCTCTGGGATTTTATACTGGGGAGGCACGCTTTTGCTTGTTCTGGAGGCTTTGCATGTTTTACACTTTACGTGTTTCGCAATGGCATGGGAAACGCCAGACAAATTTACAGTTTTGTAGCCAAATTCCTAAGTTATATCAAAAACCTCATTTGTTGGAAGCAGCACTGGCACCTTTCGGATCTCAGCGTCGAATTTATTAAACGATGTTCTTAACAGAATACCATTACTGCCATATAAAAATACCTCTTTGTCAACTTTACGTATGTATCCGACGTTTTCTGAGATTACAGCGCAAATTAGCGCTCCTTGTTTTCCTGTCCGCCCAATTATTACGATTCGACTCTGACTTTGTCTCGCTCTGACACGATTGTAAATATTTTGCTTATACACCGTTTCACAGGAACGTAATCAATATCGAATTTCATTGTGGCCTTTTCATGCCTACCCTTTTTCATCTATGAAATGTTTTGTGACCGCATCATGAATCTGTGTTTGGTTTTACCATTTGGCTTTTAGGCAAATAGATTAGTTTTCATGACGACTCATTTTATGAAATGTAGAATTTTCATAATAACACTTTGCTAACCCGCCTGTTACTATGTTAAGGAAATTGGAGATTGAGCGGGTATCAATTAGGCAACAAAAAGAAGATACTATTTTCTGCGAAATTTATAACGGCTTTCCCCTCTTAACGGGTATTTGTTATCTTTCTGCGTTAAATTGTCATTATTAGTTATTCTGGCATCGTTTCGAAGATAAATGTTTCATGTTTTACGTATTATAGACACTCGCAATATGTTCTTCTGAATTTCTTTTAAAATATATTTTCTTATTTTCCCTTTTCTTTGCCAAACAAAAATAGTCTATGTTTGGTGTTATTGAGTGAAAAGTACTTTGTGTATCGCAATCAATGTGTATCGAAAAATCAAAATTTATGCATTTATGCAAATCTCTTTTATGTTCACAAATTAACATTAAATATATGAATTATATAACAATAATATCGACTAAATTATTGTTTATTGTTTCAATGTATTATGTAAATGCGGTATAAAAAGAAATGTCTCCTCTCCATATACATATATAAAGAGATGACCACATTCGCACTGAGAACAATATACGATATAGCGGACATCGTGTGGGCACCTTTGTTGTATATATTTGTAATAAATTAGTGCGACTTTCGGATGTTTTCATAAATATTAATTTATTTTCATTAAGTTTAACAAATTTTGTGACAATTTTTTGGTTGTTTTTTTTTTTTTTTGTTTTTTTTGTATAATTTATATATAAATTTCTGTTTAGGTTGAAAACTGTTGAAATCAAAATTTATTGCATTTCACTTCTGGTGTAGAGAAATAAATTTGGAATATATTTCAACTGATTGTGTGACGTGAGCTATAAATATGTTCACATTACTCATTGCGACACAATTCCATGTTATAGCTTCTGAATGTATTAAACTATAGGAAGCTCGCTATCTGCGTTACTGGTAGTGGTTAAAGCAAGTAGTTTCATCGCTCGTGGAAGTAGTAGCGCTTACTATTCTCTTTAAATTTTTGGTTCTTATATCAAACTCGAGCAGATTGTATTAAGGACATTAAGCAAAAATTAACACTATAGTGGACCACAATGCACCACTGAATACCCCGTATCCCTCCATTATTACAAACAGAACAACATTTCAAAATATCTCATTATATGAGAAGTAAATGAAAAGATGCGTTCGTCCTTGAACCAAAACACAGCCGTGTACGAAATTTCATCAAAATATCTCTAAGCTTGCGCCTTTAAAAGAAAAGATAACGTTGTTGTTTAAGATACACTAGTAAGTACTCCGAAACTTTCTTTCCTAAGCAAGAAGTTTTTATAACCTATGCCATTGGTTGGTGGTTGAAGGGTGTAGTAAGTTTGTGCGGATGTATATAACACCAAGAAGGGCTTGAGGTAGACCCACTTTTAATATGTCGATCAATTTAGAATTATTTTCATCAATGACTTTCTGAATCGATCTAAGCTTGCCAGTCTGTTGGTCCATCTGTTCATCTTTTTCGACCACTTGTAGAATATAAAAGAATGGACCGAGTTCTAGCTTCAAGGAGCCTATAAATTATAGGAGATTAGACCATATCCGTCCGTCTGTGTGTCTGTGCGGTCTGTGTTGCTGACACTCTCCTGGTCGCAAAAGCAAAGATATCGACTGCAAATTTGGTACATGTATGCGAAGTCTTTTCACGCAGGTTGGTATTGAAAATGGATCAAATTGGTTAGAGCGCAAGCACGCAGTGAAGCGTAAACTGGACATAACTCTGTTTTTCTAAACAAAAATTTGTGGTCTTTGCCTATTACTCGCAAATTATAAAAGATAAAAGGCTGAAATTTTCCACATTTACTTTACGGGAAACTCTACTATTGATGTGCAAGACTGGCAAAAATCGTCCATGTTAGAGGTGGTTCTCTCTTTTCTCTATTCAATGGTTTGATGTTGCGCTTATTAAGACATAAGACAGAATGTTTAAAACTGTTATGTGCTATCCTCCCATGAATATATATATTATCTGCTTAAAAATACGTGAATTCAAAAATAAATATGGTGGACACCACGGTCTGGTGGACCAAATTTTTCTTAATAATACCATCGATATGGATATCAAATGGAAGAATTTGGCGAGTAGAATGTGACAAACTAGTTGCGTTCATTTGTGGTGGACGTCGCGAGATGATGGGTACATTTTTTCTTAAAAATACCGTCCACATGGTTATCAAGTAAAAGGGCTTGGAGAGTCGTATACGAAAAGCTAATTATGTTAATTCTAAATTAATTGTGGTATACGTCACTGCATGGTACATTAATTTTTCTTAACAATACCTTTTAGTGAAATAAAAGGTGAAGGATACATTTTATTGCATTCACTTCTTTAGGACAATAAATAAGAACATAGGGCGCCGTAGATTTTAGTGGTGGTACATATGCGAGTTTCTTAGTTATTTATTTACACACATTTTTGTTTTATTTTTCGTGTTTGCTCTTAGAATTAATTGTTAAGAAAAGCATTAATTGCTTAGTTATAATTTCATAATTTAAGCACAATCTTAATAGTTTCCGAATGGTTTCATTTGGCTGCATCTTTATTGTAACTGAATGCTGTATCTATATATAAAAAAATAAATAAATTGATGCCAAGTTGTGCCATTACAAATAAGTTGTTTCGAAAATTTATAGATATTGTATTCGAATTATATCGCGCATAAATTTGTTGATTATCTTATCTAATACAACTATGTATTAGTAGATCTTCTCTTATATCCTTGCGACACATGATTTAGTTATTCTGTCTCGCTGTGATGCAAATCGCATGTGTTTACTATAAAATCTGAAAATTGTTTGAGAAAAGATGGCTACAAATATTTCTCATTATCGAGTGCACGGATTTAAGCAAAGCAATTAGTTTGAGTGAGTGTAGACTAAAACTCTGGTTTGCCCTGATTCTTTATTTAGACTTATTTTTTACGATATATTGATGCAGCTTTCCTGGCGTAACTGTTTTTTCCTCTGTTGTTCCTTTCTTCTTATTTACGATTTGTTCACGATTGATTCATTTTTCCGTACAAAAGAGAGGGAACCTTTTTTGTTTCTCTATTGCGTCTAATTTGAAATGATTAATGACTGTCAGTGTCAAACTTATTGTTAATATATATAACATTGTTCTCCAAAGTAGCAAGTTTTCACACGATCCTATCACATTGGCAAGGCATCGCAAAAGCAACGAAGCATAGAAAATTAACTTTGAAAGACGCAGACGCTCGTTGTATTTGGTTTCATTCAGCTTCGTTTATCCTTTTGGTTATTTAAAGAAAGAAAGAAAAAAAAAAAAAAAGAGTCATATTTGCTGCTAAGCTACGCATAAGATATTAAATGTGTCTTATTATTTTCTTATATGTCAACATAAATATTCTTTATATTCTTTATAGATTTGGAAAAATGAAAAAAAAAAAATATGAACAGCCAACCAACAACTAACTAAACGATCAACCGACTAAACAAGCCGTCGGATAGCATAACTCAGACAACAACAATTTTAAAAATTTTATATTGTCGACAGACAACTACTGTTGCTTAAGTTCGGGTTGGACTCCGCTACGAGATCGCAACTCTCGAAATAATAACAATAATAATGAATGTAATAAATGTGAACATGAGAGAGAGATGGAAATCTTAACACAGCATACAGAGACAGAGCAGCAAAGACCTGACACGAAGAAATTTAAACAAATCTTAAGGGAGAAGGGAGAGGTAAAATTATTGTTTTTTTCAGTGTGTTAAACTTTTTTACTTCAAATGTATAAAAGAAATATAAAACACTAACAATTGTGGCTTGGCTTTGGCCTGACTAACTGTCGGAGCTCGCAAAATGGTAGCTGTTAGCTGAATACATAGAGGGGTATTCGTGTGTGCGTGAGTGTGTGCATTCATATGTATGTGTGCGCTTTCAGTTATTATAATCACATAAAATAAAAAGCGAAGCCATCCGACATTTTAATGGCCAACATAAATTGTAATATTAAATCGAGCTGTCATGTCGTTTGGCTCGTTTACGCCGCTTACGAACAAAACTGAGAGCAACCAGCCAACCAAACAACCATTTAACCGCCACACAAACAACTAAAAAAACTTTTATTCATTTATTTTGAACACTTAAAAATACGGATGAATATCTTATGCACAGTATGCAATATATGTTTGTGTGTGTTGCGTTATCTTCTCGCTCCACTCCACACTCCGCACTCCATCCCATCAACAAATGCGTTTATTTACTACATTCGTCTGTAGTTTTCTACATATGTATGCATCTATATACATATATATATATATTTAACGGATATGTTGTCACTAGGTAGTCAAAAGTTATGGTAGCGCCCATGACGTTGCTCCCTGTTTATGCTAACGTTGTGCCAACTTAACCAACAAAACAGCAGAAGCCGCAGCAGCTTTTCTACCATCTCACCATCAGTACTTTATATTAGTTGTGTGCTCGTGTAGAAAAGAGAAGTAGTTGTTGTTGTTTTTCTTTCCACTATTTCTTTTCATTCGGCTGACTGCGTTGGCGCTGTTGCCTTTGTCGGCTTTCCTTTACTTTTTACTCCAAAGACAGCATATGTGTGATTGAGGATGAAGTTTTAAGGCGCTTAAAAACGATTTAAGCAAAAAGCGGCAGAAAAAAGTAACGATTCAGCAAATGGTTATATAAAATTATTTGCGAGTGTAAATCGATAAATAGTTGCAAAGCCTGATACAAAAAACTACAAAAAAAAAGTTGCTCCTTAAATTTTAATAAATCGATTTATTATTGATGGAAACGGAATATTTTTCACTCGACAATTCAACAAGATTTTAGCTACCTATTTTTGATATGCGGTATATTGTAATCCCTTCTATAAGTAATATCGATACTTGTTTTCTTTTATCATTCTATAAGCTCCAAGAGTCAGTGACTGTTTGCATAGGTGCGTACTATTAAATGCGAAACTTGAGCTGCCCATTATGTTTTGTCTTCATCGTCTTCTTCGTTTGTACTCTCGCGAAGAGTACTGCCCCCGGCGTACGGTTGTTAAGGGTTCGTCATTATTATTATTACTCGGACTAGCATTACATGAATAGAGCGATTTTTTCACCTTTTCGTGCGAACGAGGGCGCTGCTTAACAAGTACGAGATCCATCGACGCAAACGACGGGTAATCAGAAGGAATCAAGTCGCCTGAGTAAGTCGTGTTGGCTAGCACTCCCCTGTTGAGTGCTTCATATAGGCTCTTAATAGGCCACAACTTCCCGGACTCACTAGACGCGCCAAAGCATATCGTTCTTGCAATTAACGTGAATAATACGGCTTGAGCTACTCCTCATCCCTAGTCAAACCACGAGGCAAGAATGAATTTCTTTTTTAACATTTGAGGTAAGTTTTGCTCTACTTTTGTGCCTCTAAATTTCCCGCTGGCTCAATCTACGTGATTACGCACCTGCTGACTTTCTGAAGCCTTCCCATATCTTATAATCGATTAACGCTTAAATTTGTGTGCGTATTTTTTTGTAGATCGTTTTATTACGGTTCTCTCTTCTTTAATTGGTTATGATTTTGGCAGAAGAATCTTTGGTGAATTTTAACATATTTTCAGGCTATATTCTTGGACCGCCTGATATTGCATTTAAATTCTCCATACATGTCGAAAGTCATCAAAAATTGCCATGAAAACTAACTGGATACGAATCTAGCAGTAAAAGTTTTCTTTTGCATTAAGAAGAACTAAATTAAGCACTTCTACCTATGTGTTCTCTTGGCAATTCATTGGAAAAACCTTGTCTGAGAATAGTGACAATAAAACCTTAAACCTTACTTATTCAAAAGTTCTCTTTGGAACGTCTTTTCCTACCAGGCGATCACTCACGCGGTTTGCATGGCCGTCGCTTCACTGCATGTTACTGCAATTTATGGCAGAAACGACAATCTCACATCCGTGACATGGTTACAGGCTTCGTTTTGACTTCGAATTTGCCTTTTTGTCCTTGATTGGCACGGTCTTTGTTTTCGTTGTTGAGGACGCTACGCACCAACCAAAGTTGAATGCATCTTCCAACACTAGCACGTTGAACAAATTTGTATAAACAAAGTTCTTGTAAAATGTTTTTGTTATATAACTAAATTACGAACTATTTTTTACATTCATCTGAGTAAATTTTCATTCACCTTTTCAATATATCTGAATTAATTCGAACGCCCCTTTTGTACGTCTCTATCATGTTTCATTCTTCGCAGCATCTATTTCGGGCTCACAAGTCCCATGAATTATTAAATACCTTTTTGTAAAAGTGGGTAAAAAGGAAATCGTTAAAGTTTACTTAAATAACAGTCGCGTCTTTTTTTTCTTTTTTTTTTGTACGAATCCCTTCTTGCAATTGTCAAACTTTTGAGTTCCACTTTCCTTTTTTTAAGGATCATTTTCATAAGAAAGCATCAAAATAATTTTTAAGGTATTTTCAGCTAAAATCGTAAAAAGCGAACGTGAACTCGGAATTCATTTTATTGTGTCTGACTTTTAAGTTTTTAGACAGATATTATGAGATGTTTTTTAAACATATCTACAAGAAACATAAGCGTTTTCTATGAAATGTGTCAGCAATTAGTTAATAAATATAAGTTGACAATTAAATCTGTCACCGTAAATTTACTGTAAACTATTAAATATGGCAAAACATAAAAAATTATAAAATATTTTTTATACTGATAGCGCAACAAGTCGGACACCGATGAAAGAAGCGAACGTTTTAATTATAGCCATAAAAATTAAATTTTATATGCATGTACGAACTTGTCGGATTAGAATGTGTTAAAAAAATATTTATAAACATAGAGTATACATAAATTTAACTTAATTTACATATGTAGGAATTTTTTTTCATAAATATGTTGCTTTATGCTACGAAAGTTTTTTACAGTACTTTTTATTGAATAGTTACAGTCATAAAGAAGCTATGGGTCAATTTAGCAAAAAAAGGGAATCTTTCTGCTTTTTTCAGGTTTCTCAGCAAGTTCCTAGTATCCATGCTGACGTGTTATACAGCCTATGAGTCAGTTTGGTAACAGGAGAGAATTTTATCTCCTTTCAAGTTTCTATATAATAATTGAAATAATGCTAGCGCGTGAAACTTTATCCGACGGAAGTCTGTCCATTCTGCTTAGAACTGTTTTCTCTGTCGTCTTCTAGTCAGTGATCGCTACGGGATTCTCATCAAATTACTTATCGACGTACTTATATGAAATTCAAACTTGAAATTACAAAAACAAATTTTAACATTGTAATTACTGGGCGGGAACCCCTAAACGTGCAATAAAATAAATGAGCATTCTGGGAGCGCTATTATCCCCCTATTAGCCTGCCGATTCCGAAGAAATTGAGTAATATTTTTGAAAGAGTAATATAACTTTGTTGCAGAAAATTTTGGTGAAAACGACTAAACTGTTTCAGGAACTATACCTTTCGGATGGTCGTTTTTCACTTAAGTGCATCAATTTTTAAAAATTTAATCCGAACTTAAGAAGATAAGAAAGCTATTAGGTGAACCTTAAATATCAAGTATTTAGAGGAATGATAAGGAAATCAGTTGGCTTTTGTTGTTGTTGAAGACCTTCTTTTTCGATCTTTATAAATATTTTTTTAAACTCATTGATCTAAGTTTATAGCTGCTTACGCCTAACTTTCTTCGCGCTTTTTATGCCCGCATCACCCCTTATTTAGTCTATGGAGCAGAATCAAAGACGCTTTGGATCACTTTTAACTCTCTACTTTCAATTTAGAGACCCCGCAAAGGAAGAGAGTATTGGGATTCTGTTTATATTGGCACGTTAGTGACTGTTGATTTCCTCGGCTATGTCGCTAATGGAAGGTTATGAACCCAGGGAATTAGTGTTAGTTTATTTTAGACCCTTAGTTTCAGCTTTAATTTATAGGAGAAATTATTCGTACATCACAAAGAATTCCAAGTTTCGATGGCCTACTATCCTGCTGTACTTCTGCTTTAAGTTCATGATTTAGTTGACTACATACTACCACCTGGTACAAGACAGTTAAACTTTATTATTGCTGCCGTAGGAAGCTCTTATTAGGAGTGCAAATAAATTCGTTGTAGCTAAGTTTTGTAAATTCGACCTCTTGAAGCAAAGCTTGTTCAGGAAATGTTTGCAGTTCTAAGCTGGAATGTTCTCCCTTCCCTGCTGTTATCTGTACACATTACTCCTTCCGATTAACGCAGGCTTCAATAGATGACTTATTCTTTGTTCGAGCGGTGTTTCGATTCTTATGCCGATACCCAAGTACGAATTCGTTTAGGGTAGCCTTAAAAGGCGGGAATTTTCTCTAGCTACTGACGGAAAATCCTCTGAATAAAATACATTGCATGAGTTTCTCAAAGCTTCAAAGTTACAAAGTTACAAAGAAACCCTAAACACGTAGTGCTAGGAGGAGAAAAGATTAGCAAAACGTAAAGGAAATCGAGAAGTGATTTGGCTTGATGACGACGTTCGTTTAGATGCAGCAGAAATGACCAAGGAACTAATTTTCAGCTTAAGCTGGTTTTACCGCACCTCGCCTATTCTCCAAGCTTACGGTCTTCCGGGTGCCACTTGTTCAGGTTGAAGCAGTCATATTTAGCAAGTCCGCGGTGCACAGACGTTGAAATCGCCCGAAAAGGGCTCGAAGACTGTTTCACCTCGAAGCCACGAAGTTTCTACAGCGGGAGGCGTCCGTAAGTTAGCCGATAACAATCAAAAGATCATGGATAATGATGGTTGGGCATATTTTGATTGTTAAGCATTTTATTAAAAAAAAAGTTTTATCAAAAAGCGGAACGAATTTATTCACCCACCTAATATAAAGCAGGTGTACGTATTAAATCAATTTCACGGAGAAGTGCAGGGTATTGTACCATCGACTAACAAAACTAGTTTTTTCTTTTTATCCTAAAAGTGTTTTCAAATGTAAATATTTAAAACGTCCACCAACGTCCCTGTTATTTAAAAATTGTATCAAATTTTTTACTTTTTCACATCTTTCATGTTTCATGTGTGGGTTGTTCAGTCACTCAGTGCCAGTGACAAGACACACTCAACTTCGGTCGATTTAGAATATTATTTTGAATGTTGTTTATTTTTAAGAAAACTTTGAAAAATTTAAAAAAAAAAAAAAAAAAAAAAAAAAAAAAAAAAAAAAAAAAAAAAATTAATTATAACGATAGTGTTAATTTGTCTGATCTTTTTGTTGGAGCTGTCGCCGTTTGCTGCTGCTGTTAATCCGTTGCAAAATTTTAATTCATTTCAACGTAATAACATTAATGAGTTTTAGTTTCTTTAATTTTCGTGTACGAAAATTTAACGACAAAAATATATAAAAATTTCCAAAGAGTTTATTTCGCTTAAATATTTTATTAAATCTAAACGAATTTGAATTTTTAATTTATTTGTATTAATTAACAAAATAATTTTTATTATTATGCCACATTTATATCGTAATTGAGACGTGAAATATTATTTTCTTTTTTTTTTTTTTTGCGTGTTATTTCGTTGTTGTTGCAATAGCTACATAAAAATTTCATGTGATTGTTTGCGAAATTTAAAACATTTAAGCATTAAGTACATCGTGCAGATAGATAATATATTTTTGAACATAAAAGGGGTGGAAACGTATTTTCTACTACACAACACGCTATTGGGAGGGGTTTTTTTTTTAGATTATGACGGCATTCTAATGTATACTAATTTACAAAATCATGTTATCTAAACACATACATTAGAGTTGCGTGTTACGGAGCTAAAAAATTGTTTTTCATACTTAAAAGAAAAGCAAAAACTATTCACCGTAAGTATTCAACGCTGTACAAACTGTTTTAACAATTCACTGATTCCATGACTTGATACACAATTTAAGGCAAAAGAAAAAAGAAGAAAGTTAGTAAGATTCGCTTCTAGGAGAACCCCGAACATACGTCCTCGTAATGGAATGAGTAAATATTGCCACCTTGTTTTTGCCGTTCTTGCATTTGTCCCTGTTAGGGCGCTTCCGTCCCAATCAAGCCCATTCTAAAACTTTGGAAACCTGATTTGTAGAATTTTTCTTATCTTCACGGGAAACGGTGGAACCTTTGACAAATTTTAAAAGTCAGACGATTTGCACAACATCTCTAAATGGCCTAACTCACGCTAATCGTATATTATATAGTTTGTAAGATGTCTGACACTTTTATCTCAAGGTTACAATTGGGATGAATAACTTAATATACCTCATACTGAGATACGGATGAAAATTTTCCGTTATTTGAACATGATTGTATGAGTGATTTTCAGTTATCTCTTTAGTGTAGCTAATGAAGTCATTTACATAACTAATGATTTTTCCATTGCGCTGTAACACTAATCACTATTTATTACAATAGGAGGCATCGAGTTTATTATATCATGTAATGAAAACTAAGATTATTTAAGAATTGTGTAACATTTTACAGTAAGCAGAAAGCTTGATGTTAAGCAACGCAACTTGATATTTCGCTCATAAAACTTGACATTTTTGCGACATACGGCGGCTTTCACCTACTTTTCTGTAGATCGAACTATGACCAAACTTGACTGCACGAATCAGGTAGAATATGTGAAAAGGAATGAAAAAAGGACGGACAAAGCGCTTTAAAAAAAACGACCCCTTGTTTGTTCTTATATCCAAATGACGAGCCAAGTAGATAAGAATGAGTAGCCGAGCAGGTTCAAATCTCAGAGCGGTAGACCATACCTAGTTGTAGCCATAATGAGCGTTCAATCTTTAAAAGCGGAGCACTTACCGATTGAGCACGCACCCTGTCGGTTGAGACCGCTGCCTATCTCTTTCCTCACTTCTTTCTGCCCACCACCCAGTTACACCTGGGACAACCCCGAATAATTAGTCATAAGGAAAAAAGGTAAGAAAAAATATGAGTTCGCAATGATTTTAATAGATTGTCACATCTGATTAATATACAATTATTTATTATCTAGATGGCTGGATAAGACAAGGCTGCAGATAACGTTCCTCAAACATCCAACATTCGCGAATTTTCTCATCATCAAAGTATTCCCCCTGTGCCCATGGACTTATTTCCACTCAGGGAATGTCCTCTATTCACATGACACGGCGGAGGTCAGAAAGAAATGATGAAAGAGACAGGGAGTGGTTGCAGTCTGATCGTTAAGTGTTATGCCTTTGCCGACTAAGCTGCGGCCAAAGTAAACTCTAGGTGACTTGAGGTTGAACCTGCGTGCACCACCTTGATGGTCGCGATACTTATCTACTTGAGTAGTTATGTGGATTATGACTCCGAAAGCAGTGTTTCATACTTTCTATGACTATCTTCTGAACCTGTCTAATCAGGCCTGTCCCACGTGACCGTCGAAGCTGATATTTTCAAAACAATAAGTGATTTTTTATGGCACTTTCATGTGGCGCAACACAGTCATAAAATAACAGTTTCAAGTGAAAATTAGTTATGTTGTGTATAAAACTTTCACTTCTTATTGAATTTAAATTTAAATTATTTTAAATGATATTTAATTCATTTTTTATAAGCGTCTTGACCTCATTTCAATAATAAACTTTATAATGTATGAGATGACAAATACATGCCCAGTTTTATTGTAAAAAAACGCTTACAGAATGTTAATTAATGATTTTATAAATGACAATAAAATTCATAACACATAAATTATGGGTATTGATGATATTTATTAAATGCGAAAAAAGATCTCATGAATATTCTTTTAATATAATTTATTTTTTAATTATACATTAAAAGCAACAACACGTTTAATTTAGAATAGTAAAATGCATAAAAAGCAAAATGGCAAGAGTCGACTTTTTATTACTAAAGTTTAGGTTGCAAACGTATTTATGTGCATGTAAATACGATGCGTTACGAGATTGAAAACACCTGCGATAAATACGTATGTTATGGACGTCGCCACTATTGACGAATTCATGAGGCTTTTGGAAAGTAACAACCTTATGCTTTTTGCGTCATTTATATAAACTTTATTGATGTCTAACTAGTCTAGTCTTCCATTTTGAGAGAACAATTTTTCGTACGCTCAAGAATGTCGAATTAACACAACACACATAGTACCCAATAAGTTCGTAGGATGAGATATGGATGACAAGTCCATATGGTTGATAACGAAGATTGGTAACACCAATTTTCAAATAAAATGTGTCGAAATTTTAATGACATAACGACCATTAATTTACAGCCACGTCATACCACGAACTTATTGAATGATGTGCCCTTGAAATACTTATAACCTTAGTAAGCAAGCAAACTTTTTTTCGCATACTACGAGTGAAAGCACTGAACACAATGAATGCATTTGCATCGTGAATCTCACAAATTACGGCCTGTAGGTTGATCACGACGGACAGACGGAGAGATTTGCTTAGATCCATTCAGAAAGTAATTGTAAATCGATCGGTGCAGTAAAAGGTGGACCTAGGTCAACACCTTTCTGGGCTGTACTTCCGCCCAAACTTACCTTGTACGACAGGTGGCATAAAAATATTTTGCATTGTGCATAATACAAATACAACGATTACGCTTAGCGCTAAATTCATCAAAGTTCTATCGCTTACGCATTTCACAAATCGAATTTACTCTCTCTATAGTTTGGAAAATATTTTTAATAGTTTCTACCTACGTATACCAAAGTATATGCCAAATGTATTAAGGTCCAAGCGTGACCATGCTTTTGCCGAACTTTACTCGGTTAAAACTTCAACCCGACATTTAAAAGGTCTATACGAGATTCTATCTGTTTTTACGACAATTTCTTAAGAAAGTCTTGAAAAGGATTCAGTTAAATGTAAGAAATCTTAGCTATTCAAAAGTTTTTCGAATGTGATTTAGTGGGCGCCAAGAAGCAACGAAATGAAAAAATTAGTACACCTTTGTCTTCCAGTCATGATAGGAATGAAGAGAAAGAAATTTTATTTGTGTGCAGTTTTTTTTCATTAATAAATGATTCACACGCGCACATGTGTGCGTTAAGTATTCTTCAACGATGATAAATTATTAAATTATTACAACATTCACGCGCTATACACATATATAAAGCGTGCTGGTAAAATAATCGTCCATTATATATACATGACAAAATGACGTCGTCCACAGTTCACAAATACAAATTAACTTCAATTTTGCTTTAACTCTTTGCAATTGATTATAAGCCACTTTCAATATATAAAACAATAAACAAAAGTAGTTATATAAATTAATTCAAAAATATTATTATACTTGTTTGGCTTAGAGTAGCAGATAAGGACAGTAGTTCTTACACCTCACACCACTTGTGCTACAAGGGTGTATTAAGTTTGCGCGGATGTATGCAACGACCAGACTCACCTTTTATTACACTGATCTATTCAGAACCATTTTCTGATTAGATTTGGGTGTGTCTGTCCGTCTATTTTGTGTTGCTTTCTTGTGTTAAACCCACAGATTGCAGTTTTTGAAATGTTTTGAATGTGATTCACTGAACTGTTTTGGACCAAAAACAAACGCTATTGAAAATTATTCGGATCGAAGCATTTTTTCAATCACTTGCTATATAAAGCTTCATTTCGAAAGACCTATATAGAGGTGTAGGATCACCTACAGTGATGTGTACTAATTTAAAGTCATCAACAAGGCTCAGGATTTATAAATTACAGTATGGGTTTGCTCGTGAAGAAACAACATATAAATTGGGAATCATTCACAATTTCTATATACAACACTACAATTTCACAAAAAAAAGGCGAAAGAAAAATGAGAAAATGAAATAAATGATATAGTGTAGATGTCTACCGACGTCAATTGAACAAATTGAATGAGGTGTTGTTGCACAAAGAGCAACAACAGCGGTTAACAGTCGCAAACTGGCCCTCTTGCATGACAACGTTCGTCCACAGGCTGTAAGAGTTGTCAAAAATACCTTGTTGCAGCTCTGTTCAGGAAGTTCTGGCACATTCAGCATACTCACCGAAGACAGCGTCTTCTCGTTACCACTTGTTTAGATCGACGCAGGATGGCTTGGTTGGCACGCGATTTCGAAATGCAGAAGAAACGCTGCCAACACAATATAAATAAAAATTTCGAAACAGTGTCTCCATTTTGCCAGAAAGATGGGAAAAAGTTGTAGAACATGATGGATTAATATGTATTGCACCAATTTTTCCCAATAAATACTTCGTCAAGTTGAAAAATGATCAAAACGTAGGCAAACACCTAATATATCCAAACAAGTTACATAAAACAACATTGGTAGGAGGACATGAAGATTCATTTTTATATAGTATCAGCTTTCAAATCGAGTATGTCGAACTTTCACGATATTCTGACCATTGGTTTACAAGTTATAGTTGTTTGAGTGTAATGCTATACACGAAATTCAGATTTTTCTTTTTTTTTTGTTGAAAATTACAAACGTAGCGTATGCATGGATTCGTTAACAGCGCCGACATCTATAATTCATCCTACATTCTTTTCTAATCAACATGAACAGAATGTGATTATTATCTGGTTAAATTTAAAAATTACTTTATTTTACGATTATATACACGGACAGACAAGCTTAGAAAGTGACTTTGAATCGATCGGTATAATAAAAGATGGATTTATCTTAAGTGGTGTAACGTATAAAAAATAAACACTGAGTGATATTAAAAAACCGCTTTCTGTGAAAGGGTTTGGATATGAAAGCTTAATGTTCCTTTGTAAACTTCTTCTTTTGCGTCAGCCTTAGATGCATCGATCAATAAATTTCTGCTGATACTTATTTAAAATATATTCTAATCTCATTTAAGTGAGTTCACTAACAATTTATATCAAGTTTCTCTCCAGTTTTGCTTGAAGCGTTCTTCAAGGTATGCTATGGACTAAGAAAGATCATGAAGCTTGCAAGTGAAACTGGGGCAGCTTTAAATTGCAGTGGCAATTGAAGTGGCAGTTGGCTAATTAAAAGAGAGGAGTAATACTTGAACACTTTAATGAAATGAATCTCAATGTCGAATGGAATTTGGATAGAAAGGAAGCTCAATACTTTTAGAACCCGTGAAAATTGCTACTAATGTTTCCCTGATGGATTAAATATTCAAATATTTAAATATGGAATTTAATTTAATTTTATATAAACTAAATAATCAATAATAATCAAATAAGTGTTACTCCCACGAGTTCAGTCCGTCTCTTCACAGCAATTTATTATTCATATCTTTTCATGGGAACATTTATGGACAAGTGTTAAAAAATAATTGATTACATCGTCGCTGAGATAATTTATTTATTTATTTAATTTTATACATAGATTTTTTACATACGTATCCACATATATCTAAAAAAAAGTAATTATATATACTTATATGTATATTTATATGTATGTATACAGAGATTTAAATGATTTAGTGATTATTAATGCATCTAATATTTAAGCAAAAAATAGGTAAAATATTTTACTTTATAAAAAGATTGTGTTTAAAATATTATTTATTCTAAATAACATAATAAAAGCTTTTAATAGAGCTTGACGTGAATGGATGGATAATTTGCATAATTCGTTTTTAGTTTCTTTAGAGATTATTCAAAATGGTTTTTGCCTTAAGCAAAATGTTTCATGTTTAATTATTAATTAGACAGACAATGAAATTCTTACGATTAAAACGATAAATCTGTCAGATAAAAAGATAAAGAACAACAACACAAGTAATCGCAAATGTTGTCGGCTACAGTTTAACAGACACCCAATGTTAAAAATTGAAAAAGAAAAAAAAAACATATATATATATATATATATATATATAAAATATAAACTAAAATAAATAAATAACTAAGATTTATATGTTAAGCCAACCGCATGCTTTGTTTGAATAAGTGAATGTATGCTTCTATGTAAAATATTACGTTTAGTTGAACAATAGCTTAAGATAGGTAAAAAGGGCGATCAAGAGATAAGAAGGAGGGTAGCTGTTTCTTTTCTTATATGTGTATACAGATAGTGAATAATAAACTCCACACCTATTTATCAGTTAAAAAGCCATAACTTTGTCAACATGTCAGATTTTTCAACAAAGCGTGACCACATATTGAATCTGGTATAACGAAAAGAAACTTGCTATACATACATATATATATATATATATATATATATATACATACTGTGTAGATAGATGGACGAAATGCTTTAATGTTTATATAGGTATTGTAGTATGCAAAATATTTTAAGGTTTGGGTCAATTCATAAGAAATCCAACGTACGATGTAAATATGAGCATTACCATTGTTAAGGTAATTCAATAAGTGTCCTCCTCCCTATTGTATGCAATTTACCACATGAGAGGATGTAGAAAATAAACTTGGATTGTGAAGTGTCTTACAACACCACTACAATCACCGAATATCTTAATGCCTACGACTGTTCGTTATAGACGTGAGGCAGATAGGAAGCTCTATATATATATATATATATGTATATATATATATACATGTGTACATATATAATATGTTGTTAAACCCTCATCAGCACACAGAACTAAAATAAAATACGGGACAGAAGAGAGAGAGCAGAGAACAGAAAACAAAAGTAACGACATGTGGCCTAATCTTATCTTCATTTAAATGTCATCTATGAAACAATAAAACATAAATTATACCTTAAATACACACGAAATACAAATGTTTCACGTATAACCAACAATTCTTGCAGCCGAGTCAGATAGACATACTTTGTCTTTTTACAATGCTCAGGCATTTATGTACGTTGTTGTCGTTCTTTTATTTTCTTGGCTTTTCGTAGTGAAGTTTGGTGGGTTCTTTCATATGTACGTATGCATGTGTTACCTATACGTATATATGCACATACATGTAATTACAAACACGTACACATAACGACAAGAATAAAGAGTTGGCGTGCTACACAAAGGTAGCCCGCAAGTAGCACGAGTGGACATTATCAAAGATTCGCTTAAAGCTATACTTAGTTAATGGTCTGCCGGATTTTATGTATGCTGCATGAAATTATTTCTGTGTTGATTGCATTAAAAAACGTAATAATATATGTTTTATAGTTGCGTGCATTATTTATTAATATTCCTTTTAATTTTAAATACTCTCTGCGATAAGAATACTATAGAACTTATTCGTTATAATTTATATATATATTTCAATTCTTTTCATAATCCCATTTGAAACAAGGCCCATTGAACGGCTAAGCATTTGCTTATTTTTTGCATATTTTGTCAAGAGGACGCCAAATGTGGTGCGCTCCACTCTTTAAGGAGAAGTAGCCAATAAATGCAATCATGTTAATATATAGACATGCGTATGGTTAACAAATGTACTGTTTTGATCAGGAAACGCTTCATAGTAAATAAAGAAAGTCACGGGAATGAGTTTAAAAAAGGAGTTTGAGGCTAGTGTGCCAGATAGCCATCTTTTCGTAGCGTTTTCCGGCGGAAAACCACAATTATCCGCGTAAATAGTTGAGTAGGTAAGAAACGCGACTACCAAGTCGGTGTTCGCTGGTTCAAATCTTAATGCAGTAGACTTAATTTGGACGTAGCTACATTGGGCACACATCCGTCTCCCCATTTCTTTCTTTCTCTTTCCTATAAAAAAAAAGTAAAAAAAGGAAACTAATGATCAGATTTTGTTGCAGCATACCAGAAGAGTGGCGGCGGTTTAAGACAGTGATTAAATACTTACCGCTGGGAGGCACACATCCACTAGGCTGCCGCCGCTCTCTATTTCTTACTCTCTTTCGCCACAGTTTTTTAACCATCATCGCGTTATATGCTTAAACGATATCGCCTAAGTTGAAAAAAAATTAAAATAAGGAAAGATTTAGGGTAAGTAAGAAGGTTTCAAAATCTGTCACAGTTGATTCACAACGGAAAAGGTAGCGACGTCAACTGGATGCAAATAAAACTTGGATGGTGAATATGCGTACGTTTGGTGAGCTGCGGATATATTCTGTGGCTCTTGTTGTCAATTGTTATTATCCGTAAAAAAGAAATTTCATCCGCATTCTAGCAAAGACTTGTGCGAAAGAGGAATATGTGGGAAAAAAGCTCCTTTGACTCTTAAGCAATATTCGACGGTATTTCCCATAATCCGTCTATAAACAACACATATTGCCATTAAATGCTAAGCAGGCATATGCATTAATCCACGGAAACACTTATTTCCATCATATAAACATGCACACAGCAACACACACACAAATACATACAAATTTACGTAAAATATTCAAATAACGAAAAATATGGAAATTTTTTTTAGCGATTAAATATGGAAATAATGCTTAATTACTTCGACCAAAGGTTTGAATGTAATAACAAATTAAAAGCGCACTTAAGCTTTCTGACTTGACATTTCTAAAAAATATACATAGAGTATTTCCCCAATGGAGAAGCAAATTATTCAGCCCAAAAAAACACACACATTCTTTTAGGTAACTAGCACTGAAAACTTCAAAGCTCCAAACACTCGCGGCCATGTATTTGGTAGTAGGGGTACAAATATTGCACATAAAACTGTAAAATGTCAAGACGTGACGCCATTGACGTCGTTAAACATTTCCGGTTGCAATTTCATTCGGCTTTGCTGATCGCACCATTTGCCCTGATTCATCAGCTACTGAAGTATTCGAAAGTTTTTTGAGAGCTTGAGCTGGTTTTTCGTCTCATAAGTCTTGTAATTGATTGTCTACGAATCTTTCCGGTCCCCCAGGCCATTCTTTGTTATTCGCATAAAATCGCCATCTTTAACATGTTGAAATCAAAACCAATTGGGGTGTGATGGAGCAGCATGACCATAAGCTTCTGAAAGCATTTGATGGACTTCGGCAGCAGGTTCCTTTAAATCAAACGACCAAAGTAATGAATGTCGTACTGATACTTCGAATTACTTTATCATTTTCATCAGTAGATGCAGCTGATCAATATACATGCAAGCGTCTATTATTATAACTAGGGAATTATTAAAAGTGACTTTATGACCAACTTTCCAATGGTAGATGATGAGCTAAAATATTTATTAGTCTTCATAGTCATACTGAAGTCTGCACCACTTAGCACAGCAGTCTTCCATTTGCCTAAACCTTTTTTATAAGCAGTCGTTGTTGTATAAAAAGTAGAGCAGAATTCGTTTTAACTGTCAGCGCAGTGTAGTCAATGAATGCGGATAGAATTATTCATGTTTACCATATTGAAATAATGGAAATGACTTGAATGCTATTTCTAAAATCAGAAGTTTGACCTTAACCCCTTCGGTTATGGTGTAGTTGTGCAAATATTTGATATTTGGCTCTTGATCAGTGAAATTTTTATAATGTATCTCTTAATACACATATCAAATTAATTTTTATAGAAAACGGCTTTGGACATTTGTCACTTGAAAAATATGGAATAAGGTGCTTATATTAACTGATACTGTTACCTATTATTTATCTATTTCGATGTTATCAACAAACTGCGACTAAGAATGATTATATTTTGTTTCATTTCCCAATAATTTACTAAAAAAACTACAACCACCTGCAGCTATACTCGTATTCGTATACATATACCAGCTTCGTGAGCAGCTTTTCCGGTCAATCAATAGTGGCGACGAAAAATTTTGTTAGTTCTGTCCCGTAATATGAAGAACGGGTCTACTTTATACCGAACTCTTGTTGGAACAAGTAAAAATATTGTAATCGAGCAAGCCGACTATTAAATGTCCTACAGTACACCCTCTAATATAATTTTTCATTGATTCTTGTCATAAAATGTATCTGAAGGCAAACTCATGGGGATGTATGTTACACCCACAAGGACTTGATATAGATACACCTTTTATTATTATATATTCAGAAAGCGATCGTTAATCGATCTGAGCTGGTCTGTCTGCCTTTTTTTTTATGTTCACTCTACCGGCCGCAATTTTCGAGATATTTTGATAAAATTTACTACACTGACGTACTCTGGCCCAGAAACGAATGCTATTGAAAATGTTTTGGACGTGACCAATTTTTCGACCACTTCTCATAATTACTGGTGCTGTAGGGCATTTAACACTACAGTGTGTTTACTTCCACTAGGCCATTTTTCCATACAAAGCCTTGCTTTTCATAAAAGACTTTATATGTCTTAGGATCAAAAAACAGACCTACGTGGCCTAAATTCGCTACAGTTAAGTTGTATATCAGATTATTTTCATAGACCAGATTGCATCATGAAATAATGAAAGTTATAGGTTTTTGTTATACAATTGATTGGTTTTCATGAGAAGCCTTATGCTAAATGAAGTTCAGAAAATGGATCTATTTTGTAAGTACAGACAAGCTTTCATTATGGAAATTGTACTCTACTTCTAGTATAGTACTACTTTTAAACTCTTGTTGTGCACTCAGCATAGCTTCATTGTAGTGCATTATAGGCGTGTTTGTAGGCTGTTCGCTATTACTTTTTATTTTACTTATGAACTTCAACTGAGACAATAAGTGCTAAGTTTCCCTAGTTAAGTGCTCCCTATTCCCATTTTTAAAGCCTCAAGGCCGATGGTTAAGTGAGTACAACCGTAATCACAAATTCTATGTATATATCTATATATATGTATATATACGTATATGCTTTACCTCTAACATAAAGAAGTAAAAAGCGAAAGGTGAAGGAAGCTAAATGTATTGGTTTAATATTCTTTGGGCAAAATTAACGCGGGATTTTGAGTTTTTGTCAGTAAGCCTTTTATAAATTTATTTTTTATTAGTAATATGACCAATCACTTAGGAGATGGATGTGCCGTGTGCGCGTAACACGGCGACGGTCACAAAGAAATGAACAAAAAGAAATATATAAGGATTGGCCGCAGCCTAGTGGATCTGTGCCTAATCCCTAAATCTTATGCCATTACCGACTCAGCATTCACTATATCCGCGAGCAAGAATGCTCTACCGCACTGAAATTTAAATTCGTGAACACTTATCTGGCAGTAGTAGGTAGCAAACCATATAAAATACAAATTGTTTTTCTAATAATCAAAACCCAATTACAGCGTACGTAATATTACAGTTTTTCAAAACGTTAGAATCACGTCCTCTAAGCTTTTGCAAACTAAAGTAACCTTGCCCCGTAGCTTATTTTGTTCGTAAGGCTAAACCGATTTGTTGTCTTATGGGTCGCATATGCATATTGCATGTAGTCCTTATTGCATATCCCTTCATGTTTTCAATGACGTGGAAAAAGTTATTAAAACTTATTTCTGCGATGTTGATTATAGGAGAACGAGTTGCGTTGTTGCTGTTATTATTACGAAGTGATGACGTGATTATAATGCCTTAACAGAAATGCATAGAGTTAAAGTTCAAAATAAACACAAATGGAATAATAAACATTTGCTTTTGCTTTTGCCCTCAGGTAATTGTATAAATAATGTAAATATTTTCAAGTGAGCTTTTATATATGTACACTGTTCCATCAGAACGCTAGCTAAAAAAATACAGATGACGTTTTTCCCGTCAAACGTGGTTGGTTAGTGTTTGTTAGTGGGCGTTTTGCTGTATTTAAAATCAAGGCCTAAGGCTACCAACTTAACCGCATGCCACTGCTCTGTGATATTGTGGTTTTGATAGAGTGGCAGAAAATGTGTTCGTATATGTAAATTGGAAATCACCTAAACAGATACAATTTAGTATCGCCTGACACATGTATATGTTGATATTTTAGTTACCGTTAGTATTGCTGTTGCCAGTCAATTACCATGAAGTTTTCAATCAAAATAAATGCCTGTAATTATTTTGTTCTGCATTTTGTATTAACAAGTGAACGAATTAGTGTAAACACTAGAAGCTCTTGTTTCCAGTTTTAATACACGAAATGGTGTAATATAGCAGCGGCTAACTTTAGAAAAAGTTATCCCGGCTTGTTTGCACGCACATAATTTACGTACCTCTCTTATTCATTACTTACCCCATCGTACGATCTTACCTATAAATAATGAATGCGGCCTGATTAATAGAAATATGTCTATATTATAATGAATGGATTACAAAGTGGGAAGAGTAACTAAACGCTATCCGCATAAAATATTAGAAAAAAAAATTGTCCCTTCTTATGGCTCAAAATTCAAAGTGAGAAACTCTAAGTTGATTACGAAACGCGAATTCACCAAATTTTTTTCTTCTTTCACAAAGGCGTAATATTTTTTATTTAAATTTTGTATTCATCATCGAAGTATGGTAGTAAATAATAGTGAAATCGCACTGTACTCATGTGGAATCCAGGCATTCATAGTGTAACGATAAAACAAGATGGATTGGAGAATTAATGCACGTATGTATCTTCTTTAGAGTAGTCTTAGAGCTAATATGCTTTAGAGCCGCTTTCCAACGGCTTATTCTAATTGTCGAATGTTGCTTTCAAGAGCCTTGAAAATGTTCATATTCGAATATTACAACTACTTTATTTGATGAAAAACTTCTGAAATGTAGAAATTTTGCACGTTTTAGCGGAATCCCTCAACTCATGTAAGACGAAGATTTCAGGAATTCCACTTTAAACAGATCCATCGTCTTAATGAAAAATTAATTTCGTTTTCCAAGATGTTCCATCCGAATCTATAGCTCAATGTGATTGAAAAAGGCTTGAATCGTTGTAAGTGTTTTTCCAGTTTAAAAGCAATCAGTTAATAAAATTGCTTTTCTATAGAGGGGGCATGGCTTGCTTTGTCTTCGAAACAATTAGCTCTGGGCAATCTGTCTTTTATCACTGCAATTCAACCAGCGAGGCCATATCTCATCCAAAGTCACAAACCGACGCATAAAGTCAGTATATTGTCGCCAAAGGTGAGGATTTGTGTCTTTCGCTTGCTTATTGCTCAATAACCATAAATTTTTCTCATTTGTTTTACAATACTTCTTCAAGTAAATGTTCCTGCCGCGAAGGTATATCCACCCCCACATTGTCTACTTATCCTTACTTTGCGCACATTTCAGACATCTCGCTCAATTTTGTGGTTGGTGGAAGTGCAGTGCGTGGTAAGAAGACTTCGGTGATAGACTGTTTTGACTAAGCTTTTGTAACTGTCGTGTTCAAGACATTTGAGCATTTTCTTAAAATATTCACGCTGACAACCGATTTACGGACTTTAGAAAGTATTTCAATAGAATTAACCATAGTCCACTACTTCTAAGATTTGATCAGTCACAATCTCCGCATTACTTTTTCAATTAGTTTGTTCGGGTAATGAATCCACTCAAAAGCAGTTCGTGCTGCTCTTGGGTGGAACTTGAAGGGATTCGTTCTTTTCACCTTAAGAACACTTAAGAGTACTGTTCGTTGATTAATCCCCTGGTTACTCTTAATTTGGGCGGATAATACTACGAGCTTGCCAGTACAAAGCATGGGGTTTGCATGCACTTAAAGACATATGACTTGGGATCGCGTTCTGAGCAACATCACAGAGACGTTTCAAGTCACAAAGTATTTTTACTTTGCGGTTTTTGTAAATTAGGAACCTTGGTTTGTAACGAAATTATTGCTTAAGAGTCTTACTTTGACTATTATCGCGGAATGTCAAATCTGAAACGAAATTACCACAACTATGGCTGTTTCCTTTTATGATTTGCGACCGGGCGCAACGACTTTCTTTATCTAAAATTTTTTGCTTTGTTTAATCTCCTAGTGCTTACTTCTTGTATTTTACTATTTCCTCTTGCTTTTCATTTTACCATATCTTTCCCTCGAGCTTCTCTCTTTTTCACTCTTTTTTTTCTATTCTAAATGCTTCTTCCATCAACTTCTTCTAACAATTCTGCCTGAAAAAGGTACGATTTTGTCAATAATTTACGACAAAATTTTTAACTGAACCTTATCTCGAATGCATAGGGCCTTCTGAAAACAGCGACGATCGACTTTGCTGGTGTCCAATACTCTGTTCAAGTGCGGGGATAGTCTGCTTACTTGATTTAATTACGTTCAACTCTTAAATTTTTTTAATATTTTTTCTGGCTTCTTTTTGGCCTTTTTATGTTTCCTTTATATAATTGAAACTTTCCTACTCAGCGCACAGAATCATTTGTCGTATTTGTTGATTTGCTAAGTTTTAGAAGAAGAAGTTTAATTCATGCTTTGCACTTTGCCACATGAAATTATTCTGAATCGTTCTGTTAAATTCATCCTTCGAAAAATGCTTCGCGAGCCTTCGAACAGTTCAAAAAAGGTGACTGCAACGGTTTGAAAAAAGCAATAATTTTTTGCGCATGTGAATTCAATAAGCGATTAGAAAGAAACAATAAATACCGTAAATAAATAAATAAGAGCCTAAAAACCTTAACAAAGGAGAAATTTCAAAGACAAGATTCTCGAGAATTTTCGTTGTTCGCTCTCTTAATTTTTACCACAACATTGAATATTTAAAATTCCCATTTCGTAAAGCAATTCAAATTGCAGGCCGTATCGCAAAATGCACAAACCTGATCAAGCTACCAATATCCCTCTACCAACACCAGCGTAACCCATTTTGTAAAAATGTGTATGGTACTCTGAAGACGTACGTACATACGTAGTTTACAGACAAGTTATCAGTTTATAAGCATCAGTGTTTGATTTCGCGTGAAATTCACTCACGACTTGTAATTATTTAATTTAATTGTTGTGTAGTGTGTTCTCAAATATCTTGCGCATGTGTGTTTGGCATACACAATGTATTTATATATGTATGTGTAGAATTAAGGTACTGCACTGATCGTCTGTCTTTGCGTTTTTTTATTCTTTTTACTTTTGTTCATTGTATTTTCGTTTTGTTACCTATGCCTACTAACGGCGGATGTACTTAATTTGTTGGTACGTCTGCAACATCAAAACAAGTGTTTCGCAGACTCAAAAAAGCTCACATTGCGGTATGTGGAGTTAATGT
Source organism: Glossina pallidipes (assembly GCA_000688715.1). Classification (NCBI taxonomy): domain Eukaryota; kingdom Metazoa; phylum Arthropoda; class Insecta; order Diptera; family Glossinidae; genus Glossina; species Glossina pallidipes. The sequence goes on from KK499882.1 coordinate 442,557, forward strand.
CTAAATGTTTGCACCTTCCTGCCCAACTATTAGGCTTTTAAGATCGCTATAGAATTGAATATAAACAGAGTGAGAAGATAAAGTTTATGTCAAATATATAGATGAAGTGTAACTTTCAAACTAAGCAAAAACAGTTGGAGAAAGCTACTGTCAACAAATTAAACCTAAAACCGAAACATGATTTTCTAGACAAATGTGAATTTATTATACCACTATTGATGAAAAAAACACCAGAAGAACAAAATTTCTTAGTCCAGATTCCCATTACAAAGTTAGCTTTAACCCCACCTCATACTGAACATATTGTAAATACAAATTTTTCTCTTTTCTTATCGATGTGATGGGTTATTTTCTTTTATAAAATAATATAATAGCTATTAAGAGTTTCGGCTTCAGCTTATTGTAAGAATGAACGACCCTTCTCTTAAGATTGTTGTTCTTCAATGTTAACGAGATAACACGCGTCTGCCGCGTTTGCTAGTTATACAATAAATTCGACAATAAGAGAGAAAATTGGCGCGTAAAAGATGAACGCGCATGTTAACAAGATACGATAATGTGTGTTAAAAAAGTACAGGGCGAAAATTTATTTTTAAATTAAAAAAAAAAAAAGACAAAAAACAAAAAAAAACATTTAAAAAAAAATCTCCCCCGTGACAATGTTTATTGCAACATTGCCGTGACCAGGATTCGAACCTGGGTTACTACGGCCACAACGTAGGGTCCTAACCACTAGACGATCACGGCTACTGGAGACATATTGTTTTCAGCGGCTTACCGCATACTTGAGCATAAAGCATTGCTTTGCTAATATGGTTAACTGTTGAATAAAAATGCATTGTCATTGTTGTTGTTGCTGCTTTTGAAAGTATGAACTTAAAATTAGCTCTTGTTTGTAAATTTGAAATGTATTTTTAGTTCATTTAAAAAATGTTGTGACGTTTAACTATTAAAATTTTAAGTACTATTGAAAAGTCGATGTTGTTCGGTGAAGAGGAAGTCAAAAAAAAAAAAAAAAGAAGTCCTAATTACTATCTTAACAACTGTGTATTATTAACTTGCATGGTGTAAGTGGAATAATTGTCGTTAACTCTCGTTGAGCGTTGAAAATAGTTATTATTAATAAAGCAAGTAATCGTTTCTAACAATATTAACTTCAACGCGTTTAAAAATTCGTTCTATGACAAACATTGTACTGGAAGGTATTCACAACATTAAACAAGCTTTTCATTTAATCTAGTTTCTGTGTATGTTTTCCTCTTTGGTAGTTTACTACCTCATGGTCTGGCAATAAATCAAAATTAACATGAATGTCTAGGAAACTAAGAATCATTATGATTAGCAGCTAAATAACTGATTGTAATTAAATAAAAATTTAAATTTATAAGAACGTTGTTCCGGGATTGTTCCGGTGAAAAAAATAAAGAATAAAACAAATACTTATGGCTTTTTTTTTTGTGAAAAAAACATTTATTTCAACAAAATTATTTCCATCTTTCTGATAAGCTATATATTCTGTTCCGAGGAGATATCCGGACTTTTGACAAACACAAATCAATACTTGGTTATTGTTATAAGAATCGAAGTGATACTCAGACAGGCAATGACCCAGCGATTGAAACCAGATGGTAATCTGTAAAAAGGATGTCCTAGGAATATTGCGGAAGTTGACGGATATTATCCAAATATTGCTGCAAATCTTTTGCACACAAACATATAAGCAAATACATATAGTAGATACATGGTAAATAAGCAGAAGGCGTGGAAGCCACATACAAGATAAGGCGTCGTTAAGATATCCTAAAATGAGACATGGGTCCGAATGCTAGTCAAACTGACGAGCGAATTTTTCTTGTTCATTCGAGAGAAGATGGATAAAAAAGTTGAGCTAGATCTCCAACCTACACTCAGTCATAAATTGAAGAACTATTATATCGAAAGTTTTACTAAAAAAATTGAGCGAATATAGTTTTTATCAGTGACTCTACTTGCTTGAAGGCAAGTTACAGTTCAACGAGGAAAATATAGCCGTGGAGAAACTGTACAATCTGTGGCAAGAACGCTATGTTGCGTATTCGTGCAGTTGAATGTCTTTGTGTTCATCTGGCAGGAAGGTTTTAAAGCATTAACCTTTTTCGGCCTAAGCAAAGTTCTATAAAAGCGCATCAAATATTTTAATTAAAAGTCACGAAAGCTCTATCCCGATAGAACTATGGTGAGGCCACAAAATGTGCAAAGAGTCATGAAGCAAGCATATGTTGTTCACAAGTCAAAATTCAATATCTTTCGGAAGGCTAGTTACTTATTGAACATTGACAGGAAGTGAAATGAAATTTGGTGGAAAAAATTTTTAAGGCAAAATTCTCTCCTTATTATCAGTTTTTTAATGAAAGCCTTTAAATCAAATCATATTCGCCCTCGAACAAGTTATAAAAAGGTGATTTTTATTAAAGTATAAATCCGATCCAAAATATAGCTCATCTTTTCGTTCCGTTCCTTCAGTTCTACATCTACAGTACTAATAAAACAGTTGTGAAAGGTTGATTGATGCCTTTATCCCTCAGTAGTTATGACTAGATTCCCCCCATATACAAGTGCTCATGTCTCTGTTCAACATGATTTTTGGAACCTTCATTCAGTGCCTTGATTGAATCAAAAATATTAGTTAGAGTTTTTTTTTCTGATTTTTAATATTTAATGCAAAATTTTAATATACAAATCAATATGATATCGTAAATATTTGAAATGAATTGTAGGAATGGTTTTCTCTAAAACAAATATGCAATAGTACGTCGTAATTAACCCCGAAAGGCCATCTTTCATGCACATACATGCACATAGATATGTTGCAAAGGATCGAATATGCGATAATTTGAAATTCAATTTTAAAATATTCAGGCCTCAAAAGTATCGGAGCCGAAAGTACGTAAATGAAAACAACAGAATAATTCAACAACAAAAATAATTTCATCAAGACCTTAGGTGATGTGTGCATGTAGTGGTGAGAGGTAAAAGTGTGTAGCTTATAGTTAGATGCATTTAACTATGGAATAAAATAATAAATCTTATAAACACACATGTTTACATGTAAGGTGCGTTCTGTTTAAATCTAGAGAAATGTAGAGAAATGAAATACGTATCCTTTTGTTAACATTTTTGAATACAAAGCTTTTCAGGACCTCTTGTTCAAAGCACACATAAATACGGGTGTTTTGTGTGAGAAGACGAGTGAATGTGTGGATGGGTGGATTGGTAATGTTTTTTTTTTTTTTATTATGATATAATACTAAATATTTAGATAGAGTTTTGTTAGATTTTCTGTTTTCGAAAAATATGTCCATCTGTCTTAGGGATTTATATGTTATTTTATATACTAAGAGCTGTTGCTTTCATTCATATCTGTATCTGTGTGTTTGTTTGTTCATTAAAACTATCTTTCTCCGTCAGATGCTGTCACTTGGTCTTGTCTAAGTTCTACGTTTTCTTCTGTTCCGTCTACCTCCGTCTACGGCATTTACCCCGCATGACATTTCATTTCATAAAATCAAGTTTCAAGTATGAAGCACAAACTGTGTAAATAAACAAATGTACCAACAACGACAATAGCAACAACAAAAATGTTCTTAGAACAAATTTTTTTTGTAAACTTAGATTTCTATTTAGGTATGTATGGAGAGTCACCCGTTTAGTGCACTACATGTGTGTGCTAAACTAGAGTGTGTTCATAAGTTATGAGTAGTTTGATATATTCTTGTGTGGTCGAAATATTTGAGTGCGTGCATATGAGTGTCCTTGCAGCAAACGGACACATGGTAACCTAAACAACACAAAACTCTCAGTCAGTTATTGCATATTTCATAGTAATGTTTTTTTGGACTATTTCTGAGCATAAGAATGAATAGGTTTGAATTACGTTATGTATGTAAGTGTATGTGTGTGGAAAGTATGGCCTCTTCACACACGTATGAATGCTCTATGGGTGGTTTAAATTTTGTTTATATCTATAAGGCTATACAAAGTCACCATTGCTAGGATTTCGTTTAGAAAATTCTACCATTAACACACTACACAAGTACACCACACAAAGCAAAGCATATGAATGTATTAGATATTTATACTTGCAAGCACACTCATATATACATATATATAACGCATGACCATAAGTATGCACGTTTTGTGTTTTCCTATTGTGTGATGTTCGGGCATTTGTTTTCTGCTTTCTGATAATAAATCAAAAACAGTGCATATAAATTGGGGAATATAGCTACTGCGTTCGTTTCCATCTGCGTAGATATATATATATATATATGTATATATAAATATACATATATGTATATAGCACGTATAAAAGCAAAGAAAGGGTGAAGTACAAGGTGAAAGTGTGAGTAAATTTATGCATGGATGCATATTTCATTTGAGTTATTATTTGTTAGGTGAATTATGTTAGCATTGCAGGTGATGTATGATGAGAATCCATCTTCTCGTGGCCACGTTATAGTATGATGCTATGGCAATCATCCTCTGGCGTAGTCCTCCCTCCGCCCTCTCCCCTCCTTCCGACAGTTACGCAGCACAAAAGATGGTCATTCCGCATTCCATTTCTTCTCGGTTCAAATTGTGCTATAACATATTTGCTTTTATTCTGAGGCTTTTTCAATTAAAAATGTAATTTTTCAAATAATTTTTTCTGCAAATTATTTGAGAAACATGTTAAAATACAATGTATTGTGCACATAAACAAATAAAGTTGCTGATGATATCTGCCGGCAATTCTATCTTAGTTACATATTTTTCATCTTCAACCATTTATTATGTACGATGACGATTGTTATTGTTGTTGGCTTTCCAATACTTGGTATTTGGTATGCGATTGAATACTTTTTCGTTTAGATTCTTTGCTGAATTATAAAACAAATAAAACATGTTAGCTCTTGTTACAAATATTTTATTAATATTGATACTCTTGAGTTTGGAGAGTAGCGTTCCTACAGCAAAAATTATTTATTATTTCCAAACAACATTTTGAATTTCTATCCGTACAATTGTTGTCATAAATTGAGAAATTTTTTGTTGATTAAGAAATCTGCAAAAGAGTGGAGAATGTATTTTGTACAGCCAGTAACTTAAAGGGCTTCTTCGTTAAAATCGGCGGCTAATGAAGACGATCGCAGAAACTTTCCAACTTCCTGCAACAAAAAACAAAGATCTTCCTTCCTTTTCTATACGCTGAGTGTTCTTTAAAGTTTCTGATTTTTCCAGGCGTTCCACCCTGGCCACTTCTCTCGCTATATGACTAGCAAGGTGGAAGAAGTACCATTTGTTTTAGTAAAATCTTTTTTGATAGATTTCTGTTTTTGTATATTGAGACCTATAGTGTGTGTGGTGTATGCAAAGTAACATACGATAAACGTTGAGAGTTTTGGCTCAAAAAGGACATTATAGTCAGGCAGGACCAACCATTACTTTACAATCTTTACACCAAATTCCACAGTAGAATTATTCACTCCTTTCGGTAGGAACACGCAAAAAATTACACATTGCAGTATACATGCAAAGGTATACTTTCCACGAAAGCCCGCATGTTGGAGCAACCCAAACATCCACCCCAACATCACACACCGTGATCCATATTTTTAGCAAATTTAATTTACTTTCTACAAATTTTATTGGTTTCCAGTTTCTATCATAAAAAACTAGAAACTAGACCTTCTCTCCATATAAGTCCCTGCTTCTCGTGATAATCTCTGCATGTGTGAGGGTCAAAACCGTAGATTTCTTTAATTCAAATTCCTTACCGTTAATTTTTTTCCTAAATTGCTACTGCGGACCAATTTTCATCATAAACAATTAAAAAGTATACCTTTTTCTAGAAGATTTACTATTTACGAGAAATCTTATAAGGACTGGGGTTCAAGCAAGAGACCCATGTATTTCAAATTTGGTCCACTCTAGTTTTATGCCAAATTCCTATTATGAACGAATTTTCATCATAAAATGTGAACAATTAGGACTTTTGGGCGTATAAGGGATTACATTTCCTGAGAAAGCTTATATGCCGTGCCATCCAAAAAGTAGACCTACGTGGTCATAAGTCAGTTAGGTTAATTTCTTTCTCAATTTACTAATATGAATAAACTTTCATCATGAAATATTCGAAATTATACCGTTTTGCCTTATAAACATTCAGTGTTCATAGGAACGGCTTTATGAGTGTCGGATCAAAAAATTGCTCCAATCGAACTGCACTTTCCATATCAAATTAAAATCTCGAAATACTATTACCCAGTGACTATGGCCGAATAATTATGAAAATTGCTTTTGTAAAGTCGTTACTTTTTCAAAATAACGCATTATGTATGGAAAAATGCGCCGAACCGAATCATTTTCAGCAGCGTTCGCCCTTGGGCCAAAGCCCGTCGGTGTAAAATATTTCAACAAAATATCTCAAAAACAACAACCTATATGTTGAACATAAAAATACATGGACAGACGTCAGACGGGCATATGGAGATCAAAAGACAGATCGATCCAGAAAATGATTCGGGATAGATCGGTATCCCTCTTAGGTGTCACATACGTTCGCATAAACTTAATATACCTTGTACCAAGTGGTGTAGGTTATACAAATGTAGAAATGCGTTACGTAGTTAATGTTAATATAAAAAATCAATAGTAAATGATTGGAAAAACTTTTAGTTAGCTACAAAGAGAGGTTTGCTTTTGTACACAAATAGGTTATCTTCCCAAGATGGACGCCATTGTGAACATTGAAAAGTTCAAAGATCTAAAGTTCATGTAATCTGAAAAAGTTTGGGGACCACTAATATTATCAAATTTAAAACATCCAAAGATGAGGTGTTCAGCGGATTCTCTTGCATTGCAAAGTTCACACTTATCGCTTGGCATGGCGGAAATCATTTTTAATTATATTTTATCACAAGTGCGACCTGAGTAATGAGCAATTAAAGGCCGTTTCCGGTGCTAAATCCTATCTACGAGCACAGGTCCCGGAAACTCTTTAACTCTTTTCCGAACCCCTTTACCAGTTCTTGTCCCTTTGGCAACTCGCTTTGGTAGTTCCCTTTGTTTTCCATTCTAAATCCAATTTTCTAAATTGGAAACAAAATATTTCGAATGCGGTAGTACACCATTTATCCAGCTGCAAATGCCCGTAATTTGTATAGCATTTTAATTTCTTTTCAATTGGTAATCTGATAATCTGCACAACTCTCCCTAAAAGTTCTTTTTCATTATTTTCAAGTACGCAAAGGTTCTGCTCGTACAGGTTTTACGGAGTGCACAATATTATTTAACTGATCTGAATATCTCGCCGAATGTATTATACACCGTTATGCGATTTCATTCAATTGTTTATAGTTTCTAAACAAAATGAAATTCTTGTAGTTTCGAGAGAAAAATTTAATAAAAAAATAAATAAATGCTGCGGTAAAATGAAATCAAGTGCAGCGATTAGTAAAATTTGTTTTCAATCAATCATCAGTCCATACCAATGAAATATTTAAACTTTTTTATTTTTTTTATTTTTGGAAAGCGAACTACAAAACTTATTAAATTGAATTGTGTTTCTGGATGGCGTTCATCTGTTATTTCTTCCTCTAAAGCATCAAGATATATTCAAAGAGTTTTCACTGACTCTGCCTTGCCTGAGAGGTGAAATTTGCAATCTTTTTTTATCACTTAATATCTTGCGTCTTGAAAGTCGGAAAAGCTGGATAGGAGAATCTCAGCTGTGCGTAGCAGAGAAAGTTTAGTACTATCGTTTTAAAACTGATCTAATACCTCCTTATACTGGCGTTTATTCCTTCTTTTCGATTGTCATGTCGGGCTGCTATGCTATCTCGAGCAATCTCCTTCACCTAAGATTAGGGTAATTGAAGTTCGCACTAAGCCGATGTTAGAGTTTTTGTACGCATTCCCATTGTTTACAAATGGGATAATTGAATGCGGTTATTATGGTCGTTACTCTTTAACCAAATGAAAATTAGCATAAATTTATTTATGTTTTGAAATTGATTTGTGTGTGAAGCGCAAATGCAACAAAAAAAACACAAAAAATCCAATAAACCGTACTACACAAGTGAATGCTTATATCAGGGACAAGCCTCAAATATTTGAAAAAAGAAAACAAAAAACCGAAACACATACGGGCGAAAAGTCCTATTGTAACCGGATAAGTATTTAATGTATTAGCGATTGAAAAATCATAAAAAGTTAACACAATTGAAATCGAACGGCGCTGATTGAAATTATTGGCACGTACATGGCAAGACAATATAATTTCACACATACTTATATAAATTCAATAAATTTTCATGCTTAAGCAATTAAAATGTACATTTTGTATTTATAAATATTTATATATACATATATATATATATATATGTATATGTATGTACGATGATGGCGGTAGTAAAACGCGGCCGCCAACTCTCAGTAATATTATCATCATTTTATTATTATTAATTTTTATGGGAATTTAATAAGGTAAAGCCTGTTATTTCAATACTTTCATGGCGAATACGGTATCATACGATCAATACTCGACTGGGATAATAATGATTTTTGTTTAAAATATTTGTTTTTATTTTACGATCATAAGCGCTTGTGTGTTGGGGGCATTGCTTGATAATTATTTATATAATCAAGCAATATTTCCCGTACCCATCTAGGTATGTATGAATCGTTGTGCTAGGTATTATTAGTGTTACTGGTTGTTATTTATGTGAAGCTATCGGTGTTATTGTGGTAGAATTTTAATTTTATTATTCGCCACAAAATCAAATTTTTATTGAAGCAAAGCTTTTATAAAATCATTTCATAAATTTAACAAATTATTGTTTAAGTCCAAAAAATGCGTGATTTTGGCTTGGCGTTGGTGTTAGCAGTAGTAATGTCTATATTTTTCAGTCAAAAATATAAGTTAATAATTATTGTGGATAACATATAAATTCGTTATATTATGTTATGAATGACGGCGTATTAAAATGTCACACCTTGAGATGTGCCTTTTGGATAAATAATGTATTCTCTTTGGAATGAATTTTGAATATGTATACATCATCTTAAATAAATTTATAATAAATGTATTCATCATTTTATCATAATCATCGCTTTCGTGGGAACCAATCGAGAATAGATCATGAGAATCAAATGAGGAGAAATCACTTATAACTTAGCAATTCGATTTAATCCCCGGGAAAATCAGAGAGGGACTTCGAATGACACGAATAGTTCTTCGATTCTTTATTCAATCCTGATAATCGATTTGTGGGTGAGAATTGCTTCAATATTAAGAGTATTGCTGTATGTTCAATCTAATCAACTACATATCACTTTACGGCAAAAAGACTTAACTTAAACTGAATAAACACGATAAAGAGCTACTTGGGGCCAATGAACGGAAAAGCAGTCGACATAGAGGCTTTTATACATATTATTCAATAAGTTCGTAGGACAATATACAAATGTAGGATGAGTATTGACGAATCCGTACGGCTTTTAACATACCATTACCATATGATAGCAACATCCTCCAAATGAAATGTGTCGAGGTCTTATTACATTCCGAACGTTAGCTTACACGTTAAATTTACTTTAGTGACGATAGAGATGAAATCCAAATTTATTCCATTGGTTCACAAAAACAAAAGTAACGTCACTAAAACAACTGCAACTTGTGAGTTAATGGTCAGAGCGTCATGAAATTTTGACAAATGTCCTTTGAAGTTCCATACTATCACTTTTTGAACGTAACGTGCTATTTTGAAAAACCGTATTAAATGGTATAGTGTATTCCGTGATGTGCTCTGGCTTGCTATAATGTTTTTACTCGTTTATGGAGAAAAGCAAAACTTGACATATCTCCACTAATAAGGTTTTCCTTTACAATTACGAATAGTCGATTGCTTTTCCCAGAAACAAGATGACTATGCTAAAATATTTTTCCTTCGAAAGTTATAAAACCACCTGGTTAGCCGCTACCATTATCTAATCGCTTGTATGCTGTAATCAATAGAAACTCTAGTCTCAGCAACAGCAGCAAACAAATGCTCGTTTTAAATGTCTACAAATTGCTGTTCGCATATATTAACCATAAATACCTGTATGGTAGATTTAAAAGCGCGTAGGTATTTATAATTTAATTAACAATTATCCCAGCCGCCTACATACTTTATACCTAGCTATTAGTACACAGACTGATAGAGAGAAAATATCATAGAAAAATTATTGTAAACTAGTGTTGAACATAGCAACATAGAGAAATCCAGTGTACAGTTCAAATTGGCAGATAATGACAGGTAGGGGGAGCGCAAAAAAAAAAAAAAAACAAAGGAAAACAGTTCAACACATGACCGCATTGACCGCATATTATTGTAAGCACAACGTTAGTTAGTTGGTCAACCCAACCTTAACTTAATTGCGTAGGCTCAATAGGAGCAATTCAGCAAGAAGGGGTAAAGTGGTTACATATGCTTTGGTTTATGTGAATGCATAATTCGAGGCAAATTGACGTTTATAACGCAAAAGCACATAAACACTTTGTATACGAATTCTGATTTTAATCTTAAATAACACAAAGGGTATTATCATACCTTTTCATGTCTATATTTATAATTATAATATTGTAACGTATACGCATAGTAATGCAAATTACGTCGGTTCTCTGTCACATTTGTTATAAATTTCTTAATCTGTGTGCCACATGTTTTGTGACATTTATTGCTGTCGAAAACTTTACAGATAACTATTAAGGCTATTATCGCTGCAAACAGTTATGTTAGTTCAGAAATGTTTCCAAATACTATATTTATTCTAAATCAACAGTAGACAATGTCTGCGGTTACAATGTTCGAAGCTATAATAATTTAGATAGAAAATGGGAAGATGCGCATATAGACTTGCGTTAATTCCCTATGTTAGTTGTAAAAGTAGAAATTGTGGAATTTGTAAAGGCAAGTAAAAATATGGTGTTAAAAATAAAGTGTTATATAGCGCGTGGTCGAAAATGTGGTCTGATCCAGTCCATTTTCACTAGAGCTAAACGGATGGCCAAAATATAGCTTGAATACAAAAGTATATGGACGCCATCAGTTAAGCCCACAAACTCAAATAGATTCAGCAACTGATTCTCTAATCGGTCGATATAATAAGAGACGAATCCATCTAAAGTTTTTCTGTTTTTTACAAACATTTGCTCAATCTTGATGTAGCCTGTGCCACAAGCGATGTAGGATATAAAACGAAAACTAGAGATCAAAAATATCCGAACTGGATATGAAATGTACTACAGCTATTTAAAATATCGATCCAGAATGGTCTGGACTGATATGTCGACTGATATGCCGACAATTGGCAAAATGACATTTGAATTGGCGGATACTACTTTCCTAATTATTTGTTTAGGTTAACGATGAAAATTAGATTTTATATATCACATGCGTACATATGTATTGTCTGAATTTATACTCACCCTGCAATCATTAGCCGAGCTATTCTACGATACAGTAAGTGGTAGCATCCTAGATTTGATATTACTCTAGAGGTGATATAGTCCTAAATTTTAGAGAATATCATTTTTTTATGGGCTTCAATGATGCCATAAATAAACAAGAATGATATAAAAAGTTGGTCGTGGGTTTGACCAAATTTGAAAGAGAAAAATAAGATGTTTCGAATATAGTTGACGAAAATTTTAATTGCATTTTTCTGATATACGATTTTCAGAAATGAGGATAACATTGTTCAGTGAAATATGTGGAGTCTTCTCAAAAAGTTAATGTTATTGGGTTTTTTTGTCGAAAACTCACCTTTTTTATTTAAACACTTCAACATTGCACAAAAATCAATATTTTTAAAATCCACTAACCTTTCACTAACTATAGGCTTTGCAAAGTTTATTTTTTTTTTTTTTTTGGATTCAATTTGAGATTTCAGCTTGAATTTCAGCTAAGGGCTTAAGTTCAAACTGAAGATACCTCGCGAGTATAACTCCGGTGCTGCCTCTTCTTAACATTTTCTCTATATTTTCATTTCATTTCTTTTATTTCTTCAAGAATTATTCATTTTTTTTTATCACCTATTACTTTATTACTTTTCTTTTTATTCCGAAAAAACTGTCAAGGTTACGCTTCTTCTAGGTTGGTGGTATCTCTTAAAATAAAGACTAACTGATAAAAAAATTATAAAAAACCGTAAGTAAAGACGCTATAGTGATCCATGGCTCATCATTAGATGCCCTACATCATCCTACAGGTATTCATATAATGTCTTTTCAAGATAAGACTTTATACGGCATATGGTCAAAAAAGGAATTCCAATTCAAACCATTTTCAAAAGCGTTTGTCCTTGGGCCAAGACACGTCAGTGTAACAAATTCTATTAAAATTTCTTAAAAATTACGACCTGTAGGTTTAACAAAAGAAAAGCAGACGGACCGACAAGCGATATAACAGAAGATAGATCTATCTCTTATCTATCTTCTAGATAGTGCATACATCCGCACAAAGTTAGCATATCCTTCTGCCTCAAGAGATATATGGCATAACAAACAAAAGTAAACATTTCCTAAGTACTGTTTATCATTTGAATAAAATGTAGCAATAGTTCAGTTGAGTGTGGCTTTTATTATTTACTGAAATATAAAATTTAGTTTTGAATAAGTTATACGTATGCATACAAGTATTTAGTCATACTTATGTAAGCATTAATTTTATGCAAATTGCTACCAATTATAGGCAGCCATATTTCATCAGTAATTCGGTGTGTGTGTGTTGTACATATCATAATCAATATTAAGAAAAATGTTTGCGTTAGCGCGCGTGAATATGATTAAAATCAAACAACGAATTATTACATCGCCACACTCGTTTATCAGGCAGTTAATAAGTACGATAATAATATCACATATCAAATTATTTATATTTTACAATTGTCTAATGTGTCAACTCCTACACCTATACAAATAAATATAATTTCATCGTCAATACGCAATATAAGAGCAATCGTAACATAAATAAGACATAAAACTTAAAATTAAATAACAAAAGGAAGATTTAGTAACGACAATATTACTAATAATTCTAAGACCAATTAGAAGAATAATAATTCAATTATTTAATTTAATTAAATCATTTGTTGCATTTACACAAGGTTTAAATTAAACTTAAAACTTAATCCTTGAGATATCAAATTTCAATTAAGATGAAAGGATTAATATCTTAAAATTAACAGTAGGGCTTTGAAAGACAAACAAATGATTGGAGGAAGAGAAGATGTGTACAGGTGTCTGCCGCTTGACACAGTGCATGTAAAGCAGGATTTCGATAAAACACAATACGAATTAATCGCGTTAACCGGGTGATGTTTGCATAATAGCAACCATTCACGTAGAAAGCATACAGTTTACCTTACTTTAAAAGTCGGCAAAACATATCAAAAATTAAAGATTTCGATACACTAAGGCCTTGAATTTATTCAGTCTGTAAATCTGTGAATCAAAATAAATTTTGAATAGTAGCAAATTCGAAAAGGTTGTAGAATTTGTAGCTACGTCCACATTGCCTAAGCCCGTATAGTGGTGGGGGGAATTTTATTTAGTAAAGTAAGGCAAAGTTAATCATAGTTGGCTTAATACAATTAATTTAATTCATAAGAAAAATGTGTTTGGATGCGAACAAAAAACTCCACGCTTGATTTAAACCCCAATCTTCATTAGCGTGTCCATAGAGCTTTTTGCCAGTATAAGTGGTCCAGTATAATATTGCTCCCACATTGGTTGGTAAATAGTGCAGTAGATTTTAATTTCGCGTTACTTGTTCATAATGTTAAAGCATTTGGTGTTTTGCGAATCTTTCCGCTGAATATAATATGTAGGAAAGTACCACTAATCCTATAATGTGTCTTCAAGATAGGTCACGGAAGCTCTAATCGTGGTTCGCAGACACAGCTTCATATTTATTTATTCGCGTAATACGTATTCTCAATAAACATTGTGGCTTGATTTGATCATACAGTTCTGCTTGCTTAATACATTTTGTTTATTTCAATGGGGACATCCTAGGAACGACTGGTTACAATAAAATCACCTGCGTAAGTCACAATGAGCGATAACGTAGCTTCCTTCGTTGCTTTTATAAGCACCGTTCAAGCTCGCATGGACTGAAACCAGCCTGCCATAAAATGTCAAGTTTGACTACTTTTCGGGTTGTTTTAAGCTTTAGATGACTTTATTAGGTTTCAAGACAAGGTATGAGTGTTTATCATTTGTGATTTGGTGATTTTCTGAAACACATTTCCAGCTCAAGCTTTACGTGGGTTGTTCCAATTACATGTTCACCTCACCTCTCATAACATACCTTATAAGTGGGGTAAACGTTTGGTGGTAGTGTATGCTATTTTGGAACTGACTACACCTCTTACAGTAAGTTTTGCCTCAAATCCTTCAACTTGGCCGCCGTTGATTCCTTTTATTGTGTATAATGGCGACTCTACTGGTACATATACTTCGCATTTTTCTAAGGCGGATATTTCACTGAACAAAATCTTTCTTATAGATGCCTATGAAAGTAACTCATTACATGGCTGCAACGTGCAGTTTTTCATGTTTTATCATTAAATGAAGTTGTAATAGAAGAAGTGTAAGGATATGAAGAGGCCGGCCTTGGCCGACTGTAATTTTTCACTTCTTTTTGTCTTAAGGCACATAAAGTTAAAAAAGATTTTATATTTTGATACTTTAAATAACTGAAATGTTTGCGTCGTAAAATCTCTTATTGCATTGGTATTCAATTTTCGACCCTACTCACATTACGTGGATGGACAAGGCTGTCAGCGACGTTAGGAAACTTTCCTTCAAAGTTAGTAAGGTTTGAATGCTATTTTGTAAACTGAGAAGAGGTTTCCACCTCCTTTATGTTTTCGGCTGTGATAAGATGCTCATCAGTTCTCTGTATTTATTCCTTATATCTATGAAGATTTTTCGGTTATGCCATTAAAGAAACGTGATTCCGCCACTGTAAGTTTTGTAAAATTTCGTGTATGTTTATCTTCATTTCTCATTGCGCTGCACTGTTGAGCGTTATGCTCACGCTTCTGGGCAAACCTCATTGAATTAGTGTTTGCTGTTATCTATGGGTTTTTAGAAATATTTTTACTGCACTTGTTATTCTCTTCTGTGCATTAAGCTTGCCGTTTACAGCTCTGCTTTTGTTTAATCGGTACCATGGCGCCGTCACTATTCTACTGCTTAATCTTTTACTTTTTAAAAACTCAATTGTGGTGTGGCCTCCCACAATCCATGTCTGGTTTTCGTTGTCATGACGTGGTTCTCATAACAAACACGTCAACTCGATCATATGCAGGCAAATATTGATTGACATGATGGAATACTTGTCGTCAATACCGCTGAAGTCTTACTGTGTACTTCTCCTCTCTGACAAGTCACTCTTCTTATGAATCTTTTAGTTTTGTTCATTTTATGGAGGCCGCTTTAAGTAAATGTACGACTTTTTACGTAATATAGTTAAGTTGCTCTCACAGAGGGCGTAATAATGTAGTAGTTTATTAAATGCTCGTCAATTTTGTAAAAATTTTTCAACAAAGATGCTGAATGACCAGCCTCTATACATTACATTTTTACTAAAGTAAGCAATTTTAGGTAAATTTTAAAAGAACAAAATAATAAATTAAGTCAATTCATCCTACTTTGTCAAAACAATGTCTATATAGCGACAATGACAATTTACATGAAATCATGAAAAGGAACGAAACTAATCGGTTTCACCACAGCGTAAATCTCCAACAAGCTGGGATCAGTTTTCAGTGCCTCCAATAACGAATGAAAATTTTGAACTCACATCTCTCCCTGAGGATCGATCGAATTTTCTCACAGTTATAATAGGTTTATATATAAAGTCACTTCTGAAAACATTTATATTTCTCTGTCTTCTTGTTATACGTTGAAAATTTTATATCGACTCTCTCTCTCCTTTGCTCCCGAAAATCGTTTTAGTAGAGCATAACCAGGAAACTTTGCTAAACCATCTCATCATATATACAACTATTAAATCAAATGTTTGCAACATCAGCAAATAAATTCATAAATGTCGTTTATGAAAAAGAGGAAAGGAAAACAAAAAAGAAGAAAGAAAAAAACGAAATGCCAATAAATTTTGAACATTTTTGACATGGCCAGTAAGCGATTTAGTATGAAAATGAAAGGAATAAAGGAAAATGCGAAGGTCACAGTGTTTATGAAAAGTCCCTACACTATCTCTACGTTTATTCTATACATACACACACTCATACACTTTC
Organism: Glossina pallidipes; assembly: GCA_000688715.1. Lineage (NCBI taxonomy): Eukaryota > Metazoa > Arthropoda > Insecta > Diptera > Glossinidae > Glossina > Glossina pallidipes. Next base: position 458,889 of record KK499882.1, read on the forward strand.
ATAGTTATATAATTCCATGCCTAATACTTGCATGTGTACAGTTGAATACTCGCATACTTATGAAATTAAATTATATATACATATATATATATATATATATAATATATATATATAATTACATACTTAGGCATCTATGTATCTATATATTTACATACTTGCATATTAATGTACTTGCAAATTTGTGTGCATTTATATGCTTGCACCTTTACATGTTCATTTACGATCAGCTTGTCACTTCCGTGCTGCGAAACTTTGTATGAATTTTTCCGTGCTGCGCAATCATCTATAACAACATTGAAATGATAAATTGCACAATTACAGGCGCAAACGTTGCACCATTTAATGAAATACGGTTTAGATTTAACTAAGAAAGGACCAAAGCTTTCGAGAACCTTAAATCGATATAAGTAACAAAAAAAAAATAGAAAACTAAAAAGAGAGATAAAAGAAAACGACTTAAAAAATAACATACAAAAAACCAGTGAAAAATATGGTTAAAATATGATAGTGAAGGAAATGAAAAACGTTCAAGTTGGCGGTCACTTTTTCTGATTCGTACAATGTACATAACAATTTGTGCTGTGGGACGGACACGGTGCAAGAATTGTCATGTTGAAGGGGAAAATAAACTCTTAGTTTAGCTAGTCTGACACGATGAAATAGTAAATATAGAGGGAGGGGGTGTGTGTGTGTGTGTGTGTGTGTGTGTGTGAGTGAGAGAGAGAGAGAGAGAGAGAGAGAGAGAGAGAGAGAGAGAGAGAGAGTTTCAAAGAGGGCTATATTGAGAGTGCTGGATCTTTTCTGAGTTTCTTTCAAAAGCTCCAACAAAAGACGATTTCTAGAAATTTTGCGCCGAATTTACGCCCTTACATGGGGTCATGCACTGTTCAAGGTGTAGAGTGCTTAAGAATATTTTATATAACCCCTGTCCATTGCCGCTATCTCTCGCTTCGTTTCGTAGCAGTTTAGCGCAGATCGACGTAGGCAACTACCCACACACTGAAAAGTCATCAACTATATGGCTGCATAAACGAATAAATAAAGCCATCAGTTTGTTCATGGCGTTCATGTGTCGAAAAGGACATTTATGAAAGAATTATTGATGTCCTTTGAGCGCATGTAAAAGATTTAACTCACTTTGTTTGTACATTTTTTTTTTTGGTTATTTTCCTCTTTTCAATGTAAATTCTACCCATCTATCGTTTGATGAAAAACATCGCACGGATATAGATTGAACGTAGGTGGAAAACTGGAAATGTTGAGCCATCCGAAATTGTCAATTTAAAAAAAAAAAAAAAAAAAAAAAAAAAAAAAAAAAAAAAAAAAAAAAAAAAAAAAAAAAAAATGCATAGGTTTNAGAAAAAAAGAACAAACAAAAAAAATGCATAGGTTTGCAACTGTCATAATATCAGGATATATGAAAAAATATTGCTTCTGTAATGCTTTCCAATGCATGTCGAAAAAATTCTTTTTCGCTATTTCCCTTTCACTCCAAATATGCATATGTGCTTGCTATACCTGCCTGCATATTTACATATACTACGCAATATATCTTCAATTTATTTTAGGGAGAGCTGTATGAGTTTCGGAACAAAAATTTTAATTTATTAACACCATATGTGGGCAGTGAATGGAAAAAGTTTCATTCGTTGTAGCTCTATGCACATATGTGCGTGTATATGTTAAGACTTTTTCCCTAATATATAAAGGTCTGTTCAACTATTTGGCTTACTTTTTGTTGAACACAAAAAGGAAATAAAATTTGATTTAGTGTTTTGCGAGCACTCGTTAGTTTCTGTGTTCATTCAAAGATATTAACTAGCAAAAGTTGTTCTTTTTTGCGGAAAATTTATAGCCAGTCAGGTGAGAGGTTTCTCTTTTTCGTTTTATAAAAAAGAGAAATTTTTACATTTATATGGCATGGAGTCATTAAAAAAATAATGCTATACAAAAGATCAAAGGGGAAATGCATGGAAAAATGGATAAAAATGGACTTTGGAAAGGAATAGCTTTTGAAATATGCAATGAACTTAGCTTCTGAAAGAGAAGCAATGAAGAACTCACGCATAACATATGTCATTTTTTAAGTGCCTACGACAAATTTGTTTCAAAAACTATCGCAACTCCCCGAACGGGAAATATGTAAATACAAAATAATTACATTTTGTTATAGTCTTTTTAAACCAAATTAAAGGAATTTATCCTTCGATCCGCATTCTTCGGTGATGGGTATATTCTTTTGCCAAACCATGTGCAACGCCCAGAAGAAAACTTCGGATACCCCACAAAATGAATGTATTCTTGATAAGCATCCAATTCTGAATTGATTTAAGGATGTCCATCTATCCGTCTGGGTAGTGTCCGGTGTGAACATTCTTTTGGCCGCAAAACTGAAGCTATCGACTTCAAATTTTGCAGAAGCATAAGAAGTTCTTGCAAATGGATCAAACTGGTTGAAGGATATGCCTACAGTACTGCATAAACTGAGGATACCTCTGTTTTTCAGAAAGAATAAAAAATTGTTTTTTTTGATTTTTACTTGTAAACTATAAAATATAAATGCACAAAACTGTGAACGTAGATTCTATGGGCCATGGATGCTAAATTGACTACACCTACCCAATAATATATGAAAATTGTATCAAAATTTAACTGTTTTTTTCAATCCCTTTATAACGCGCACAAAATAAGCGTCAAAAACTCCATAAAATGTGTAAATTCCTGGCCAGTTTCAAACTTGTAATGCATCTAAGCATGTCCGCCCGTTCGTCTGCCCATGTGCCCGTATACTATCGATGGTAAATATTCTCCCGTTTGCAAAAATGAAGATGTCGCTTACAAATTTGCAAAATATTTTGGAAGTGCCGTAAACTTTTCAAGGACACGCCTAAACCGCCCACACGTCTGTATGACAAAAACATTTATTTTGAAAATGAAAAGGCAGTGCTCCTTATTGTAGAGCATGAAAATTCATTTCTTTTACTTCTTTTTGTCTTATTTAGGGTAACGGTGACCGGTATAAAAAGAATCGCACACAATCGAATACATTTTTCTTACTTGCGTGTAAATTATGTTTGTATCCGCAAGCAGTCAAGTCAACGTTAAAGTTTTCCAAAATGGTACTCGCACTTAATCAAATTCAGCATAGACTTCTTCGACGACTATATCCATCGTCTTTTATTGTTGGGATGCTTCGTTTACTTATTTAATGTCGGTACAATTCATAGAGCTTTCGGTTGGCACTGAAACAGATTTGTATTTCGTTTATCTAGATTTTTTAAATTTTCATTGAAGGAAACCTTAGACTATGCGCTGCCAAGCTATGGTCCATGTTTAGCGACAAACACAAAAACTTTACTACCCTCTTCTTGTTCCTCTCGGCTTGTGGTTTGGTCAATTGGTTATCCCTTTTTCGATGGCCTTTGCCATAACTTGTAGTATGTAGACTGCCGCATTGGCAAGCAGGTAAGAGTCCCGACTACCATGACGGTGTTCCTAGCTTCACATCTCACCACGGTTTGACCGTGCGTGGTAGTAGCTACAAGTGAATGCACAGCCGGTAAAGCCATAACACTTACCGATTGGGCACACACCCACTAGATTGCGAGCACTCTCTATCCCTTTTTCTTTCACCACTTCTCTCTGACTATCACAGTGCAACACGTAGAGGGCGCACCCTCTGAATGATTTGTCGTGTAACGAAAAATTAATTTATGCAGTAAGTGAAGAGTTCAGGCTATCCTAGTTTTTATTATAGCGTAATACAATATCTCGAATAAACTTACTTGATAAATTGACTAAAAGTGAATGATGGTGGATCAGTTAAAATATTTGAGGAAAAGTAGATTGCACCACAAAGACTCTACCGATTGGCACTTGAATCTTATATAACTAACTTTCAACGCATTCGCAACTGTTTAGGAAATGCAACTGTTTAGCGTATTTTGTCCAGGGAGCTCCCTAAGAGGCGCCTCAATAAAAATTAAAGTGCTACTGTGAGCATTTTGAACATTGTAGGAAGCAGAAGACGGGCTAATCGTTTGGGTCAATGATAAATCTAGCACGGGCTTTAGTCTTCCTGGCAGTTTATCTCTTTTAATCTTCCCACATACTCTTCTAGGTTAAAATAAGTCTTCTTCTGTCTTGGCTCTTTTCTTGTTTTGAATCGCATGAAGCATCAATAACTTCCTGTCTGAACTACTCTTCTACAGTTAATATCGCAAATCTTGAAAACAGATGATGAAAAATTCTTTTGGGAAAGTAGCAAATTTTGCTTAGTCAATCTATCTCAGTAATGCTAATATTGCGGCTAATGAAATAATCAAATGAACCAATTCTTCGAATGTATTTTTTGTTTAAATGTTTGAGTGATATTCTTATATAGAACAGAGGAACGTATCAATCAACGCCAGGTATTGCATGAGGTGTTTATGTTGTGCTGTTTGATGCTGTTTTCATAAATAAAACTTTAATTTATCCGCAAAGTAGACATGTAGACGACAAAGATATATATGTCACGAGCAGCAGTTATGTTTGTAAAGATTTATTAAAAAATTTTTCATTTTAATGTTTCTCACAAATGACTATTTTTTCCCTCCTTCTTTATCGTTTTCCTTTTTCATCAGTTGTGCTTAGAAATGCTTTTCCCACATCAACACACACACTAATCAAGTTTATGTTGTTTATTGTGCGATAGGCAAGCTTTGTTCTACCTTAAAAGTTCAGTGGGTGGGTGGTTTCCCTATTCAGAGATATGCAGCTAGTATTTGACATTTACTTAGTCAGTTCGTCAGTTATGTTAACTGTTAGCAACTACGCTTGTAACTGATTGCAATAAACATGCTTTCGTCGCGCTCGTCATTTTATAGAGAATTACGTTTGCCTTTGCATAATATGTATGAATGCGCGTTTCATTGTATGGCATTTGATATCTATAGCGCATTTTCTTTTGTCTTTGCGCCGTCATTGTTTTTGCTTGCTGATAAGTACGCGGCTGTAAAGAAAGACACATTGAAAATTTATTTATATTCTCTATTGTTTTGTTATGTTAATTATGTACTTTGTACCTTTGTTTAAAAGCGAGTTTCTTTTGTCGTACGCACATATGAAACGCATAATACGAAGCACATGCCTTCATACATTAGTTATGCGCACATTTGTACATACGAATGATTTAATCACACCTACAGTGTATGCGCTGCTACTACCATTTGTATTTTAATAAACATTACAACGTTATTTGATGTTATACGTTTGTGAAGGTCCATCTAAAGCAGGGTGCGGGAAGCATTCAAGTTTTTTTTTTCTCTTATTATAAACGGGAATGGGTTCGTTATTATTTGCTCTGTTATTGTTTGCATAAAAGTTTTTTATATCCATTCATAATTTGCCGTCATATAAATCACTTTGATAGTTTTCGCTTGAACGCACGGGTATATTAACTTCCTCGTTACGTTCGGGACATGTGATGAAATAAAGCTCTATGGATGCAATTTGCGACTTCCGGAAGTTACCTTATCGTTTTCATTTTATTACAAGTTTTAATATAAGTTCGTGACGTTGTTCTCGAAACTTTCTTCATAGAGCAATCGTAAAATAACCTAAAAGCGAACATATGTAGGAAGAAAGGAAATCCAGACGAGATTGCTGAGTTTTCCGATCGCATTATATAACCAATTTCGCCATCGAATCTTTTATACGCCCCACCTTCATATCGAAATAGAATGTGCAAATACTTAGTTGGTTCATTTTATGAGTAAAGCCTAAAATAGGCATTTGTTGCATTTGAAAACAAAGTTATCCTCATTTTACGCTGTACTGCTGGCGTATTCTTCAATCGATTTGGCTCATTTTTAATGTCAACCAGCAGGTAAGAACTTCCAACATTCGTGCCAAATTTAATGTCGATATCTCCATTTAGTGGGAATGCTTAACACGGGTTTTACAAAGACTGATAGACAAACATGTGGACATGATTGAATCTATTCAGAATTTAATGCTGATAAAGACAATATATGGTATAGAAGGTCTCCCAAGCTCCCGTCTGGATGCTGAAAATCTTTGATAAACCCAACATACTCCCATCTTTCGATGGTGGGTATAGAAGATTGTGTAACCACATTTTTCAAAATCGCGCTACGACCTATCAATACCTAGATTACCAGAAAAGATTCCAATATGAACACGAAGATAGTACATATCTATAAGAAGTAGGAAAAAGGTTTGTACACCCATTAGGACGAGCAGTTGTTGTTTGACAATCAGTTAGCTGTTTTAAGTTTTTACCTGTATTACTGTTAAGTACTAGGTGTTAAATATTTGTAGTACTATTAGTATAGTAGTAGCGGTAGTATCAAGTATTTTTCATAAAGTACTTGTAAGCAGTATGTAAAACTCATAAATGACCACAGCTGTCAATGTAGTTACTGTCAAAATTCGGCATTGGCGTTTTTTTCTTTTTGATATCAGACAAAGGGTTTGCAACTTCCAACAATATAAGTCTCAAACAAAAGGACAGTTTGTGATAGCGTTGAACATATCAAATTTTGTGCCAAAAATGGCATTCGCCGACGGCATTATGTGTTTCTCGAACAGTGGTAAAGGAAGATATTTTTGCTTCGTATCTTTACTGCGAATGAAACTTGGATTTATCTTGAGAATTCCAGGCTTAAGAATCCATGGATAAATCGAAGCATATCATCCACATCGACGACGGAACCGAATCGCTACAGCAAGATGATACCCAGTGTCTGATTTATTAGTCTGGCAAAATGGTTAACACTAAACGCGACTAACAGCAATTAATGGCCTGGAAGCCATTCGCAGATCAAAAAAGCAGCCTGAATATCAAAGAAAATAACACCACGTCGTTTTTTTATATGTGAGCCGTCCAACTGTCCCTCCTAAGAAATAGGTTCGCGGCATAGCGAGAGACTTTAACTGGGTAGGGCTGGCCTATGAGACTTACTCACTAAGCCCGAGTGCTTCCGATTATCAGATGCATTTGTTAAGTAACGCTTTGGTTCGTACGAAGATCAGAAAAAACGACTCGCGGGAAAAGAGCAGGACTTTTGAAGGCCTTGCATCCACAAATTGTCAAACAGGTGGGAAAAAATGTGGCGGCTACCAAACAAGTCATCATCTCAAACTGTGTCTTTTTCTACACAAAAATTCCGACTTCGTATTTACACACCTATGTACACTATTCCCACCAACCAAAACCAAAGCAAACAAATAAAGGAAAGTATATGAGGGGCTCCGTTTATTAAAATAAGTAGAGATTTAGTTTTGCAGTTTTTAAATTTAGTATTTGTTTTTACTTATTTATTGAATTTATTTTTTTTATATATTTTTTAAAATACATACACATACATACATAGATGTAGATTTTAATTAAATGTAAATAAATTCTAAGTAGTGTAGTTTTTATTTATTTAGTTTTTTTTTTTTTTTTTTTTTTTTTTTTTTTTAGTTCTAAAGATAATATTTGGAAACATTTCTCTTCACATTCACATTACAATTCATATAATAACGTATTCGTATTTGGACATTTAAGAGGGTGCCTCTGGGTGTATGCGTCTATTGTTTTGAAAAGTTTCTTTAAAAGAAATACGATTGAATAAAATATATATTTTTTTATTATTATAAGGATAAAATTTTCTTACATTTAACATCACTAGCTTTTTAGTTTCCGGAGGAAAACAAGTTTTGTTTTTGAATTTGAAAATTGACTGAAAAATAGCTTCTTTTTTAATTTGAATAAAATCTTTTTTTTTTCTTTTCTCGTTTTGCTATTTTAATTTAATTTAATTACTACGGATGCGAAGAGCCCATGCGTGGCCCATAGAGAGCATAGGGAGAAAAATATTGAGCCAAGGCGGGATGGGGAGGCATTTGCAAGCTGGCGAGAGAAGCGGCAGAGGGAGCCAATGATGGAGGCAACATGGACGGTTTGCCATAGGGATGGTAGCGAGCAGCCGACAACGGACTTAGAGGCGGCGTTGGATATGTACGTGAAAAAAGCGGATGATTGGGTGGTATACCACCTGCAGCCGCAGCACTGAGCACTGAATCAGGCAGAGAAGCGGTATGTGTGCGTAAATGTTGAAATAGTTCATCGGAAGTAGAGAAACGTTTACCGCAATAAGGGGTATCGCCGCCTATCCAAGAGCAAACATAAGGCATTTGCGAGGCGGCTGCCAAAGCAGCCAACTGGGCATGATATGACGAGGCGGCCACAGCTGCGGCTGCGGCGTTGGAACTACTGCTGCTAGCTACTCCAGATTTGTTTAGCGATTCTCTATCACATTGCGGACAACCTGTTGGACATGGCTGACCGGCGGCCTTATTTAAGAAATGCGGATTGGCGGGGCATCCCGTGCAATACGGATCACGGCATATGTTCGGGCTCATCTCAAGACCCTTTAGCCGAGCATAATTCAAGTAGGGATTTAAAGCCGCCGCCTTAAACATAGGATGGTGGGGAGACATTAAAGCACTGGCTGCCATCAATTCCATTGGGTATGCCATACCACCAGTCGCTGCCGCATAACTTTGATAGTAAGCAGCATTGCTATTAACTTGCGAATTAGCTGAAGAGGCAGCATGTAAGACTTTAGCATAGTTGGCTTCCTTGGAAGCTGCCGCCAAAGCTGCTGCGTCTGCGGTGGAGGGCAACCGTGTAGAATTGTTGTGTACCTGTTGTGGACTAATACTACTGTCGACGACCGATGCTGTCGTATTCACAATTCCGTTGCGTGTAGCGTCTTTGGAAGTCGATCGTTGTTGATTAGCTGGACTATTTGTGGCCGTTCGCTGACCCAAATCTCCTCCATTCAAAGAGGAAGGTGTTCTACGCAAATTGCCGTTGATCATAGCCGGTGATTCTCTTTGGGACGTGGCACTTTGGTTTGAATCACAGCGTGTCTGACCATTTTGATGTAGACTAGCAAAACTGCCTCCTCCACCATTCGTACTATTATTGCTAGTTTTTGGTGTTTTCACTCTATGACTACTGCTGGACTGACTTAGATTAGTGGCCTGTTCTGCTTCAATGACACCTGTTGATGCCGCTCCCGTCGTTGTCATTTCCAGACGTATGTGATTGTTATTCGATTCATAGGGCTTAAAGCTAGACTTGATTTGCTGTTGCTCGACAGAGCCGGTTGAAACTGATGAGTGATTACTAAGCGGTGATAACTTATCACGATTATCAAGAGACATCGACGATTTATGTGCTTTAGTAGCTTTTTCAATATTGGCGGCTAAGAGTTTGGGATTTGTTGTGTCGGCACCAATTGCACTGCAGGTTTGAGCCAAAAGAGCCAAAGGACTGCTTTTCGTATCAAGCTGAAAAGGAAAAGAAAAAGAATACATTGACTTCCAACAGTACAATATGATGATGACATCAAACTTATAATATCTATGAAAATTAGGACAAAAGTATATATCAAAAGGAGGACGGAAATGCTTCTTTAACATGCTATGGTGTTTAAGTGTAATAGCATTCAAGTACTTATTGTTTACAAGCCAAAGGAAAAACTGTATCTATAATCGAAAATATATATATACTTTTTTGATATTTAATGGTAATAAGCATTTTGTACATCAGTTAACGATGATTAGAGAAGGGGAAGGAAGTGCAGAAATTCAAAAAATATTTTGTTTTCCTTATCTTAGGTACATAAAGACATAAATTACTTTCACGTTGTTTAGACTTCTTTGTGTGTGTTCTTTCCACATCACCAAGAATTTTACTTCTTTCTATGCACTTGCATAGACTGGAGTCATGCGAACGTATAGTAAGAGCACATTAACTAAATCATAAATTGTTATCGCATTAAGTCGTATCATTTATGTGCATGTGCATGTTTCTGTGCGTTAATTGAAGTTTAAACTATAAAATCAAATCTTTCCCTTTTATTATTTGGACAAGGGGCTGACAATACTTTGCTTAACCTACTTCGAATAAAAGACGAATAAAAGATTGTAATGATTTCCCAAGCAAAAGGTTAATGGTTTTAGTCTATGTCTTTAAAACGTTGAATGTAAGAAAATGACGTATTCTGGTTGACTGGAAGGAAAGAAATCTATAAAAAAGTTTGAAGGACTGCGGCTATAAAAGTGCTTGCTATGCATATATTGGATTTGGAAATGAATTCGTTCCGTTTTTTGATAAAAGTCCACTATATTTAAAGTATACTTGTTAAAAAGCTTAATAAGCGAGATATGCATCATCACTATCTGCGGTGTAACCTCGCGGTGGAAATTTCGTAGTTTCGAAGCGAAATAGCCATAGACCTATTATCACACATCTTGTGCTTTTATGAAACGCTGACCTGCGTCAACCTGAATAAGTGGTAACCGGAAAGTTACAAGTTTGGAACAAATGCGAGGTCCGGCAAAAATTCCTTACTTAGTTGTTTTTGGGGGAGACAGTCGGACGCGTGCGAATGTCATCGTTTCCACGACTAAAATTGGTTGTCAAAGTCTTACAAGTCACCTTCTAACTTACCGCATTCACATTCCAAGTCAAATTGACTTAAACTTCGATATATGCTGAACGATAGCTCGTAAACAACTGCAACTTACATCGTTCAAATACAACTGGAACTACAATCGTTCAAGCGATATCTAAGTTATCTAAACCTGAAATTTCGGGAAAACTAATTTCAGGAGAAAGAATTTATTACCACATCAAATACCCACAATTCCATACCTATGCATATATATATGACCAGTGTTAATTCATAGAATACGACAGTAAAAGATTTTGCTAACGAAGAACATTATATAGCGTTCTAAGTATTCCATGAAAAGGCGAACCGTCCAATGTAAGAACGGATCGAAGCAAAAGAAAGTGAACTGAGTTAAGGTTGATTAAACGAGAGGTTAGGGTTCGATTGGGGAGAAATTCTAGTTCATACTTTCATCGTTTACGTTATATATCCTACGTTATAGACAGAACAACAAAGTATTTAGCAGTCCTGGTCTTCAAGTAAGAATACATTTGCCTGAAGAGTTCGAACAGCTAGCGACAACTTGGTAGGCGAATAGAGCTAAAACAATCTGAAAACTTGAACTTAAGAAAAAAACTTAGATAAATTGATAAGATTGGTAAGTACATCGAATGGTTTGAGGATGATTTGCTTAAACATGCTTATGTTTAGTTCATACAAATAATATCAGCTATTGTCTGAGTCGAAGTGTTTCGAATTTATAGTAGAAATGTTTACGTCCACTTGTTAAAGTATTCAGTTCTCAAGTGGTTCCACTTAACACATAATTAATTTGGGTTTGTGTTTTTTGTAATCACAATATCCAAAGTTCAAAGTTGCGACTTATACAATTTTTCAATTGCAATATGTTTTTCACATCACATACTTCATGCATCCCAATGCTAAGAATGTCATTCATATCGTCTTTGATTTGTCCAACAATTCAAAAGTGTCATTTTACTGTCAACTCAAGCATTACATTACCAACGCATTCATTGAAAATACAATGCAATTACGATGCAACAATAAGTTGGCAGCTAAAACGGCATTGATAATTTGTATGGACTTGCAAATTGTACTTTGAAGTGTGCACAAAGCGAAATACACTTTTGAACGTGATTGTTTAATATTTACACAATGGATATTGCGCTTAGAATATAATAAAATTTATGAGAAGACGAAATAAGTTAAAATACTTTGATTCTAGAAACTCGTTGCTTTCATTATGAAAGAATCAACCAGAGATTTTCTTAAGAATGGAAAGTTTCGCAGTATTGTGAAAGTAATTTGATCTCCTCGACAGTTTGTTCTGATAAGTTTTGCTTAATATGAATGGAGAAAAAATCCAGGTGTTAAGCTTTGTTTTAAAAAGAGCGCCACTTAAACTTAGGATGAACACGTAAATTACTTATGTAATGTTCTCCCGAAACAATTCAAAAAAAGCCATCTAAAAGTTCATTGCAAAAATAGTTTCGATCGACATACAATGGAATGGAAAGATTGTAGTCAATATGCACGTGATTAACTTAGCGGATTGACATGTCTTATATTAGATAAAAGAGAAAATCCATAAGGCTTTGCACCGAAATTTTCCTATATTTTTTTAAAACACATCCGCATAGGTAGTCAAGCAGAAAAGAATTGCGGTTGCTAGCTTTTAACATTTCCTTGGCGAAGCCATCGTGCCGTTAAAGTAGAATTTTTGAGATTTCTGGTTGAAAAAGCGACACGCGCATTATTTTCACAGATCTCTTCTGAAGTCCACCATTAAAATATTTCCACGAATAGCGAAACAAATGACAATTGGACTATAGGATGGACGCGTCAAACATTCCCATCCAAGCCCGAGCGTTTTCCTTTTCGCTAAAAGCTAAGTGTTTTCCTTTCAGTTTCCGAATTTGTGAAAGAGAATATGTATTTTGCCAGGCGCGTGTACCGTTATCCGTACATGTCTTGAATAGTGACAAAAACAATCCATTCTTAGATTCTAGTTCATCTTAACTTAAAAAACTGCGTTTAGCAGTACAAATTGGCGTGTACTGAAAGCGGTACACGTGGCAATGAATGCGCTAAGGTTGTGCGTACTTTGACGGAAGACCGCGACTTTCGCATTGATCACTTTTGAACGTTTTGTTTCAATTGCACGTTTTAATTGCATTAATTGTTGCTAGCATAAAATTAATCGTCTCGTCATGAAGCACATTCCTAACACGAAGCATTATCTTATGGACCTTATGACATCAATCTTCGCTTTGCCTTCCTTGCTGTCGATACTAAACCACTATTTCATTCGCACTTTATTGTCCTGTGCGAAAACCCTTGCCAGATCCATTATCTCATTGGCTACTAAGGGCTCGATTTTCATATGTGATTCGCAGATTGAAATCCATATTGTCCATTGAATTTTTCATCGTTAATTTATGAGGTACCCTAATACCGAGCTTCTCTTTATAACCAGCCCTACAAAAATACTTAGAAAGCGTTTATTAATTAGCATTTAGTTCTACAACGATGTCATCAGGTGAAACTTGCTGGCTTCCTAAATTTTTTGATGAATTTGATCGACATTAACTACGATTGATTGATCGGAGTGCGGTAAATCTTTATCATTGAAATGTTGAATGCGGAAACGAGGAAAGCGTTTGCAAACTGATCTTGTTAAAGAATTCACACACATAAACATGACGAATGTTTTCACAATCTTAGGCCGTCACCTTCCTTACGCGCTGCAGTATGGCTTGATAAGATTAATTGTACCACTGTAAAACCATCCATCGAGAAATACCGAAACATTTTTTTTTTGTGCTTAATATTCATCGGCTGGAGAACTGTCAGCACTTTTTTCCCCTGTGCAGATCTATACCCTAATTTCAAGAAGAAGCCTTATCAGCCGTTAATAGCCGAATAACTGAACTTTTACAAAACAAGTCGAAAATTGTACGTACGTGTATAAAAAATATACAATGCACAGTACGTTAAGTGTAGCGCACCAAGCCGATTGATTAGCACTTATCTAATTAGAAATCCCGGACTGATTGGATACTTAAGTTTTTTTACGTGTTACGATAAGCCTGTGCTTATCGCATTTCACGAACAGCGGAAATTGTTTATCGTGTATTTGTTAATTACCGTGTCACACCTTATTTGTGCTAATTTCATTAATTTATTGCTTTTCTAGAGTATGTTACACGGCAATTATAACTAAATTGTGCAGTATGGTAATTGCAATTTTATTGAAAGCTATTTACAGATTTTCGAAAATTAATGCAATTTTTGTAATTATTAAACATTAAAGTTAAAGTAAAGTTGCAAATAAGTAGGGTAAGGAGCAATTAACTAAGAATAATGCCAACCCTTGTAATTTATTTTTCCTATGACAGTCACTATAGATGTTTATATTAAATTATCTCCATATACGTCTCCACTAACGCTATTGCAATTTTCTCCTCCAGAATATAAGGTTCAAAGTACCGTTTGGGGACTTAGTTTACTTATTCGCATGGGTAGGCGAGTAGGAAACAACCACGCCCAGTAAAACAGTGTTTACGCATCCAAATCTCAAGCGTGACAGAGTTTACCTTATTTGTAGCCATAACGGTTGCTCAGCCGGTAAAAGCATAACGCTTATTGCTTGGGCACACCATGACGCTGCGGCAACACCCGCCCTATCTCTGTCCTCATTTCTTTCTGGTCACAACGTATTATAAGAATAGGGAACATCTCCTGAGAGATAGGTCATTGTTCTTTGAATATATATATGTAGCTAGCTTAACTCACGCGGTGAAACGTACGGGACTTGCAAATGTAAAGTTTCACTTTCGCTATCGAACAAAGTTCATATGTTATCAACTACAACATACACGCTAGTTGCTCGATAACGCGAACAATTAACCCAACATTGAAAAGTAAAATGAAAATGTTCGAACTAGTTCGAGAACGAAAATCGGATCAGTGAACCGATTCCTCTGAGATGTGGCGTACATTTAACTTCCGATCTTTCTCGTTTAGCGGAAAACTACTATACGAACAAAAAGCATTAATATTCACTTGGAAAGTACGCTCCGAACCAATCACTAGGACGTTATGAAATTGAAAACAAATCGAGCAGATTTGTAGAATACACGATAGTGGGTATTTAAAATCTTGAAACCTCTTGATAGTTTCTAGTAACATTTAAGAATGCTATGACTACTATATGTAGTTTGTTCCTATCAACAATTATGTCCCGTTGTCCTCGATGTTACATTGTATCGTTAAGTTATATACGTAACGTACAAAATATTTACTTAATTAAATTTTAAAGAGAGTGTGTCAATATTCTTAAAATAAAAAAAAAACTACTTCTGCCAACGGAAGCCAACAATTACTTAAATATGTTCACTATGTTTTCGTTAAATGCAAATGAATTTCAATTTTATTAGTAAAAAGCCAACATAATGTGTTAAAACTGTTTCTAGGGCTAAGCTTTCGATAGTTAAGAATTTCATCAAACCGCCAAAACGATATGAATTGAGACTCCGTTTAAATAAGCGCGCAACACCTTTAAAGCTAAGGGTAAAATGAAGCCAAAAGCCCGAGAATGTAAGGAAAATGCAAATATATCAGAGACTACGAAGGAAATATATAATTATGGTAACGGAGAGCAAAATGTAATTTCAGTTTAAAATTTGCATAAATTTGCAAGCAGCAAGACATATGCTAAAGCTTGCCACAATTGTTGGCCGTATGAGAACGTTGTAGTACTTACTGCCATCAAGCGACACAAAAATGATTTGAATATTTCAGCAATCAAAAGCCGTATAATGTGGCGGCTTGAAGTCGCATTCAACGAAACAAATTTCTTTCATTTTTTTTTTCCTTTTGCTTTTATTTGGAAGCAATGGTGCAAAATTTTTTTACAGCAATGTGCAACAAAAGCAATAAAAACTGTTTTCGTTTTAATGCAGGCAAATCAATTACACTGTATTTTAATGTATTTGTAAGTTTACTGTTTCGTTATACACCCAACGAAATTGTAACTCTAGGGAATGGGAGCATTCGAAGGTATATGGAAAACGACAACAAATTAACGTTACTTCGGTTGTTTGTTTGATTATTGCAGAGAAAAAGAAAATAAATATGTACTTTAACGCAATTAGAATAAAAAAACTTTACTTTGAAAGATGTATGTGTAAATTATTTATGCGGTATTTCAATACTAATGGTAACTATAATAAAATAATAAAAACATTTATTTATTTAGTAAATATTTTTATTTCGACTTGGAAAGCCTCAAAGGTAAATGGGGAAAAATTCGCCAACCACTGCCGATTCTCTACTCGTCAACTACAAGACCCCCTTAAAATGTTCCCCATAGAAAAAGTAAAGCAATTTGATGATGCGTTCACAAGAGTTAACACTTTTTACCAAAATAACTTACGACATATACCTACGACATACGCCTTTTACCACTAAAGGCCGCACGCATTAGGAACGCGAATTTTTTCTTTTCTTTATTTGAGAATTCATTCAGCGGATGTCTTTTAAACATACAATAAGGAGAAAGAGGTGGGGAGCGGCCGCAGGCCATTGGTTGTATGTCCAATCGGTTATTGATTCTATCAGCTCACTATAGCTATGAACAAGTCTGGTCTACCTACACTAAGCTTTGAACCTACGAACACCGCCTAGCTATGCAACTGATTCTTATCTACTCGACAAGGTGAACTAAAAGTTGTAGAAAAGGCGGGTATGATCTGCATATCTCTTTGGAATTTCCATCAGTGGTGAATGTATTTTTCTCACTTAAGTTATTATGATGAAAATTTGTAGAGATATTTATATTTTAAGGAACGGGAGGCTTCCGCTAATATCGTAAAAGCTGAAGTATACTTTAAAATGTATTTATGCAATCCCTGCAAAGTCGCATGACGTGGCCTCTAGATTATAGTTATTCTGACCTGCATCTGCTCTCTTATTGAAATCTCATTGATTTGAATAGAAGTCAATTTGAAATAAACTTACATGAAGAAATTTAAAACAAACCACAACGTGACAGACCGTTTGCACCTAAAAGTTGTTCATAGAAATTATCCCAAATATTGCTCGGAAGAAGAAAAATAAATTGAAATTTCTAGTAAAACACTATTCTCTTTACAAAAATGATTTATTTTAAACTAAATATTTTTATATTTATTTATTTATGTACGTATATTGTGTATTATATATATATTTTGACACAAATTTTTTTGCTTAAGAAATGTTATGATTGTTGAAAAAAACAAAAACAAATTACAAAAATGCTACATGACATGTACAAATAAATTTATTTGGTTTAGAAAAATTTCTGCTTTCATGTCACGACAATTTTCAAATTTCCATTTGATTTCATTTTCAGTTTTTATTAATTTTTCAGCTTTGTTTTTGTTTACTATTGATAGATGCAGTAAATGGTGACATTTTTAGATTATTACTGCGAATCATGCTAATGATATAACCCATTATTTTTATGTATTTGCTCAGTGTTCTTGGTCTTTTCATATACACTCGCTAAAATTGAACTATTAAGCGAATCAAAGAAAGACGTGTAAGTTTTGCTTGTAAACTTTTTGTTTCTATTTCGCTTGTTTTATTTTGACAGTTAATTGAAGACTCGCTGACACGTCAAGGTTGCTACACAAAAAGCGTACGACGCGCTACATGCCACAAATATAATCGATGGAAAACCTTGTCTTCTTTCAATATTCAAATGGTGTAATATCTTGAAGGAAATTTAAACGTGAAGGATTAACGTTTGAAGGAATATGTGTTGTGTAAATTCCTTTTCTAATTTATTTGCTAATATCTGTTCATTACTGTTTAAGGAGCTCTTCCGCTTAGTATAGGATAACATACTGTTACAAAGATTCCACATTTGATGAAATGACTTTGCATGAAAACTTTTCCGAGAAAGCACATTCTAAAAATGGTAAAACCAAATGCACTTCCATGTCAGCTGGCGATTCCCGACATGTTTAACAAAAATTCGCAGAGCATTTCACAGAAAATGGTATTATAAGAGCAGAAGAAGCGTTGTAAACATAAGTTCCTGTAAATAATTTTTGAATGGATCTTCTAAGAACAGGAAATAAAACCTACAACAGTTCACGTTGCAATATTTAAGGGAGTTCGCTTAAATATTTCGTTATTCAAACGACAATAGATAGGGTTTTGAGCAACAAATTGGAAGTTTGCTTATGCAAACTCTAGAGGTCATTACAGTGTTATGTGATTTTTAAGATGAATGGAAAAATGCACTTACCCTCTCTTTTCTTCTCCCTCTCTCTCTCTCTCTCTCTCTCTCTTTTTCTCTTTCTCTGTCTCTGCCTTTTCTCTAATCGATGTTCACTATTATCGATATTAGCGCTTAAGCATTATAGAAGTGTTAACACTACAACCAAGCCCTCAAACACTTTATATAAACATTCTTTCGTTTGATTCTTTTAAAAATATAAAATATTTTCAACGCCTTTTGTATTTGATCGTGCGCTTATATGCTTAATAAAACAATTTCTATTTGCTTATGACTTGTTTAACTTGCAATATTATTTCAGTTCGTTCTGTTCTCCGTTTATTTACGATTGTAAGACATGCAGTAAAGCAAAACGATTCGTAATTAGAATTTCTGTAGCACTTAGATTAGAGTAGAGTTTGTTGATTTTCTGAGTGTTCTCCATTTCCCGTAATTATGGTCTGGTATACATATTTACACAAATCACTTGCGTCATGGCAAATTCATATGAGAGCTGTGTTTGATTGATAGGCAATGTACTTCAAACCTATTACTTTGGATATTGCGAGGTAAAGGAAGAAAATTTTGTTAATATTAATGGAGCGAAAGCAATGACGATATAAGCGAGTTTTGTTGTAAGCGAAATTTTTATGTCAAATGTAGCAATAAATTGCTATGTATACATACATAATATAACATGTACATACTAATGCCCTTGAGTGGCCTTGCACGAGTTCCATATCAATTGCTGTAAAGGATTTTGAAAGACTTGATTTTCAGAAGGCATTCTTTTGCATCATTTATGATTCGAGTGCTTAAGCGTTTGAGTCTCAGACGGTTTTGAAGAAACACTGTCGAAGAATCCCAAGCAGCCTGATCGCGCTGTCTGGGTTTTATGTCGAGAAAACCCAGACAGTTTTGAAATAAAATCTAAACAGCGAAAAAACCCAGAGAAAACCCAGACAGCTTTTTTTCAAAACTGTCTGGGTTTTCTCACCATGAAATGTGAACAGCGCGATCGCACTGCTTGGTACACAAACGGTTAAACACACTATCTCTTTTAATTTCTATATCCATCGATTCTAAGAATATAACGACATTCACTCTAGGGACCCTAACTATCTTTTTTAAGAAGCCTGTTACAAATGTTCCCTAAAATCATTGCGTTTGGCTACAAGAATGCTTTGCGATTATTAGGTTGGTGACGCTTTAAGAGTCGATTCGTCAAACGTAGCTTTCTTATGTTTCATTAATTTGACTTGTGGAAGATGAGTCATTGTCGGCCTAAGTGGGGTTAAAGTGCCGCCCTCAGATTAATATAAAATTTTTTAGGAAAATTTATACACAAATAGACTAATTGGATAACTCTCGACAATTACTGCAAGTGTTGAATAATAATTGTACGCAGTCGTCGACTGCAAATCAATCAGCGCCATTAAATCGTTAAATGTGTAGCTGGTTTATGGCCACCTCGTGAATTTGAATTCCATCAATTATGTAATGCAATCACAAAGCTTAACAATAACAAAACGAACCAAATTTATTAGAAATTTACAGCTAATTGCTATTTCCTTAAAACAGAATAAAATTTCTCACACATGTAGTGAGAAAACATTTGAAGTGAATTAAAAAAACCAAGAGAGAAAAAAGAAAAAAATTTATGAATTATTTTCGCTTACTCAATGCATACAAATATAAGTTATTGGTAAGAAATTTAGTTGTAATTTTTAACAGCTTATGCAATAAAAGCAAAACAGTTTTTGCCGCACGTAATAAATTAAAATTGTAATAAAAATGCTTAAAGCAGTCATCAGTATATCGTATGTTACACGAATATGTAAAGAATATTTATACCTTTATGCCTGAGTTCCACCAAAATTTATTACCTTTCATAAAACTATAAAGATTGTTGAAGAGAAAGAAACAATATCTTATTTCTCGTACGTTTCCTCGTACGTACGTTGGATACAAATGATATTTAATCAGGAACAACTTCTTTATATTATGCTTATCGTCATAGCAAAACGACTCTTAGAACAAGTAATTAACCTTTCCAGGAATTTCACTTTAAAACTTATCGTAGATATTCCATTGAATGGAAAATAAAATGAAAGCAGCCGATAATTTACTCAAACGGTAAGCGGAATCGAGATAGCTTTGCCCCTCTCGGCCTTGCAAACTTCGTATCACCATCAAGGGGTTTTTAGATTAGACAGCATACACAAAAATATTGTAAAGAGTCTTTCACTAGGAGTCATATCTTCTTAAAATTATCGTTTCTAGTTTCGAATAAATTTCTTTGTGTTCTTTTAGGCGTACAAATATCCTGTACATCATGCCGTCCCGTTTCATCATGTAGTGATTCGCGATTCCTGAACGTTTAGAAATCGTTAACAAATTTCACCAAAGTGACAGGTCAGAGCACACGTGCTCAACGTGTGATTATCAGAGAATTGAATCGCCAGCATACTTTAGTCTATCGCAAGCGTAGCGCTACTAATGTTATGTACGTAACGATAGACTGATTAACAACTGGAGCCCTCGGGTGCAGTACATTCAAAGCCATGGTGAACGTTTGACAGATATTTTGTTCGTTCAATTGTTTTTTTTTTTTTCTTTTCAAATTTTAAAATACGTCACTCTTAATGGAACGCCCTTTGTTTATTACATCAGCATTTAAAACAACTATTAAGCCATTGAATTTTAAAAGCGTACAGTTGGTATGAACATACCGTAAATACAAATAATATGTTGCGGTTGTTTAAATGATGCTCAATAAATTTATCATAAATTAAATGATGCAATACCGTCATAAAAGATGCAGTAAAATACTGTTTTGGCTAAAAAACATAAAAATCAATGTTATTTATTATCGGTTAGAGGAAAACAAAAACAAACATATTAGATTACAGGTTAGTGTTTCATTGCATGACCAGCCAGTCAACGGATGTCCCCCATAGGGGTGAACACGATGCCTAGTCGGGAAGGGTTATAGGCATGGTGAGAGGAACGCAAGATGTAATGTTTACGCATGTTCCGTATGGAAATGGAAACATAAGAAAGTGAGGAAAACAGCTGCTGAAGGACGCGGTACTAGCGGCGGTGTGTTATGAGCTATGTGGGCACATCCAGGATGGGTGGGCGAGCTGCGTAGTTCTGCACACTTAATTCGTGAGCAAATCTTTTTTCATCTCTTTAGAGTACTTGTCGTGGATTTGCCTATACATAAGCACAACATAGCCCACATTATGCCGATTCTCAAGAGTATCGGGAAATTCTGACACACTCTCATCGCTCTTAAGTATCTGAGCCTTCGTATCTCTTTAGACTACTTGTCGCATTTGCCTATGCGCACAACACAGCCCACATTATTCCCAAAGGTATCGAGAGTTTTGAATACACTCTCATCGCTCTTAAGTATCTGAGCTTTTCGTAAGATGTAGAGAGTCCTTTCCACACAAACAAATTATGGCGCAAATATCGGCTGCACTGAAGTAGTTTTCACGTCACTTTAAAAAACCTACTCGTTTGATTATTTCGAATGGTTCGAATACATGTGTTGTCTTACGGCTATCATTTTATATTCGCTCAGAAAATCACGAATATTCAATTCTTCTATATTGGCACTACCAAAGGAGCGGTATTGTCTATCACTTTCCCTCTATATTAGAAGATAGAATAGAGTTTTGGTGGCATTAAACTTTATCGTATTTGACTGACCCCATGTAGATATTTTACGAGGTCCCTATTGAATACGTCTCTTGTTATTATTACGTTTATTCCGTAGCTCAGTGCTGCACGGTCTGTTGTTAAAGGTAAGGCAGTGACACAAATGAGTAAATAGACTTTTTCTGTTACGCGCATGAGATCGTAAATGAACACCAGAAAGAGAGAAGGAGAAAGAAAATTTTACCTTCAACTAAAATTTATTGAATTACATAATGAAGAATCTGAGTATACTAACTTTTCTATTTAGACCCTATAAGCATTGCGTGAATCAATTTAAATTTTGATAAAATCATTTACGTCTCTTTCTGTACGAACACATATTTTGTATTCATGTTGACCATCAGTAGTAGTTGTAAAAGTATTTCGACATGTTTTTTCTATTTATGGTCATTGAAACTTTCCGTATATGATACTTCAACTTCATTTCATAACCTCAATTTCAAAATTAATTTCCAAATATTCACTTCTTCATAAATTGAATTTCAAAAGCATTGTTTTTTAAAAGCTGTGAAGCTGAAAAATCATAACAAATTAGTAAAATATTTATTTTTCAGCTCCATATAAAGCGAGCAATAAAAGATTCTTCTGAAAGAGTCTTTTTTTTTTATTTTTCCATATTTTTCCGATCTAGTTTATCTCACCGTCCCTTTTCTTATATTCTCACACTCTTTCTTTGCTTTCGCTAATACTCAAAAGTGTAATATTTTATACAGTGATTTATGTTTAAGAAGTTTGAGAAAGCATTGCACGATGAAATTGAAAATTATTTTAACCTTTTTTTTCCTTTAGAAGATTCAATCGGATGTGATAGGTGCAAAAAGAAGGTCTTAACTTCATATGATTACTCTGAAGCTTCACACGCATTCTGCCTTTAGTTGTCGTAAATATTTCTCGATCCCCTTTGAAAGATTTCTTTCAAGTAATGTCACTTAAGCAGAGAGCACTGTAGTGTTCGTTGCTAATGTTTTCACCCTCACTTATGAGAATATAAGGATATTAAAACTATAAATATGAATTACCGGATAAGCATAAACAAGACGCCTTATATTACGGATATCTACACATATACGTAACATAAATAAGATGCCCATAAACGTACACACATATTTACTCTTTTAAAATCTTAAGTACTTTAGACTTTTTAACGGCATTTCTTTTCGTTTTTATTTTTTTATTTTTCATCTTAGGAAACATTTTCATACTCTTGTCGTACTCATACAAGTACGTATATAAATGTATGTAATAGCTTTATGTTGTATTTCTATGTATTTTGTACTAAGCCTCTTTATGTTGATTTTATTGCACAAGAAACGGTATCCACATAAAAATGATAAAAATCTTATTAAAAACGTCTGCAGGGAAATTAAAAAAAAAAAGGAAAAGAATGAAAGCAAACGATGCAAGTGTAAAAAACGGCAAGAAAGCGATTACGAAGCAAAATATTTCCTGTAATAAAAACGTATTTTCTATTGCGGCTTACCAGAAGAGTTTATAGGAACTAAAATTCTACACAGTTTATCCTTCTGTTTGGAACACCCGAAGTAACAATGGATCGAGTATGAGATAAGCCGCCCATGCGAAAGAAAATATAAACGCTTAAGCCCTGCTGTACGTTTATTTCAGAAAACTTTTGAATTTAGCAGCGAACAGTAGGCACAAATTAGATTAACGACTATCGGCTCGCGAAATGTTGGGAGCATTCAACTGGGAAGCAGTGACCAATACGACTTTTTCACGAAACTCCAGTTTTTTGATTGTCGTTTGCTTGTCGCGATGGGACACACTCTTGCTAAGGTTCTCTTCTCTTTCTATAAACACAACGAAAATTGTTCGGTGACTGGTTTGGCTTAAAAGAGCAACAGTTTTTTTTGGCTTGACATCCACAAATTGTCAGACAGGTGGGAAAAATGTATAGACGGTGATGGGCGTTACTTTATATGAAATATTTTTTTTTCATTTACATACAATAAACGGGTATTGCCTCTACAAAAATTACGGTTTCATATGTGTACACCTTTTATAAGCACTCGTGTCATTGTACACAATGCTCACTTTTTATCACTACTTGCAAAAAAGTTTCTTGTCGCAACCGTTGAGTAAGGGCAGACGGGCGATTACTTTGCAACTTTGTAATCGAACCTCATCTTCTCGAGTATTGTTAACACATCAATTGACAATTTCACAGTATTAATTTGAATAATACATACATAATACGAAATGATTTGAATTGAAATTGTATTTGTATTGCTTTGGATGATTTCGGTTTGAACGGAATGTAATTCGAAATGAAGTGTTTAAACTAATTTAATAAATTCTAATCAACTGGAATGAATCAATGCAAGCAAATTATGATTTCTGTGTGATAATTGTTTTACAGTATATCTGATTGTGTGTGTAATGCAAAGCTTATTAGTGATAAGTGTTGAAGACAAGCCTTTGGTTGCATGTGGCTCAGCATTTTGATTTACATTTAATTGCAATTCTTACAAATAGTGCACAACGTCTGTCGTTAGAGTCATAGAACCTACAAATCCTATACAGTATATAAGTTTTTGTCTTTGAACACTTGCCCACAGCACTTGCAAAAGTTGAGATTCCTAGGCATAAAAATTTGTTGTTCATCCAGTTGAGATTTGTCCGTTCGAACACCCAGACGAGGAAAAATCCACAAGGCAAGTACAAATTTGGCTCACACTTTTTCAGCTTAAGTCCACAAACGAGACTCGAATTATCCTCCGTGTTAAAAAAGAGGATAAAATTACCGGGATTGGTTAGTTTTCCATTCTATTCTCGTCTTACGACGACTGTACACTCTTTACTATATTGATTTACAATCACTTTCTGAATCAATTTAAGCTTGTTTATCCTTCAGTCCGTCTTGTACTCTTGTGCTCAACGTACAATTTTTTAACTAATCTGATGATATTTGACATCTTTTGGCCAAGGACGAACAGTGCTGGAAATGGTTCGGTTTGGACCACTTTTCCACCGCTTCCCGTATAATAGCTTCTTTTGAAAAGTCATGTTTAGCGAAGTAGCGTAGGCTGTTTACACTATATTGTTTTTTCTCGCCTGTTTTTTTTTAATTAAATGAGGAAATAATTCGACTTTAAAGAAAGAATTACTATTTGCAGAACCAACCTTCTTGGTTCCTGTTTCTTTTTTATACCCACCACTGCAAAATGGGGGGTAATGTATGTAACACCCGAAAGGAAGATTTAGAGACCCTATAAAGTACATATATTCTTGATCAGCGGGAAACTCTGAATTCATTTAGCCATGTCTGTCCGTCTGTGGGTTTGTGTGGTGTGTGTTGTTGGCACTCTCCTGATCGCAAAATTGAAGATATCAGCTTCAAATTTGCTAGAAACATTGAAAAACCTTTGCACGTAGGTTGGTATCGAAAATGGCTAGAGCAAAAGCCCGCGGTGGAGCATAAACTGAACGCAACTCAGTTTTTCTTAACGAAAATGTTTGGCTTTTTGCTCCTTATTCAGAAATTATAATAGTTAAAAGGCTGAAACTTTCCACATTTACTTTACGAAACATGCTACACCTTACGTGCAAAAATGCTAAAAATCGTCCATGCCCACACAAAGTTGCAAGCGATTAAATTATGTTTTTTTTACTTTTTTGGGGTTTTATGCTTATTTTTCATGACGCAAACAATGCGGAATGTTTAAAATTATTTTGTATATTCCTCAAATGAAGATATATTATCTGTCTAACAATGGGTTAATTCCAAAGTGGGCCTGGTAGGTTAATTTTTTCTTAATAATACCAGCGATATGGGTATTAAATAAAAGAAATTGGGGGGTAGCATGCGAAAAGCTTAGCGGTGGGCCGCCGCGGAATATAATTTTCTTACTTGTTATTTTTTGTTCTCTTTATCTTCAAGTTTCTTTTCTTATCCTTTAGATTGTTTAAGGAGATTTTGTATTATTGCACCTATGGTAGGTATTAATAGCCTAATGGTTACGAGGTTATGCAAGCGTCAATAAATAAATAAATAAATGCTTCCATTAATTTTGATAAGCGCCATGTGAAAATGACAAAGTAATATAAGGTATCAACGTACACAACGATTCAATTCGATGATTTCCACCTATCTCTGCATAAAATAAGAGTTTTTCGTTTAGTATTATTGAGTTATTCAGTGTATTCTGCGCAGGCACGAAATAGTAATAAGCCAGTTCGTGCATGATACAAAGCTAAACAACCTAATCCCGTGCCTCAAACATAAATACGAATGGTGAATCGTTTGACAAAACAATAAAAAAATTGTGGTTATGATGGATTGTAACTTGTGTCGTTTTATAGCTGCCGATGTCGAATAAACTCGATCATAATTTAAAAATTTTACTCGACAGGAATTTGACGGACGAAAGATTTTTTATTCGATGGTATGAAAAATGCATACTTGGTACATGGAGTTGATAACCATAGCTACCAAATGCACTCGGGAACGGCAGCTATATACCGGCAGCTTTATTCTCGGTCGAAGACGAACTTTGAATGCTCAAGTTTATTCTTAATTACTGGCATCAATGAACTTGAAAATTGGTGTCGACTTTTATTCTCAGGAGGTCATAATTGATGAAGATCTCACCTTGGAATCTGAAATGTGATAGATCGACTTTTACATAAATTTCACAGATCAAGTTTGACGAGCAAATGTAAGTACGCCCGTTCTCATCAACAACCCACAACATGCTTTAGACATTCATCCGAATTTTTACAAGGATATGTTGTTCAAATTATGAACATAGACTAAGTGACGATCACTCCATGGATAAGGACACATTTACCCAAAAAAATTTTATATTGTTACCATAAACAGTCACTAATCAAATTTCACCCGAATTGAAATTAAAACATTCTTCTTCTTATAGAAAAAATACAGTATATTTTTACTTAAAGAAAAGAATTCTTGTTGTGGTTCTATTATGCCATCCTAACTACTGATACCATTAAAACTGATTAGTACAAAATATTCCTATTATTCATAAGGAAACTTGGAAGAATATGTGTAATTCTAAATATATATGTATATATATATATATATATATATATATATGTATATCAAAACCTTGACCTCACTTCGTTTGAAGAAGCATTCAATGATCCAACAGGAACATGATAAAGCAATTCATAATTTTTCGTATTCAGAGTATAGAGTGCATATGAAATTTTTTTGAATAAAATTGAAGGAAAAGAAGAAAAAGTGAGAGAAATATTGTGCGAATTTTTTCATTGACTTGTAATTAACCCGAAAATATCTTTTTGCAAGTCTTAAAAATGGAAAATTTATTTAATATAATTTAGGTGAATGCAAAATTTGCAGTATAAACGTTAATGCATTAAATGTTTGAATGTGTGTATGAATGATGTATACACATATATACATAAAATTAAAGACATCAGAGAAAAACGAGGTTAATAAACATACTCAACATCAACGCTGCTGTCATTATCATCACCCGTGGCCATAAAAGTCAAACAAACAAAAATTTTAATGAACAGATGAGTAAATAGCAATGACGACGATAATGATGATATTTATGATGATATATATATATATAAATACGTATATATATATATGTATATATATATGGATCTATATAAATATGTATAGATATATGTATATATATATATATATATATATATATATATATATATATATATATATATATATATATATAT